>OX387379.1:46123440-46333440 GCA_947563715.1 Lycia hirtaria
TGATATTACACTCTGCAGTATTGTAACTGGAGATCTCGAGGCCCGGGCTCTGGGTACTCTGGGTTAGCCATATTTAAAGATTTGCTCGATTATTCTATATCATCGTAAGTAGATATCCGATAGATTCTGAATTCTTGATACATAAACTTAATTAATTTACAAATTAATTGAAACTGTCAAATTTGGTATACACATTTAGTCCTGACGACAATACAATTTAATATATTCTGTATTATTGTAAATCCAAGATGGCCGCCAACAAAAATGGGGATTGCATATTTATTTTTACAACCCCCTCAACATGGGTGTCAAATGAAAGCGCTTGACTATTATAACACAGTTCAGTATAAAAAAATGCAAATCCAATATGGCAGCCAAAAAAGAAAATAAAATCAAGTATTAAATAAATGAACTAAATAGAATAAATTAATTAATAAATAAAAAAATGAGAAATATTCATCATCATCATCTCAGCCATAAGAAGTCCACTGTTGGACATAGGCCTTCCCCATGGTTGAAGAAATCCCCCATGAAGAAATATTAAAAACTAAAAACTTGAAAATAAAATAAGTATTTTTTTTAAGTTAAACGGTTTTATGGAAACTGATGTAGATAATGTACTAAAAGATAAAAGAATAATTCGGTAGGTCCTAGGCACCACCAGTCTTCGCACCATTCTCCTCATCATTCTATGGTATTAATCAGAAAAAAAAACGAGGTGCGCCTTAAATTTCTATCAACAGTCAACCGCTGATGTCTAAATGCTATTTACATACTCAGCTTGTATACGCTTCGCCCCATTCCGTATATTCCATATTTACATACTCAGCTTGTATACGCTACGCCCCATTCCGTATATTCCATATTTACATACTCAGCTTGTATACGCTTCGCCCCATTCCGTATATTCCATATTTACATACTCAGCTTGTATACGCTACGCCCCATTCCGTATATTCCATATTTACATACTCAGCTTGTATACGCTACGCCCCATTCCGTATATTCCATGTTTCCGCTCAGTATCTTTTCACCTGCAAGTATTGTTATGAGTGGTATATAGATAGGCGTCAAGCTTTATTTCATATTTTTCCAAACTATAGGCGAAAACTTCTAATTAGCATCGTAATTTATATAAATGTATAGTTTATTGTATTTAGGCTGTAAGTTTTCCTAAAAATATAAAATAAATAAATAAATGTATTCCCCGAAACAGGAAAAGGAACGGGTGGAGATGGGGATAACACAATGCTTCTTGCCAAATTTCATAGTTCTAGGTCAACGTGAAGAACCTTCGGCTGTAACTTTTTTTTTTAGAAAACGTAGAAATTTGAAAAATATAATGCGCTAAATTATAGTAATTTAATAGGTATTTCTTCACGTTTGTAGTTATATACGTAGGTATAATCTGTTTTAATTCTCGGGTTATTTTGCGTGTTGGCAAACTTTTACCGCGGTGAAGGTAAACACGCGGACGCGGCGCGGAGCCCGGAGCGAGTGCGAGGCGGGTGCGACGCGGGCGCGGGACGCGGACGACTCGGCGCGTGCCGGCCTGCCGGTGATCGTGCTGTCGAGAGGACGTTGTGACGTCATCCGGTTATCATACCGCGATAAACAAACCAACTTCATATCCGAACTGGTCGCGGTACCTTTACTTCCTATTTTACCTCTCGTAAATGTCTACTAGGTCTCTCTAAACAGTCCGATTGCGCTACTTTCAATACAAAAAAAACTCATCTATCTGTTGAATATTTGACTATGATCCAAATACTGATCGTGCTAAATGTATTATTTTCGGGTGATTGATGGCACTTGGCTTACATCTTCAGCTGAATGTAATAGATGCACCGACAAATCGTTCTCTAATACGCGTAAAAGTACCTCAGGAACAAAGCAATCAAGTCTGCCTGCGAGCAGCACGCGGACAGATTAAAGATTGGAGATCGCCGTTTATACATAGAATTGTCGAGTGGGTTGCGCCGGCGGCGACGAGTGGGCAGCAGATAATGTCGCACAAATCCACACAAAAAATACACTCTGAGAACGCGAGATAAACAATAAAATCTCATTCGATTACAAAAATAGTGATCAGAACCGCGTCTCGGTGCCAACTCCTCACCCGAGTCATATGAAACTCTGCTTGATCGAGAGTCGGCCGAGGAGCCGAGGACGGACCTACCTGCACTCTGCCACCACAACCAACTGCCTACTGTTACTACTCGTCCTGTGCTCTCGAACGAGGACGGACCTGTAGTGATAATTTAGAATGTCTATACACGTAGGGTAGATCTAAATAAATCAATTGTTGTCCTGCACTCGTTGGTTTTACTGCTAATCACAACATGGTGACAGCGGTTTTAATAAAATAACGTGTTAATATTCTGTAGAAAAGAAAAAATGGTACGAAAACAGTTAGTAATAGATGTGACTGATGTTTGTCAACAGTTTTAAACGTGATACTACGAGTGATTAGACGATATTTAGAATGGAGCACGCCCGGCCGCCCCAGGAACTAAACGCGGCGGCTGCCGGCGGACCGGCCGGCCGGGCCGTTGCCTGGAACAAGTGGAGACAACAATTCATGCTATTTGTGAAAGCTTCGGGAGTGTACGCAGAGCCATCCAGCGTCCAAGCCAGCCTGTTAGTCAACCTGATCGGGTCAGAAGGCTTCGACGTTTATCAAACTTTTCGTTTTGTCAATGAAGAGGACCGTGATGACGTCAACGCATTATTGAAAAAGTTTGATAGTTATTTCGGTACAAAGCCGAACATCACTCTGGCGAGGTACAGGTTTTTCACACGCAACCAGGAAGACGGCGAATCCATATTGCAGTACGTGACGGCCCTGCGCATCATGAGCAAAAGTTGTGAGTTTGCGTCACTAGAGGAAGATTTGATCAAGCATAGAAATTAACCTACTTATTACCACGATTTAAATATTTTAGTTGTCTATGTACATTAAGCACTTAAAAGTTTGCAAAAAAAAAAAAAAAAACAGTTTTATTGAGGAAGATTATGTAAGTAAGAAGTAATTAAGACGAAGATATTACAAATGTTTAAGAACTAATAATATTTTGAGTGGTTTTAAGTAGGTATATATATAAACCTACTTATTGAAGGGAGATGTTGTAGTGATAATTTAGAATGTCTATACACGTAGGGTAGATCTAAATAAATCAATTGTTGTCCTGCACTCGTTGGTTTTACTGCTAATCACAACAGGACCTACCTGCACTCTGCCACCACAACCAACTGCCTACTGTTACTACTCGTCCTGTGCTCTCGAACGAGGACGGACCTTCCTGCACTCTGTCACCACAACCAACTGCCTACTGTTACTACTCGTCCTGTGCTCTCGAACGAGGACGGACCTTCCTGCACTCTGCCACCACAACCAACTGCCTACTGTTACTATTCGTCCTGTGCTCTCGAACGAGGACGGACCTTCCTGCACTCTGCCACCACAACCAACTGCCTACTGTTACTACTCGTCCTGTGCTCTCGAACAAGGACAGACCTACCTGCACTCTGCCACTACAACCAACTGCCTACTGTTACTATTCGTCCTGTGCTCTCGAACGAGGACGGACCTACCTGCACTCTGCCACCACAACCAAATGCCTACTGTTACTACTCGTCCTGTGCTCTCGAACTAGAGATTGCAAACCGGGCCCGGGCGGACCCGGTGCCTTTTAAGACACCCACCGGGTTCGGCCGGGCTGGGCCCACTCGGGCTCGGCCCGCCCATTCTTACCGGGCCCGGTTACCGTAACCGGACCCAGTAGGTATGAAGACCGCGGTGCGGGAGGGAGCGCGAAATCATAGAAAATTCGCATGACAACCGCTGCGAGCTGCCACGTTGCCGTTCTGACGCGCCAATAAGAATTTGTTTTGGTTATACCAAATATTACCAAATATCAAAGCTACCAAAGTTTATCTATCTATCTAATCTAAGTCGTTATGACAAGTTTAGTGCTTTAAGCTTTATTAGTTTCTTATTCTAATACTATGTTTCAAATGGACACCATAACGAGTAAAGAGAAAGATCTGCTTGCTTAAAATTTAAAAAATAATTAATTACTAATACTAATGTTACTATTCCGTTCATAAGTAAAAGTAATCAATTCTGTAATACGTAAACATTGCTGCTAGATGTAGCACAGGTAAAGTTAAATCGCGATATCGATGTGTTTCACATATTGCTTAATACAAATCATCGATTCATAATTTAGATTTATAAGTAGTTTTGTTGCAAATTATCTATCTAGTTACCCGACTGCGTAAGAAGGATGGTTATGTTTTTCGAGTGTATGTATGTTTGTATGTATGTGGGTATGTATGTATGTTTCTGTAGGATCGCCTACAGGTCCTACAGCCTAAGCAGCTTGACCGATTTTAATGCGCGAGGTATCGTTAGATTCGTCTGCATTTCCAGAATGTCACAGGCTTTATTTTTTTATAACAATAATAATACATGTCTCGCAAAATTAATAAAATGCGTTTTTTCGTGACGTCCAACGAACTTTTTCGTAATAAACAAGTGTTTTTACTAGAATAATTCTAAAGAATGCACATTTATAATCTTTTGGAGCGATTTTATGCATACTTTCTCACAAAAAACGTACACTTAACAGCGTATCAAGCGTAACGAAATCATAAGATAGACTGCAAAAACTGCTTTCCTGCAGTCGGGTATTTTGTTTTTCTTTTAATATAGAATAATAATAATAATTAAAATTTGTTTAAAATATGTTGCAAACATACACGTACCGTTTGCCGTAAGTCCATTAGGCATCCTTGTCGAGCGCTCGGTCTCACGCTCGTGTGGGGCACCTACTGGCGTTTGCACCGATACGGTCTTCCACCCACACTCTATGAGTAGAGGCGATTAAACCGTAGTAGTGCGCATGAGGAGCGTGCCGCGGAACAATCTATTGTAATGTGTAGTGAACAGGTCGTCAAACGCAGCGCGGCTCCGAGTCGCTCATCTACCGCCTGTTTTACTATTAATTACATGCTGATTGTGCGGTTCAATTAGCGTTAGAAAGCTCACGCGGCCCGAGCCTGGCCCCGGCCCCGCCGCCAGAACTGTAGGCCCCACGTCGTCCGCCCAAACTATAGGCCCCATGTCGTCCGCCCGAACTATAGGCCCCACGTTGTCCGCCCGAACTATAGGCTCCACTTCGTCCGCCCGAACTATAATAGGCCCCACGTCGTCCGCCCGAACTATAGGCTCCACTTCGTCCGCCCGAACTATAGGTCCCACGTCATCCGCCCGAACTATAGGCCCACGTCATCCGCCCGAACTGGAGGCTCCGGCACAGAACATGTTCCAGTTAAACCGTAAGTTCGAGCCAGGAGCCTTAATAACTATCAGAGAAAATGATACAAACTTATGTGCCTTCTAAAACGAGTGGGTGAGATAAGAAGCTCTCGGAAGCTCTCAGAAGTTCCGAAGTGTAGAAACCCTGTCTCGTTGTGATTAGATGAAAGATTTATTCAAATCTTCCATGAAAACATTAATAAACTGAATTTATACGGCTAGGGAAAGGTTATTGCGATAATGATGGCCGGAATATTACCACACTTCTCAGTTATTCGACATTCGAATAATCGTGTACTTACGAACGTTTCACATGAAATTTTCGAAAATAAATGTACACTGTACTTATATTTATTTATTGATAACAATTAGTTACATGTCCAATAAAGTTACTGTAAAAAATACCGGGCAGTGCATTTTTCCTTACATGCTTTCACAATTGTTGAAGTTTAAAATTGTAGGAAGCGTTGTGCTGTAAGGACATCTCTGATCTCCTCACAGGGATTCGCCGTCCGTCTCGTCCCTTCGTCGCTCCCCTCATATAATAAAAAGCATTTGGCTCATCGAGTGAGTTTAGCTAGTCCAACTACGTTCGAGTCACCGCCACGTCTCCAGCGGACGGAGCAGCGGTGATCGGCGCGCGGCTGGACTCGGCTGACCGGAGTGACCGTTCATCAGGTGTCAACCTCTACCGTAGAGGTAGACACCTGATAAGCGGTCACTCGTATCACTTCTGCTCCTGCTCACATGCTAGTTACGACTCATTCATCAACCACCTGAGTGTTTATTTTATATGTACCCCTTAACGACGGGGGACGATGCATGTAAGGCGGTCGGCAATGAACACAGATCATAAAAACAAGGATCTGTGGCAATGAACGTTAGCTGAAAATCTGTGAGCGAGCCGAAGGTCACACTGAGTGTCATTCAACGGGACAAGCACACGTCCGGCTGAGGTTTACTACGGCCTGGTCGCTGTGAGAGCGCGCACTGTCACTGGCACCAGTCCGCGGAATCCGTCCCTGGAATAAATAGTAATACATACTGTGTACACGGAATGGTACCCGTTCTGTGTACTTACATATACAATTAATATATAACTTACTTACAACAATGTACGCGAGTTAAATTATGTTTTCCCGTGGCGGCAAGGTTGTGTCCCAGTAAGAGGGGCCATGTTCCTGCACGCCGCCATCTGTGGCCCCACGCATGGCCCCGGTACTCCAGTAAAGTTACACGGTGACGCGACGTGGCTGTCCGCGCCCCGACTACGGACTGTTACTATTATTAGTTTCTAAACATGATATGAGTGGTGTTATCTCTGCGCTAGAGTATTGTTTTGTAAACATATTCTGTTATCGGTCGTGCTGTTCACGACGCCGACGGCTCGTTACCCTACTAGTACGTTATTTATTACTATTCAGTTTGACGTATTCAGTCACCATTTATGTTCGATCGTAATTTCGATGATTGTCCGTCTGTCCGTCCGTCCGTCTGTCCGGGTATCAAGACCTTTATCACGGGAATGAGTGAAGGTATCGAGTTGAAATTAGACCATATATGCAAATCCATAGTATCTTGCTGTAGAAGGAAAATTAAAATTTCTAAGTTTTCGTAAAAAAAGTTATAGCTGAATATGTCGTAAAAACGCACATTTCGACACTCACAAGGGAATCAAAACCTATGGGGTACTTCCAGTTGACCTAGAAATATAAAATTTGGCAAGAAGCATTGTGTTAGAGTACACATAATAAAGGAAAAAATCCGAAAACGACATTTTTAATTTAATCACAAAAAAATAGTGTCTCTATGCAAGGAATGAGGACCCAAATTTTAGTGTCAATTAACCGTATCATGTGGGGTATCTTATGAAAGAGCCTCATTAGCATAAGCTAAAACAGGTTTTTAAATATTTTTACGATGTATATTTTTCGGTTTATGAAGGAAAAAATAAAACCAGACAAGTGCGAGTCAGACTCGCCCACCGAGGGTTCCGTACAAACTAAATAAAAGGGGGAAATCATATATTTTTTTTTATATTTTCCGTCATAAACCGAAAAATATACATCGTAAAAATATTTAAAAACCTGTTTTAGCTTATGCTAATGAGGCTCTTTCATGGTTAATTCACTTTAAAATTTGGGCCCTCATTCCTTGCATAGAGACACTATTTTTTTTGTGATTAAATAAAAAATGTCCAGTTTTCGGATTTTTTCCTATATGAGTACTCTAACACAATGCTTCTTGCCAAATTTCATAGTTCTAGGTCAACGGGAAGTACCCCATAGGTTTTGATTCCCTTGTGAGTGTCGAAATGTGCGTTTTTACGACATATTCAGCTATAACTTTTTTTACGAAAACTGAGAAATTTTATTTTTCTTTCTGCAGCAAGATACTATGGATTTGCATATACGGTTTTAATTTCAACTCGATACCTTCACGCATTCCCGAGATAAAGGTCTTGACACCCGGACAGACGGACAGAAGGACAACAAAGTGATCCTATAAGGGTTAAATTTTTTTCCTTTTGAGGTACGGAAGCCTAAAAAATATGATTTTCCCCCTTTATTTAGTTTGTACGGAACCCTCGGTGGGCGAGTCTGACTCACACTTGTCCAGTTTTATTTAATAATAATAATACATCTCTCACAAAAATAATAAAATGCGTTTTTTTTCTTCAACGAAGTTTTTCGTAATAAACAACTGATTTTACTACAACTATTCTAAAAATTACGCATTTACAATCTTATAGACTCTGAGAGTCTGGACGTCTTTAAATCGCAAATATATTAGGATCCTTCTAGACAAGCGCGTTCCGTCATGCCACAACGTGCGTCGTTCAAACCTAGCGGAGTAGGGATGTGGTCAAGCTCAAGTTTGCCTTATAAAAAAACATCCTTAGGCAGCTAAGTACAATATCAAGAAATGTTGCAGTTATAGCATATTTCATCCTCTTTGGTTGCAGTATTCGTGTCTGTTTTTTAGGGTTCCGTACCTCAATAGGAAATAATCGGCCAAATGCGAGTCGGACTCACGCACGAAGGGTTCCGTACTATGATCTATACTACAAAGTTTAGTTCTGTTTATAAAATAACGAGAAATCAACGAAATTCCAAGTAGTAAATTGCAAACTTATAGGTAGGTTTTCGATACACATCCGGGCAGCATAACGACACTCGCGCGAATACGCGCGGTTATGGCCAGGGTTGCCAAAGCTAATTCATCCAAATCCCCAAAAATCCTGATCGAATTCCCCAAATTTGGGGATAAAAATCCGCTGATTCCCCACAAATTCCCCTCAAAATTTTTTATAAAATTAAACTATAATCAATTATTTAAATAATATTTATTCTTTTCCATCCATCTTTTATATTTTTTTCCATATATTAGTCGAAAGCATTTTGTTCGAAGGGTTAAACTTGACACTGCCGCCCAGTTTTTTAATCCCTTCCCTTGTAGCCATTAATGATACTACAGTATCTGTATTCAATCTATTGCGGTTTTCAGTTTTTAAATTTTTAAGGACACTAAATTTGCGCTCGACTGATGCATTTGAAAAAGGCAATATCAGCAATAATGAAATAACAATTTTTATGTTTGAGAACAGGTATTCTCCCGCAGCGTTTTTCATGCAAAACACTTTACCCCAGTAACATTCAGCATCAATGTTATCTCCATGAACTTCAAGCCCATGTTGATGAAAATCCAGCATAGCGTGAGCTCGCCACTCATCGTCCAATTTTTGTGCTGTCACAAATTTATAAAGCACTGGAAATCGCTTCAGTACAGGCACCAGTGATTTAATTTTAAACTGTTGAGCTTCTAATGGATTTAAAACGGATATAATAGTAAACAAAGGATCTCCGAAATCAAATCGCTTAATTATGTCCGACGTAAATTCCATATAAAATTCTTGGCATGTCTTATAGAAATCTGCAATAGCTGCACGAGGTACATTTTCATCTTTTTTCAAATCTTCCATACTTTCTCCAGCCTGTAATCCTATATATATTTCGTCTAAACCTAGCAAGTGTGTTGAATTTCTGAAGTCAGCATTTAAAATATTAGCACAGGACTTGATGTAGCTCATTTTCATGAAATTAGCAGACAGTGTTTTCAAAAGATTTTCTACTTCTGGTTTCAATTTGTAAAGAAGGGATGTTTCTGATTGAAACAAGGTGTTGAAGCTCGTTGCCAGTGAAAGTACATAAGACATGAATTCTAAATATACGACAGTGAATTGGTTGTTCATTGTAATGAGCATTTCTTCGGTAGTCTTCGATGGATCAGTGAACACTGTTTCTGTCAAGTAGGCTTTTAATGGAATATATTGCTCTAACACACGGTCTACACACGCTTTCAGGGACAGCCAGCGAGTCTGAGCTGGCGCGAGAATTTTGTGTATTTCCACTTGAAAGAATTCCTGAAACTCTTTCAATTTCATTTGCCTTTTTGAACTTCTACTGAAGTGCGCTCCAACAGAACGCAAGAAATCTTCTACATTTCGGGGTAATTTGAGGCAAGCTTTCGATGATGATAAGTGTATCATGTGACAGGAGCATTTCACTAGAGCAATGTGAGGTAAATCGTTCTTAAGAAGAGCAAAAACGGAACTATGTTCGCCAACCATTACGTTTGTGGTGTCAGAACTAAATCCAACCATGTTTTCTATGGGAATATTTTTATTTAGAAGCATTTGTTTTAAACAGTCATACAGTCCCGCAGCAGTTCCTGATGACACTTCCACCATATCCAAAAACAAATGTTCTACCCGATTGGTGTTTTCATCATAGATTACAACAGTAAAACAGCATTGTTTTAAAGAGCTCTGATCCGTCGTTTCATCCATAATTAATGAGAAGAAATTTTTTTCTGTACGTAATTTTTGATTTATATCTTCTAAAAATGTGTTTCCTAAAACATTCTTAAGTATAGCTGTTGCTTTGGTTCTGTGTAAATTTGTGTTCTTAGCTATAGCTGAATCTGAAAAAATATCTTTACAGAGCGGACCCAAGGTATCCATGAATGATATTGGTATATTATTTTCAGCCAACGCTCCGGCTAGTTTTAATTCAGCTTTTCGAACATTTATGTCTAAATCCGTCACTGGCAAGTACATTGAAAGTTTGGGAACGTTCTTTATTTCCGATACTTTTTTCTTATGGCGTTCTGAATTCATATGTCGAATCAGGTCACTTTTATGCGCTAGGATCGACACCGAACAGAGTTTACAATTTGCTAAATCATTTCCATCTCTCATATTCGAATCTTTGCATAACCAGCTTGAGAAGTTTGGTTCTTTAAGCCACAAATCATTAAATTTATTCAAGCGTTTTATTTTTAGGATCTGTTTACTATTTGACTCACTTGTCGTCAAATCTACTGAAGTCAAACTTGAACTTGGAGCGGCATTTCCTTCTGTACTAGAAGTTGACGCCTCCGATAACTCGAGCTCAGTTTCTCTTTTACGTTTAAGCTAAAAAAAAAACTAGGTAAATTAACCGGATAAATAACAAAGTTTGTGCGCAGCAAAAACATATATTGTATTAGGTTTAATTACCTTACCTTAGGATTATCTTCTTCATTTATTTTTTGACCTTTTAATAACCATTTATCCATATTTACACAAAATCGTATAGTTACATTGCGACAGAAACAAACACAACTTTTTAAATTTGGATCTACTAATTAACTACGAACAACAACGCACGAAGCCAATGCATGCATTACATCTCCAATCATCTATTTATTAGTCACAAAACAAAACATTTAATAAAGGAGAAAAAGGGAATCCCCTGATCAAAGACAAGATAGACAACTGACAAACTAGGGATGTGCCATTGCCATACATAGAGATGTGCAATTACCGGTATTTTACGATGAAATATTTTCCGATGAGAATATGATGTCAAAATCCCCGCATTTTCCCCACATAATGCCAATCCCCAATAAATCCCCAACCAACTTGAGATTCCCCGCAGTTTGGGGAATTCCCCACAGATTGGCAACGCTGGTTATGGCTCGCTCCGTGATGTTACCTCCCCCGCTACCCGCGCGGCCGTTGCTTAGCAACCGCCTCGGCTCGCGCCACCACCACACCGCGGCGCGGCGCTCGCACCGCGTTTAGATGCACGGATTATTTCCATTTTGTGAGTTTTTATGTATTAGATTAGGTATTTATTTTTATAGTTAATATATTTCTAAATATTCACATACAAATATTCAAGTTTCTACCTGTTAATTAAGATCGAGTAAAAATTGCTTAAAAATTACGTTTGTTGTATGGGAGCCCCCCCTTTAATATTTACTTTATTGTTATTTAATTTATTATTCTAAAAGGTAATATACAAGTAAATATTCTGTGAAAATTTGAAGCGTCTACCTGTTACCGTTTTTAATATTGAGCAAAAAAATACGAAAAAAACACGTTTATTGTATGGGGACTCCCCTTAATATTTTTTTTATTTTAAATTTTAGTATTTGTTGTTATAGCAGCAACGGAAATACATCATTTGTGAAAATTTCAGCTTTCTAGCTATCACGGTTTATGAGATACAGCCTGGAGACAGACAGACAGACAGCGAAGTCTTAGTAATAGGGTCCCGTTTTTACCCTTTGGGTACGGAACCCTAAAAATATATGATATCCCCCTTTTATTTAGTTTGTACGGAACCCTCGGTGGGCGAGTCTGACTCGCACTTGTCCGTTTTTTTTTTTTTTCTATTTTCGGTTGCCAGTTCAATTTTCAAAAGAATTCTTTTTGCTGTGGATCTTTATGGAAGTATATTCATCTCGGATTGGCCTCAGAGTCCTCAGACAATCTAGTAGGCTTAGGTTCCAAATTCAAATCACGTTATATCAGTGTGATATAATGAAATCCCATACAATAGGTATTAAAATTAAAACCCATGGGCTTAAATGACATACTTTAGAACTCTGTACATGACGTAATAAGGAACCTTATTGGGCAGGTAGTATAAAAATATAATTATAACATGTCTAACACATGATACAACGAAAGATTAGATTGAAAACACCTGACCACTCATTTGAAATGATAGTGGTATAATATGTGGTTATAGGTAGGTACAACCGCACCAAGGTAGTCGGAATGCACAACAGTGAGAGTATTTTTTTTTCAGTGTGAATGATCAGTTGAACTGGAATCTTCTGATATAATTATAGGTATCTCAATAAATTTTTAATGAGTTTTAGATTACCACACTTGCTTATGTGTTGTATAAAATATTAGTTTGTTCTAAACCAACACCTACCAGCCTTGCAGATCACAAGTCGGTCAACAGATGTACATACTCGTATCGTATGTAACGAGTTACAATGCTTGTAATCAGTTTGCTTCCATGTTATGTCAAGAACGGTCTTACCAATAAACGTTACTTAACTTTAAGAATTAGTCTTAAATTAGTCTTAAATTCTCTGTCTTCTTTCCGCAAGTGTCATTACGTGTCAGCGAGAAGTTGACAAAATATGTTAAGCAATGCTTAAAGTTATGTAACGTTTTTCGGTAAGGCCGGAAATGTGCAGCTTTCGAGTCGTGGCCTACAGGGATTAGCTACTTGCTGTTGGGTATTTTGTTCCATGGCCACTTGACGTGTTATGGTCATTCTAGTCGGCGACCGACGCCTGCGCAAGTCGAGAGTCAATGCAAAGTGCAAACAATTGAGGTGTGTTGAAGAGTCGCCGAGTCGCTCGCATGTTTCTCGACATTAGTGCAAGGGTCGCGCTCTCGGGCCTCAAATAAAAATACATTCATTTCTTATTCTTATTGGAGGTGGAGGCGATGGGTCCTGCACTGACGTCCCGCTAGTGGTGTATTGTGCATACATTCATTTGTTTACGACGGTGATGGTGGCGAGTTTGCCCCGGAACATTACTTCTCCCGCTAGATTCAACCATAATTCACCGTGAAGTGCGTCTCGCAGTAAATGCGGCTTTTCTTTATTAACAAGTATCAATGTTAAAAGAAAAACGAAATACCCGACTGCAGAAAAACAGTTTAACTTAATAATGATTTCGTCACGCTCAATATGCTGTTGAGTGTACGTTTTTTGTGTGAAAGTGTTGAACACACCACTATAAAAGATTGTATATGCGTATTTTTTAGAATAATTGTAGTAAAATCACTTGTTTATTACGAAAAAGTTCGTTGAAGGTTAAGAAAAAACGCATTGTTTTATTTTTGTGAGAGTATTATTATTATTAAAAATATAGCCTATGACTATTATTACGAGTACTTACTTTACTATACTTATTAATTAGTAAGGATTAGTATTAGTGGGAAAACTTTGTCTCCCGTTTGTCTCTGTGATATGTTATATGTTACTCATCTTCACTAATAGGGCTTGGCTTTCCCCCTCCCTCTCTCCCTCAAATCCCCCCTCCCTCCCCCTCCCTTCTCCCCTCTCCTTACCATAAAACACAATTATGATAGAACAGTTGTCGATGACTATTTTGAGGTAGGAAATAGGTTTAATCCTGTTCTACTCGTTCCCGCTGGAATACCGGGATAAAAAGTATCTTATGTGTTAATCCAGATTATAAACTACCTGTGTGCCAAATTTCAGCCAGACCCGTCAAGCCGTTTTACCGTGAAGAAGTAACAAACTAACACAAACTTCGCATTTATATTAGTGTGAAGTGTGATGTGATTTATTAGCATTTCCTACTCCAAACTCCAATAAAACATATAAGTTATATATGTATTCGTAATCACCGTTGAAAATTATTTATTTTGATACCACACTCGATGTATTTTGAAAATATATTTTTTTTTTGAGATTACTTTTTGCCGCCAAAAATCCTTATTTTTTTTATTTTTTTTTATTTTGATGTATCCAGTGTCACTCTCACGATTAAGACGAATCTATTGACACCACTCACATAAAAATACGACAAGCCGTTTAGGCTTTAGGGTGTGCCAAAGAAATATACATACATACATACACTCGAACAAGTAACTATGTTAAAAGAAAAACAAAGTACCCGACTGCAGAAAAGCAGTTTTTGCATTCTATCTTACGATTTCATTACGCTTGATACGCTGTTAAGTGTACGTTTTTTGTGAGAAAGTATGCATAAAATCGCTCCAAAAGGTTCTAAATGTGCATTCTTTAGAATAATTCTAGTAAAAACACTTGTTTATTACGAAAAAGTTCGTTGGACGTCACGAAAAAGCGCATTTTATTATTTTTGCGAGACATGTACTGTCAATGTGGGTAAGTTTAACTTTGCGTTAAACTTTGGACCTGGTTTAAAGATTCTTGATTTTTTTGCCAAAAGATGAGTAATTAAATTGATTGATGAATGCGTGAGTTGTAGTCGCCAAACATTATAAATGTTAATTTATGCATAAAGTTGACAAATGTGATGGAAGTTTTAAAAGTTTTCCACCATTTTCTAAACACAAGAATTTCCGACTGAAAAATGTATGTCCAAGATTTCGGATTTAAATAAACAAAACTTGTTTATATCCCATGAGTTTTATTTAATATCGATAAAACATTGATCTATCTTACCGTTTTAAACAATATTTCTTGGTCTTATTTAGTTTTACTACGTAAAAATATTGTAAACAAAAAAGTCAACGTTCTTTAATTGTGGGTAACATTGACAATAGAGTTTCAGTTAATTATAACCAAAAATGTATTAATAATGTGAATTGTTTCAATTCTATGTCTGCCAGAGATGTTTTAAGCAATATAATGTGGTCGAAGATGATAAGCATCCTACAAAACATGGAATAAGAACTGGCTCTCAAGTAGGTGGTTGATAGTCATGGCATCGTTAGGTGTTTGACGATAGCTTTTCCACTTGAGACTATAACTCTCAAAACTAATACTCAAACACCATAATTCAGTTTCCTAGTGATATTTTTCCTACACAGGAGATTAGCTCACAGTTTCTTTTTCAAAAGCACTTTCTAGATTTCTAGGGCCTCGTTATCAAGTGCTAAAATAAAGTTTACTACTTTATCGGCGTAATTAAAATATATCTTGAAAACACTCTATGGGAATAGAGTAATTACAAAAGGGAAGCACCCTTGTAATTCCTCTGCACGTAAAGTAGGGTTGATTGTTTTTTTCGTATACCCCTTGGTGTTGGCTGTAATTGAATAGGTATAATTCAAAAATATATTATTCAATTTAGTATTCCATTTTTGTCTTCGTCTCTTTTGCAAAATATTAGACATTTCACACTTTTGTAAAGAAAAACGTGTCAGTGGAACTCTGCGATTCTATAATCTGACGCACTCACTCAGGAATCCAGTGAAAATATTTTTACTTTTAGAGATTATTCAAAAAGTAATATGCAATGTTTCTAATATAATTACGGGACCAACTTGGGAGCTTTCTCTATATGCCAATTCACCAAACACAAAAATTGGTTCAAGAATGAGAGAGAAATTCGTGTTCATACATAAAAAAAAAATATACGATACGAATTGATAACCTCCTCCTTTTTCGAAGTCGGTTAAAAAGTAAAATAAATCTAACCTAAATTACGTAAATCACCGCTTAGTAAGATTTTCCGCTATCGAAATGAACGGGAGTCAAATTTACCCAAATTCACGTTTAACTTTGACAAGCCATTCAAACGCGATTTTCTTAAATATTTTCTATACTAATGGACTTGTTACTTCTTTACTTTAAAATTGTCCACGAAAGAACACGCTTAAATAAGTAAAATACTATTAGACTCATACATTATTACTCTGATATCGTAAAAAATATGAAAAAGTGTGTGTAAAGTTATCCACGCTGACAGTATTATTATTGTTATAAAAAAATAAAGCCAGTGACCGATTTTGATGTGAGTGATGTCAATAGATTCGTTTTAGTCGTGAGAGCGACACTGGGTACATCAACATAAAAAAAAATTAAGGATTTTTGGCGGCAAAAAGTAATCTCAAAAAAAAAGTTTTCAAAATACATCGAGTGTGGTATCAAAATAAAGATTTTTTAACGGTGATTACGAATATATATATAACTTATATGTTCTAGTGGAGTTTGGAGTAGGAAATGCTAATAAATCACATCACACTTCACACTTACAAAATAAATGCGAATTAACCGTATCATGTGGGGTATCATATGAAAGAACTTCAGTAGCATAAGCTAAAACAGGTTTTTAAATCTTTTTACGATGTATATTTTTCGGTTTATGAAGGAAAATAGAAAAAAATATATGATTTCCCCCTTTTATCTACTAGTTTGTACGGAACCCTCGGTGGGCGAGTCTGACTCCCACTTGTCCGGTTTTATTTTAATGTTAGATAGATTGACTACCAACCAGCCTGATATTAAGCGACGGTGTGACCGAGGCCGAGGGTGGCAGTCGTCGATATCTCACAACATCGTGTCTCGTGATAAAATAGCCATTCAAGTACTTTTTTTTTTTTTTTGAGAGCAGGGGAGTAGGGAAACAGAGGGGCTAATGGTTTACTCACACTCTGTTTCCCTTGGATAAGGATGGGTTATTGGGGAGGAAAAAGGGAAGAGGGTAAGAGGGGAAGTTTGGGACGGGGAGGGTATTGATGAGATTGTCAACGAGAGCGAACTGAACTCGTGCTTGGTATAATCTGAGTAATCTAAGTCCCGGCGTGTAAGTTGAGGGTTGACGTCAGAGAAACACCGGGGAACTCGAGGTGGTCATCTATCGTCACCGATACATCTCGCTAAGAAGGAACCAGACGAAAGAGGCTTCTTTACTACAACACTTCTATGCTTAATGCCCAGTTGCCCACCCAAAAATAAATGCAGTTAGATTCCATCCCTTAGATTTTAAATCTATGTTCGTTAACTATCCTACTGTCTATGTTTCTTTACTAATATGCTGCCAGTAAGGAATCCCAGCGAGCTCGTCTTCTAATGGTGCTGACTGCCGGACGTCAATCGTTAACGAGGATAATGAACAACCAAACGGACGGTCGGGCGACGAGCCACTCTTAGGAGCTCAACTTTCATCAGCATGGCCGCATGATAATATAAACGAAAGGAAGAGCCACAGTCGAGAACCGGTAGCGGTCCGGTGTATTATTTTGTTGTCGACTGTTGCGATCGTCGCGCGAGAGGCCAGCCCAGCGCGCCGCGCGCCAGTCAGTGTTGCCAGCTTAGCATATTTTTTGCTAGATTTAGCATATTTTATATTGTTTAGCATTTTTATTTGTTGTTTATCACTTAGCATATTTTTTTAGCATATTTAATATTAATTTAATAAAAGTTAAACCATGAAACAAACTACTATTTACCCGACTGTGAAAGAAGGAGGGTTATGTTTTTCGAGTGTATGTATGTATATTTCTTTGGCACGCCCTAGAGCCTAAACGGCTTGTCGTATTTTTATGTGAGTGGTGTCAATAGATTTGTCTTAGTCGTGAGAGTGACACTGGGTACATCAAAATATATGAAAAAATTAAGTGTTTTTGGCGGCAAAAAGTAATCTCAAAAAAAAAATATGTTTTCAAAATACATCGAATGTGGTATCAAAATAAAGAATTTTTAACGGTGATTAGGAATATATATATATAACTTATATGTTTTATTGGAGTTTGAAATAGGAAATGCTAATAAATCACATCACACTTCGCACTAATAACATAAATGCGAAGTTTGTCTTAGTTTGTTACTTCTTCACGGTAAAACGGCTTGACGGGTTTGGCTGAAATTTGGCACACAGGTAGTTTAAACCTGGATTGTGTTTTAAGGTAAGGAGAGGGCAGAAGGGGGAGGGAGGGTAGATGAGGGAGAGAGAGAGAGGGGAAGAGGGAGGGGGGAAAGCCAAGCCCTGTTAGTGAAGATGAGTAATTTAAAACATATCTGATACATTTATTTAAGATCATTGAGAACTCTCAGGCATGTAGGTTTCCTGACGATGTTTCCTTCACCGTTTGAAGTTGGCGGCAATCAACAATATGCACATTACTACGAAAAGACAGAGGTGTGTGCCGCGGGATTCGAACCTAGGATCGCAAGTCAGACGGTCTCTCGACTAGGCTGCCGGAAACTTTTTTAGTCATAGGCTATATTTTTTTAATAAATACGCATTTATAATCTTTTATAGTGATTTTACGAACACTTTCACAGAAAAAACGTACACTCAACAGCATATTGAGCGTGATGAAATCATTATTAAGTTAAACTGTTTTTTTGCGGTTGGGTATTTTTTTTTTCTTATAACATTGATACTTGTTTACTATCTTGCGTACGACATTTCATGAGACATAAGATGGCAACACTGGTTGCCAACATAACGACAAAGCCTTAAATAAAAGATTTGGCTTAAAGGTCTTGTAAACAAGCCAAAATAAATTAAAAAAAAAACGACAAAGGTAATGAATATGTGGGCCCGCCTTTACATACGTCAAACGCTCTCTACCATAATTCGGGGATTCCCATACTAATTTAATTTAATGGATGAAGACCAAAATATTAATATTTTATTTGTTAGCATACTCGATTAAAACATAACACATATATAATTGTTAATGTTTATTAAATAATAAATAAATTTGAATTTAAATGACGTTTTAATTGACATCGAAAATTTTTAGTTACCTAAATTATACAGCCTTTAGCATAATTTTGGCAAAATTTTAACAGCCGTTTAGCAAGATTTATGTTAGTCTTGTTGGCAGCACTGGCGCCAGTTCGCGGTTGGCTCACGAAGCAGCCGGACGTCGCGGGCGCGGGCGAGAGCGCGCGCGTGTTGTGTGCTCGCGAGTGCTAATCGCACGGCTCGAGTGCGCGTGCCCGGTGCCGAGTGTTTCTGTAGTGTGATGCCGCCGGCGCCGGCGCAGGCGCGTGCTGGCTGCGCCCGCCCGCCGCCGCGCGCTACATCACCTGTCTCCGCGTAAATAACACTGCGTAATAACAGAATACTACGAAACGACTTCCGATAAACGTCCCGTACGATCTATCGATTCCATATGTTTACGAGTATTGTCTAGTGGCCTAGCTAGGTACGGACTCCCTGCAGGCAGAACCGCTCAGTGGGGCTCCCTGAGGGTCTGTTCATGCGCCGGTGCCTCTCATTGTCCGGCTATTCGCGCCCCGGTGCTGCCCTCGGACACTCAGCAGTGCTAACAATAAAGAAGATTGCTACTGGAGAAAGTACTAAGACAGTCTAGTTCAGTTAATTTATTTCCGTATTTAGTTATCGTCAGATCCCATTACACAATACATGATATTGAAGGTTTGACTGAACGTGGGAAACGAGACATTTCCACAGGAACTTTCTGACGGAGAATTTTCTGTTTATTATAGAATATTGTAGCAGTAACAGAAAAGTTAGCTAAGAATTAAATGAGGCATTTTGTAGCTTCGACAAATGAAATACTTAACTAAAATCGTATCAGTCTCGGTTGTAGCTGTCCCTCTGCTGGGTGCGGACTGCGGACTGCGGACCATCTGTATAAACTGTCTCCCTGCTGGGTGCGGACTGCGGACCATTTGTGTAAACTGTCCCCCTGCTGGGTGCGGACTGCGGACCATCTGTATAAACTGTCCCCCTGCTGGGTGCGGACTGCGGACCATCTGTATAAACTGTCCCCCTGCTGGGTGCGGACTGCGGACCATCTTCTATTCTATACTGGGAAGGGTAGGGCGGTAAGGTCATACTGACCGAGTGCGGGTTGGCACACTTCAGGCATCTTCAAAGACGAGGACAAATCTCATGTTTCTCTTCAGCACCGTTTGTTTGCGACAATTAAACATAAACCAATCCTTCACCGTTTCACCTTGCTATACGCACATAACATTGAAAAGAGAGATTGTGGGCCGATGGGTCACAGCCAGGATCTGACTGAACCCAGAGCAGCCGGTCTCCCGCGGTCCACTTCTCATCTCTATGAGGCCAGTAGGTGGGTAGAGACACAGGCTGCCGAACCTTCATATCTAAACCAAGTTATTTATTTTTTATTCTATTACTTTTGGGGAAATGTACAGCTAGGTTTTACATTGTAGTTATTAAGTATAAACAAAAGAAGGACAATTACAAATTTCCACGGATATTCTAAAAGATAAAACATGTGTTGACGTTAAATAACGTGAGTGTAAAAAAAAATTATGTTGAAAAATGCGTTACTCAGCATCCGCTTGCACTGCACGACGGACGTATAAATAAATAAAACCGGCCAAGTGCGAGTCGGACTGGCGCACAAAGGGTTCCGTACCATTATCTATAAAAACAAAAAAACACGTTTGTTGTATGGGAGCCCCCCTTAAATATTAATTTTATTTTAATTTAATTATTTATTTTTAAAGTGAATAATATAACTCAATATTCAGTGAATATTTCTAGTGTCTACCTGTTGCCGTTATCAATATCGAGCTAAAACGACCAAAATAAATCACGTTTGTTATAGGGGAGCCCCCTTAAATATTTATTTTATTCTGTATTTTAGTATTTGTTGTTATAGCCGCAACAGAAATACATCATCTGTGAAAATTTCAACTGTCCAACTATCACGGTTCATGAGATACAGCCTGGTGACAGACAGCGGAGTCTTAGAAATTGGGTGTCCCATTTTATCGAGAGTGTTTTTAGCTAAGCTTCATCAAAATCGGTTCAGCCATTTTTTTGTCGGTGATATTTGAGTTTTCTAAACATATACTTGTCAAGTCGCAGCTTAGAAGTGAAAGCAGAGTATTGCAGAGAACTTGGCTCTCTTTCCTCGCTTAGTCACAGTGAAATAATTAGTTCTGTCAAGTATTGTATCATTATCGGGGTCATAGACTATAGATCGGGGTCAGCGCGTCATCTTACTACTTACTAGTTGTAAGTATTGTAATCTGAGGTTATTATGTACATACATAATACATTCGAAATTCAAAGGATTTCTTGTTGTTAATTAGTTTCTGCACTTGTCCATAATTATAATCTTTACGTGTGTGCCAAGTCTCAGTCAGTGTTGCCAACTCGGTGTCAGATTTTCGGGCTAAATAGAGTTTTAAATAGGGCTAGATTTGGCCAATAAAATCTAAATTGGGCTAAATTGCTTTTTTATTAAAGGTTAATTTTGTTAATTATTGTTTACTTATTAAATTGATTTACGAAAATATACAATCAAATATTTTAAAAACAAACTGAATAAAAATAAAAAACAGCTTAAATGTCCAAGTCCTCATCAGAGGATCCTTCACAACACAAGTTTTCACTCTCACTTTGTGCTGCTGATGGTTGAGGTTGAGCCTTATCTGCTTCATCAGGGGCACCCTTGCTCAATATTATACATAATACTTGCTCAATATATGCGAAAATTTGAAATTCTTAAAAATGAAATCTTGGAAGTAATTTGATTCATTGATCGTGTTAGCGAGCCTAGGTTTTTGTGTCCCAGATGAACCAAACAAGTTTAGTAAGTATATGTGTTAAAAGAAAAAATGAAATACCCGACTAAATAAGAGTGACTTTTACGCTAGCAAAAATTATATTTACAATTATTTGAATGCATTGATTACCAATAAAGTCATAACTTTATAGAAAATTACAAACATATTATCTACGCGCTACTTCCTTGGCAGTCGGAAAACAATTACAAACATATTTATTATGTACGCGCTACTTCCTTGGCAGTCGGAAATCAATTTTTGGTTAGTGATTAGTGTTTGGTGAATTATTTGCTTCTATTAGTACGGCACTTTAAGAGTCTTGTTCGATCTTTTAGAAATTATTAACGCAAAAATATTTTTATGTAAAATTGCCTTGGATCGAATTGATATTTTTGTGGAATATAAATATATATTTTTTTACATAAGATATATCTACGACTGATCACCAATTCGCCTGATGTTTAGCGATGTTATTTTCTAGTATTACGAAGGACGAATTTTTTATAAGTTCATTCAGTTATTTCATATCTTCAAAAATGTGGACATGCGCGAGCGAAGCGAGCGCGAAAAATATTGAAGCGTCTTGTTGCCGTTGAATTTGACGAAATTTTCGTCACCCCAGTCGGACACAGCTTTTAGAGCTTTATTCATACGCGCAACCATATCTTCTCTCTACGCCTCGATTTCAGCCTTTTTGGCTTTTGGACCAGAAGTGTATCATTCCACAACTGTGCTGTCATCTGCATGTAGAGTAGCGGAGAGTACAGACCCTTGAGGTACGCCGGCGCTTATTGCCATTTGATCGGACGAGCACCCGTCAACAACCACTCGAATCGATCGTTCTCTCAAGAAGTCTTTAATCTAAGAGCATAAGGAGGCAGGTAGTCCATAAGATGGGAGCTTCTTAAGGAGATCGTACCAACCCTATACAAAGGCCTTCGAAATGTCGGGAGACACAGCCAAGGCTTCACCGTTGTTTTCGATGGCCTCACTCAGAATGTGTGTGGCATACACGAGAAGATCCCCAGTCGACCGATTTCGGCGAAATCCGTAACTGTCGGTCACTGAGGAGGTTATTGTCTACAAGGTATGCCATGAGCTTCATATTCAGTACACGCTCCATGACTTTGACTTTGCACAAAATGGAGGTAACCGAAATAGGCCGGTAGCTATTAGCGGCACGACTACCCTTTTTGGAACAGGTTGAACGTTCGGAAGCTTCCATTAGGGAATATACCAGTCTCCAAAGAATTTTGGAGATATTAAAAATTCATGCTAGCAAAATATATGATGAAATTAAAAGAAAAACGATCACGGTAAGTAAGTAGCCTTTACAATATATCACGTTATAGTCGACTAACTTAAAATAATTACTTAGATAAATCAAAAATGAATATTTCATTTAAATTAACATTAATTAGTTAACTCATATGTTCGTAATATCATGACTGGCCTTGTGGCTCAGTTGGTAGTGTGTTTACGTCTACCTGCTGAACTGAAAGGTCGTGGGTTCGATCCCCACCCAGGGCAAATATTTGTGTGATGAGCATGGATGTTTGTTCTGTGTCTGGGTGTTTCTATGTATCATATGTATATATTTACAACAAAAAAGTATATATGTATTCTATCAGCCATCTAGTTCCATAGTACAAGCTTTGCTTAGTTTGGGCTAGATGGTGTTGTGTGAAATGTCCACAAATATTTATTTATTTATTATTGTTTATTATCAAATAAGAGACCATTTTTTAATGTCACATAAATTATAATTATGTAACTTTTCATGCTTGGCATGGCATGTTTTAACTTAATAAGATTTGTCACCGAAAATATAAATGATGGCAATTATATAATATCAATGTTCCTAGATATGACCAAAGCATTTGACTTTGTTAACCATTCAATACTTTTGGACAAATTAGAGCATTATGGAATACGAGGACTAGCTAACAATTGGATAGCTAGTTATTTAAAGAACATAAAACAGGTTACAGAAATATCAAAAGTTATCACCAACACTAAAAATAATAAAATAAACTTTACAAAAGAAAAATTTAGATCAGACCCATTAACTAATAATAATGGAGTGCCTCAAGGCAGTATTTTAGCATCAGTGCTCTTCTTATTCTATATTAATGACCTTCCACAAGCCATCTCCCATAAAAGTATATTATTTGCAGACGATACTACTGTCCTAATTAAGTGTAACATCAAAGAACAAGCTCAAAAAACAGTAAGTAATGCACTATCAGATGTGATCCGCTGGATGGAATCTAATAGTTTGAAAATTAACATCAGCAAAACTAGATTAATTCAATTTATTTCGTATAACGCTAATCCATTACAACTTGACATAATTCATAACAATGAAATAGTAGACAATGTTGACAATTATAAATTTCTAGGATTAAATCTTGACAAGAACCTTAATTGGAAATCCCATATTGATATCTTATGTAAAAAGCTTGATCGATATGTATTTGCTCTAAAAAAAATTAGGTATACTGTGTCTATGGAGGCTGCGTTAATAGCATATCATGGCCATGTGTCATCTCTTCTTAATTACGGCCTGATAATGTGGGGGAACTCAGTCGACATAGATAGAGTTTTTAAAATTCAAAAGCGCTGTATTAGAGTTATAAATAAAGCTTGGTTTTTAGACAGCTGCAAACCACTTTTTAAGGCATGCAACGTACTTCCTTTACCATGTATGTACATTAAGGCTATTTGCATTTTTACAAAAGAACACCCAGAGTATTTTAATAAACGTAGTGAAGTTATAACTCGCCAAAAAAGAGACAAATTCACGAACCTATTATATCAACCTCCAGCCAGAAAAGATATATACAAAAAAAATGTTTTCAACATGTCCATTTTAATCTACAACAAAGTACCAAACCATATCAAAGTGTTGGATGGCATCAAATTTAAGAAGTCCCTGACTGAATGGCTTCTCAGGAATTGTTTTTATAGTGTTAAGGAATATATAGAATTTAAGTAAGATAATAAATATTTTAAAATACATTTATATGCAGAATTATCAACATTTGCACGTCTGCCTGCAGACTGAATACAATGTGTCTACAAATTTAAAATTAAGAACTCTATGTACTTGTATTCTTGCAAATAAACGATTTGATTTGATTTGATTTGATTAACTACGGAACGGAACCCTACATTGCGCGTGGCATGACACACACTTGATCATTTATTTTTCTTGTTTGCACCATCGTGGGGTTCATTTGTGGGGTATCGTTGAATATAAGTAATCTAAAATATTGGAAGTGAACGAAAACTATTTCTCAATTTAGAGACCCGTTCGCGATTTTTTAATGAAAATATTTAACTTTAAAACGATAATTTTTGGCCGTTAGCTAAACGGTTGGCCTTGGAGATGGAAAAAATAATACTAGTTGCATACTAATAAAATAATTAAAAATAAAACTTTTACAGCTATGTAGGCTTTACAACCTTAACGAGTTATACCCAATCAACTTTAAGGACTACCTGGAATCTAAGGCTAAACGGGTTAGTAACAAGAATCTAATACTTTTGAACGAGCAATTCTTGTATATATAAGTAGGTATACATATATAAGTAATCTGAATCTCGGAAACGGCTCCAACAATTTTATGAAATTTCCAACATTTTAATGAAATTTGGTTTGTAGGTAGATTAGGGGACGATAAATCGATCTTGCTAGGTTTCATTTTTAGTGAATCCGGGTTTGCTCGTATTTTCAGTCATAAAAAATCCGAATGTAAATTTCTGTCTATGTCTATGAATGGAGCTCGGTCGCCCAGGTACTCTATATTAAAAGAAAAACAAAATACCCGACTGGAGAAACGCAGTTTTGCAGCCTAACTTACGATTTCGTTACGCTTGATATTCTGTTGAGTGTACGTTTTTTTGTGAGAAAGTATGCGTAAAATCGCTGTAAATGATTGTAAATGCATATTCTTTAGAATTATTCTAGTATAATCACTTGTTTATTACGAACATGTTAGATGTTACGAAAAACGCATTTTACCTATTTATTTTTGCGACTAGTCTACACTTATATTATATAATACAGTAGGACCTCTATAAGTCGAACATCAAGGGAGACGCCAAAAAAATCGAGTTATAGAGTTTTCGACTCAGGCCTAGGCCGCACTACGGTTTTTTCCCGCGAGCGGTAACCGCTTTAAGCCGCGGAACCGCTCGAGACGGTACTGAATCAGTCGCGGAGAAAAACCGCAAGTGCGGCCGCTTGTATTCGTTTTCCTGTTTCATAAACTCACGCGGTTAAAAACCGCTGCGGTTTTACCGTAGTGCGGCCTTAGCCTTATAGAGAATTTCGACTTAGGCGGATTTTGATTCGACTTATAGAGGTTGTGATTCATTCTTATAAATTTTGAGTTAGAGAGGTAATATAAATAAAAATTCAAGTTGGAGAAGTGACACACATATTTTTATTTGTATTATAAATCAACATTATTTCAAAACATCCTTAGAATAAAAAAATATCTCATTAAACAGTCAGTAATTTTTATTGTTGACAGAGTGCTCATTGGCAGGCCAAATTGTTCAGCAACATCTTTCTTCTTTTGACAGTTCTTCACAGCTTCGAGCACTTCTAATTTTTCAGCGAGACTCAAAGTTTTCAGTTTACGTTTCACAGCACTTATGTTTCAACAATTTTATTTGTAAACTGTTGTAGGTACAAATTGATGTGTAGGTATTGCAATAGAACCAAACTACTTCTGACAATATTTCACTCGACAAGTGACTTGCTTCGCTAAGTTCAATTGAAATCAAAAATAATAAAATTAAACACCTGACACCAAGAAAGTAATCACGTGTTAACGTGCGAGTCATAAATCTGTGGTAATTCTATTCATTCTATACTCCTAAATTGCTTTCTAAGAAACAATGGTGTACTTACACTGACGGCGAATTTTTAAAGTCGGTAACTTATTTTTCTTCGAACTATAGAGGTAATAAATCTCAAATAATCGAGTTGTAAAGGTTGTAAAATAAAACAACAATACACAATACAGCAATATTTTATTGTATGTTCGAGATACAGAGGTAAAATTTAATTTTTCGAGTTATGGAGGGAAAATATGTACTAAAATGGCTTGGAGGGACTCACTGATTATTTTGACTAATAGAGGGTTGAGATTTCGAGTAATCGAGGTTTTGGTGTTTGAAGGGAAGGAAACAAAACATTTATTCGAGATTTGGAGGTTTTCAACTTATCGAGGTACGACTTAACGAGGTTCTATTTGTATTATAAAGAGGAAAGATTTGTATTTTTGTATTTTGTATGTTTGACAAACTATCACTCAAAAACTACTGGACCGATTTCAAAAATTCTTTCACCACTAGAATACTACATTATCCCTAATGAAGATGGGCTATATTTAATACCAAAAAAAATTAGGGATCCTTACTAAAACTTCAATAATAAAACCCAAGCTGTAAAAAAATTAGGCAAAAAATGTCTTTCATCGCATACGCTGTTCAAATTATTGATAATAGAACAAAAAAATATTCTACAATATTAAAGAACATACCAAAATCTACAAAAAACATCGCGATAGCATATGTCTAACTATTGTTATTACGTGACTATAACTACTTTTTTACATTTTAAAAGTTGAAAGAAATGCCGACCAAAATCAGACCATGTTACCCATACCTTTGTATTAATCCTTATCCAAATAAATTATTTCGTTTTCAAGACTGTTTCAATACTTGTTGATTACTTTTTGAATTATTCGCCGTCGCGCCGCGTGCCTCCGCGCCGTCGTGGCTGGGCCCTTATTCCGTATGACCATCGGCCGCGTTCACGTACGTAACGTGCGTGCATTGACAATGAAAATTAGCCTTTAAGTTTAAGATGTCAACGTCTAATTTTCATTGTAGATGCACAACGTCAAATTCACGTCATGTGACCCCACGCAGCGAAATACGTTACTCATATTTGAATAAACATAATATATTTTGTCAACTTCTCGCTGACACGTAATGACACTTGCGGAAAAATGACAGAGAATTTGAGACGTTGATCAAAGTTAAGTAACATTTTTACATCTTACATCGCGTGCACTGCGAAAAGTATTCATAATAGAACAACATTTTGTGCAAAAATAGAACGTAGGTATCAATATTTAGTATTTAGGTTAACTATTACATATAAACGTATACTTTTGCTATAATTTTGCGACAGGAATAAAATAAAGGAATGAAAGGTCCAAAGTTTTAATGTTAGGGAAATTAAGTTTTTCATTTAGATTAACTAACAGATATCAGATGAAAACGGCTACTATTGTTTTGCTACTTAGGGTTAAAAGGTGGAAGTAAAAGATTGTATGAATGTTCCGTGCTTTTAATGTTAGGGACACGAAATGTAGTATTTAGATTAACTATCAAATATAAACGAGTACTGATATTATAGTTTTGCGACAGGGATGAAATAAGGGCCAAGAGGGAGCAGAGCTGGCGAGAGTGAGACATTAGTGTGATGGATGGGAGCGTTACGGGAGCGGGGTGAGAATGGGACAAAATAAGCGAGGTGGGAGAGAGTGTGGTGCGGGAGTGAGGCGTAAGCGAGGTGAGAGTGGAGGGATTACAGTGAGAGGGGTGGTGTTACGGTGGAAGGGGGTGAGTGTGGAGCAGGATTAAAGTGGGAGTGAAAAGGGAGCCACAGACTCGGGCTGGGAGCAAGGTGGAAGCGAAACAGAAGTGGAACGGTATCGGTGTGTCAGTCAGGGGGATGCAGGAACGGTGAGTCAAGTGGGGTGCGGTAGGAACGAGGTAAGAGCGGGAGAAAAGCAAGGTGTGAACGGTATGAGTACAGGAGTTGAATGAGAGTGAGACGGCAGTAGGGTTGGAGCGAGGCGGGAATAGGACAAGTGCGGATCGGAACAGAGTGGGAGCGAGGAGAAAGGAAAATGAGAACAAAGTGGGAGTGCGAAAGGTGCGAGGCAGAATAGCGAGTGAGTGTAGGGTGGAAATGAAGTGAAAGCAATCTGAGATCGGGAAGAACGGAACAGGAACAAGTTGAGAGCCGAACGGGTGCTACTGCTAGCAGGGTTGGAGCGGGGCCAGAAAGGGATGAGAGCTTAGTTTTCATTGAAATACATAAATCTACGTTATACCACTGACTCGACATTAATAGATTGGGTCGGAAGATTGGTTGAAGCAGGACGGAAGTGAGGCGAGATTGAGTTAGGAGTGAAACACGAGAAGGGCAGATGCGGTACAGGAGCATTAGCTTGGTGGGGGTGCAGTGAGTGCAGGTAGGAGCGTGACATGAACGAATTTCTTACGCGTACGAAGTCGCGGCGGGCAGCTAGTAATGTATAATAATAATGTATTATTATTACAAAAAAATATAATCTAAGACACTCGGGCAGTGAAGACGACTCTAACGGCAACTTGCACATCAATATCGGTCAAGCCGTTTAAACTGTAGGTGATCATATAGAAACATACATACCTTACGTAGTCTGGTAAAACTTGGCATCATCAATAAGGTAAGGCGATACTTGTCGCCGGGACAACTGCTTCATCTGTATCAGGCTCAACTCCGATCGTGTACTTATGGAGTAATTGGACTACTACTGCCACCTTCTTGATGGATTAGCTAAATATCAGCTGGAAGCTGTAGAGTCAGTGGACCAGCGAGCTATGATATGAGGTTAATCGGTGACAATAAACTTAAAGTATCATGTCTGTCTATATTCTACAGTATTAATTTTGGGAAGTGTGCGCAAGAGCTTCACAACCTAATTTCACCCTCCCCATTTTTCTACTGGACTAGTAGAAAGTCGGTGAGCAACCCACCCATTTCTCGTTGAATTGCCAAAAATCCGTACTCAGCAATATCGGTCCACGTTCTTGATACATACTGCACAAGAATCTGGGGGCACGGCCGTGCCCCCGCCATGTGAGCGAGCGGGTGTGTACGGCCGGGACTATCTTTACACGAAGAGATTCGTCGGACTCGAAGCAATTTGTCGGATTTTTAGATGCTCATTACTTCGGCCCCGATAATACTAGAGAGTTCAAATTTTCAGGATCAAGTGTGGTCAGTGGACTGAAACAATATAAAAAAAATCATGTATCTAGCTTTTATACTTTCGATTTTATTGAAACCTAAAATACGCCGATTTTCCATTGATTAACTCAAAAAATAAACGACTTGCTGAAGTTCTAGAAAGCTGAAATTTGGTATGTAAGCTACAATTTGAACACAAACAATGCTAAAAGTAAAATATTTGTAACTTTCACCCTCCAACCCCTATTTGGGGGCTATCCCGTTATTTTCACCAATAATATATCAATAATATAAGGTACTTCCTGAAGTCCTAGAAAGCTGAAATTTGGTGTGTAAGCTAATATTTACACATGAACAACGAAGAAATTAAAACATTTTACTTTTCACCCTCCAACCCCTATTTGTGGGTGCACCCCCCGAGTGTAAACAAAAAGATAGGGTACTTCCTGGAGTCTCAGAAAGCTGATATTTGGTGTGCAAACTACGATTGGTACATAAACAACAGAAAAATTAAGATATTTGTAACTCTCACCCTCTAACGCCTATTTGGGGGTTATCCCGTTATTTTCATCAATAATATAAGGTACTTCCTGACGTCCTAGAAAGCTGAAATTTGGTGTGTAAGCAAATTTTTTTTTTTTTATTGATTTATGATTTATTAATTTAATGGATATGGATTTACATCTGGAATAAATAATTTTCATTTCATTTCATTTTATATAATATTTACATATGAACAACGAAGAAATTAAAACATTTTTACTTTTCACCCTCCAACCCGTATTTGTGGGTGCACCCTCTCAGTGTAATCAAAAAGATAGGGCACTTCCTGAAGTTTCAGAAAGCTGAAGCTGGTACCTATACAACAGAAAAATTATGACATTTGTAACTTTCACCCTCCAACCCTTTTAAAGGGTGACTTTGACTATATTTTTAGGGTTCCGTACCCAAAGGGTAAAAACGGGACCCTATTACTAAGACTTCGCTGTCTGTCTGTCTGTCTGTCTGTCTGTCTGTCTGTCTCCAGGCTGTATCTCATAAACCGTGATAGCTAGAAAGCTGAAATTTTCACAAATGATGTATTTCCGTTGCCGCTATAACAACAAATACTAAAAATTAAAAAAAAAAAATATTAAGGGGGGTCCCCATACAATAAACGTGTTTTTTTCGTATTTTTTTGCTCAATATTAAAATCGGTAACAGGTAGACGCTTCAAATTTTCACAGAATATTTACTGGTATATTACCTTTCAAAATAAATAATTAAATAATCATAAAGTAAATATTAAAGGGGGGCTCCCATACAACAAACGTAATTTTTAAGCAATTTTTACTCGATCTTAATTAACAGGTAGAAACTTGAATATTTGTAAGTAAATATTTAGAAATATACTAACTATATAAATAAATACCTAATCTAATACATAAAAACTCACAAAATGAAAATAATTCGTGCATCTAAACGCGGTGCGAGCGCCGCGCCGCGGTGTGGTGGTGGCGCGAGTACGAGGCGGTTGATAAGCAACAACCTCGTGGGTAGCGGGGGAGGTAACATCACGGAGCGAGCCATAGCCGCGCGTATTCGCGCGAGCGTCGTCGTGCTGCCCGGATGTGTATCGAAAACCTACCTATAAGTTTGCAATTTACTACTTTTGGAATTTCGTTGATTTCTCGTTATTTTATAAACAGAACTAAACTTTGTAGTATTATAGATGATAGTACGGAACCCTTCGTGCGCGAGTCCGACTCGCACTTGGCCGATTATTTTAACATAACATAACTTCGATATGGATAATTCTAGAGTCCAAATTTTCAGGATAAAAAGTAGACAGTACATTTATAAAACATAGAAAGTTTCATATATTTAGCTTTTGTACTTTAAATATGATTCACATCTAAAATACGTTAATTTTACCACTCACTGAGGATCGTTTATCTAATTAGTTTCAAAAGGCGATACTAGATGGCGTACGCCTCGAGTTAGCAAGCGGTATCGTTTCACGCGCTTTGTTTCATATTAATTTTGGAAGTCGTTACACTAAGTCTCAGTGACTGAGGTGCCCAAGTGTCTCGTCTAGATTGTTAGTTTGTGTCAAGTTTGTGACACATACATCCTCTTACATGTGGATTGTGGATGGATGGATAGTGCGTTTTCGTTCGTCTTATGTTTAGTAAATATGGGTTTGTACTAAATATTTTCAACGGGTTAACAAAAAATAAGAATTTTTTGTTGGATTCATGCGAGGTCAAACATTTTTATTAAGCATTTAATATGATGTAATTAAACAGCTTGTAAGCTGTAATTATTCATTTTTAGGATACCGTACCTCAAAAGAAAAAAACGGAACCCTTTTAGGATCACTTTGTTGTCCGTCTGTCCGTGCGTCCATCGGGGCGTAAAACCCTGTATCTCGGGAACGCGTGAAGGTATCGAGTTGAAATTAAAATCATATACGCAGATCCATAGTCTCTTGCTGCAGAGAGAAAAATCAAACTCCTCAGTTTCCATAAAAAAAAGTTACAGACGAATATATCGCAAAAAACGCATATTTCGACACTCACAAGAGGATCAATACCTATGGGGTACTTCCCGTTGACCTAGAACTATGAAATTTGGCAAGAAGCATTGTGTTAGAGTACACATATAGGAAAAAATCCGAAAACTGGACATTTTTAATTTAATAACAAAAAATTGTGTCTTTATGCAAGGAATGAGGGCCCAAATTTTAAAGTGAATTAACCATATCATGTGGGGTATCATATGAAAGAGCTTCATTAGCATTAACACATTCTTCGCCCCCTGCAGACCCTTCACTTCAGCTGGGAACCATAACTTTTAAGGCAAATTTTGATTAAGTACAAAGTGGCCGCGCAAAGCAACGTTGACTGCCTCAAACGCCGGCGGTTTACTGACTACTACAAAATTAACGGGACGTTTGCTCGGATTCTTCGGATCTTATATTCGGATAGGATCTTCCGGTTCCGGCGTCGTATAGTAAACATCTGTTAATTGCTACTCGCGCTAAAATTAATTCCAATTCGCCGTCAAAATCAACCACAGTAACTATCACTCACCATAAAAAGTGAAAACAACAACCAAAGAACAAAGTGAAATAATAAACTTAGTAGTGTATTGTGGAAAAGCAGAGAAATTCGTCGTGAAATAATACGCTGATTGAAGAGGTTAGATTACCGTTACAAAAAATCTGACACTTTCACGACGGACAACCAAGGGTGCCAACATTACCAACAGAGACCAAAGACTAAGACGTCAAATAAAGTACGTTCCGAAACGGCAAAATCGAAAATCTCATATCAAACAAAAATCAAAAAAAAAAGAAATATGGGTATGCAAACGGATATTTTTTGGGAAAAAATGAAGGAGCAAATGTCAGCACAAACAAAGGAAATAACTGAAGCAGTCACCAAGAACGTAACGGAGAGTGTAAATGAAATACTAATTACACTCATAGATGAAAATAAAACATTAAAAACAGAGGTCAAGAACCTACAAGAAAAAATTAAATTCATGGAAGAGGATAGAAAAAGGAACAATTTAATTTTCTTTGGAGTAAAAGAAGAACATCACAGTGAGTCTCAGATCGAAACTGTCATAAAATTGGTCGGAAAGGAAATGAATATTCATATCAACCCGCACGAGATAAATAACGCCTACAGACTGGGTGATAAAAATAGTAGCAAAATACGTCCTATCTTAGTAACTTTCACAACAAATTGGAGGAAAAAGGAGATTCTGAAGAACAAAAAGAGACTCAAGTCAGAGATCTACATCAAAGAAGACTACAGTAAAGAAATTTTAGAGAAAAGAAAAGAACTCCTGCCCCAATTAGAGCAAGAAAGAGCGAAGGGAAAAATTTGTTATTTTGCTAAAGATAAATTAATTACTAAAGACCCAAAAGAAAATCAAAAAGACAAAAGGAAACGCGAACGCACTGGCTCTCCAAAATCGCCAATCAACCCCAACACTACGGCTACATGGAAAGTTAATAAAACAAATGTGTTAGACTATGTGACACGAGTCAGATCTATGTCACAGACATCACTGCCAACGACATCAAAAAACAGCCAGTAGACATCGACAACCGGAAACGAAAACAACATAATGAAACATACATACCCAACGAACAAATCAAAATAGCTTCCCCAAGACGGCCGGTCACCGTGGGGAAAAAAGACCACTACCCTCCAATTTCCACACTTAGAGTAAACGAGAACTATAAAACGAAAAAAACATGTCATATAGCGACTTTCAATACACTTTCATTAAGAACAGAAGAGAGCTTCCAAGAACTAACACATGCTATCCAATATATTAAATGGGATATTATCGGGCTGAGTGAAGTAAGAAGATATGGTGAGGCTATTGAAGAGCACAATCAGTTCATATTGTACTACAAAGGAGAAACACCAGGAAGACATGGAGTAGGGTTCTTAATAAAAAAAGAGCTTAAGAATTGTATCGAGGAAATAGTTGGCATTTCGGAACGAATTGCAGTGATGAACATAATAGTCCCGCCTGGAAATGAAAGATGGTCTATTGTCCAAGTATATTCACCAACGGAGAAATCTACCATTGCCGATATTGAATCCTTTTATTCGTCGTTGAACATTGCCATCAAAGAGCATACTCATAAAAACTGCATAGTACTGGGAGACTTCAACGCCCAAGTTGGAACATCAAGGTTTGGAGAAGACATTATACTAGGCCCTCATAGTAAAGGAAAAAGAACAAGAAATGGGCAAAAGCTAATGGAATTCGCTTTCGAAAACAATTTGAAAATACTGAATAGTCAATTTAAGAAAAGAGCATCCAAAAGATGGACATGGATTTCACCAGATGGCCGATATAAAAATGAAATAGACTATATCCTCACGAATAGATCCAAATCTTTTGACGACTGCAGCACTATAAATCTCAATTTCAACAGCAACCACAGAATGCTCCGAACATGTCTAAACCTAGCATCTTCAAATCCAGGCAGGCCATTCAAAGTAAAATCTTTGAATAATATAAACACAATACCAGTAGATATGATTATAGAAAGGCTTAATTCTCTGGAAGTGTCATCGATTCAAAATTTGAACACTCAACAAAAATATGACATATTACATGAAATACTTACCATTAAATCTGAAAATACCAGCAAAGTTAAATCCAATAAAAACATGATATCTCAAAAAGTTAACAACCTCTTAGAAAAAAGATTTGAACTTATAAAAATTACTAATAAAACAAAAAGTATCCGAGATGAAATAAGTAAACTAAGTAAAGAAATAAAAATGCAAATGAGAAAAGACCGAGAACATCATAGACGTAGAACATTCGAGAAGCATATTGTCAAGACCGGAGGCATTAAGAGAGCTATGAAGCAGCTAAATAATAAGACAAACTGGATACCTAATATGAAAGACCGATATAGCGACATTAAGACCAGAAGACCAGACATATTAACAATAGCCACAAAATTCTACGAAGACCTGTACTCTAGAAAAAATAACATAGAGGAAACTGATTTGAAAAACAATGACAGTGTACCACATATCTTAGAAGCAGAAATAACTAAAGCAATTGAATCCCTAAAAACAGACAAAGCCTCTGGACCCGATCAAGTCACCAGTGAACTATTAATACAGTGTAAAGATGCCATCGTGCCTATACTGAAATACATTTTTAATGACGTTCTACAAAGTGAAATAATACCAACCCAATGGACAAATTCAACGATAATATTACTACACAAAAAGGGCGACAAGAGCGAAATAAACAATTACAGACCTATCAGCTTATCGTCTAATATATACAAGGTATTCGCTAAGGTTATTCTTCGCCGTATAACCAATATTCTTGATGAAAATCAACCCAGAGAACAAGCCGGCTTCAGAGCGGGGTATTCAACACTGGATCACATACATGTAGTAAGGCAAATTTTTGAAAAGAACAAAGAATTCAATGTACCCTTCTACTGCTGCTTCATAGATTACAATAAAGCATTTGATTCAATTGAACATGAAAGCATCTGGCAAAGTCTGAAAGCCCAAGGAGTCGAATATAAATATATAAGAATTCTGAAAAACATATATAGTAACAGTACAGCAAAGATCAAATTAGAAAAACATGGGAAAGAAATAAAAATAAATAGAGGCGTACGCCAAGGTGATCCGTTATCACCAAAATTATTTACAGCAATTCTGGAAAACATCTTTCGCGAATTAAAATGGGATGATTACGGATTAAACATAAACGGCGAACAACTAACTCATTTAAGATTCGCTGATGATATCATTATATTCGCTGCAACAAAAACACAACTACAAAATATGCTAATGGACCTGGAAAGTCAAAGCCGCAAAGTTGGACTAACAATGAATACCTCAAAAACTAAAGCTATGACAAATGTGTTCGAAGACCCTGTCTCTCTAAACGGCAAAACCATAGAATATGTAAAAGAGTATACTTACTTAGGCCAACTTATCTCAACGAATGATCTAATGTCAAAAGAAATAGATATAAGAATAGGAAATGCATGGAAAAGCTATTGGAGACTAAAAGAAGTAATGAAAAATACGGAAATTAAGATGTTCGTCAAAAAGAAACTCTACAACACCTGTGTGCTACCTGTCCTCACTTATGGTTGCCAAACTTGGGCTCTCACTAAAGCGCAAAATGCAAAGCTGAAATGCTGCCAGACAGCGATGGAGCGGAGCATGCTGAGTGTTAGAAAAAGCGATAGAATAAGAAACAAAGTAATTAGAAAGCGCACAAAAGTAGAAGATGTAACATCAAGAATACGGAAACTGAAGTGGAAATGGACAGGCCACATCATAAGAGGAATAGAAAAATGGAATAAAACTGTGATGTTTTGGTATCCCAGAAACTCAAAAAGGAAACGAGGAAGACAGTTTCGAAGATGGGAAGACGATATTAAAGCTACAGCAGGAACTACATGGACTAGGACAGCACAAGATAGAAAAGAATGGAAAGATATGGAGGAGGCCTTTGCTAACGTTGGGCAAACAGACCAAGTTGTCGATGTCAACTCATCAGAGTTATAACATTAATATAAACTTAACATAATTGTATATTGTGTCTGAATAAAGGCTTATTATTATTATTATTATTATTATTGCTCGGATTCGAGTGGGAGGCGCTTCTACTATAGCCCCGCCCCACTCGGATCCGAGTGGTGAGCAAGGAATGTGTCAAATATTTATACGATGTATATTTTTCGGTTTATGAAGGAAAATATAAAAAAATATATGATTTCCACCTTTTATTTAGTTTGGACGGGACCCTCGGTGGACGAGTCTGACTCGCACTTGCCGGTTTTTTTTTTAAATATTTTACACCCTTCTTTTTTGGTCGAGGATTAAAAAAAAAAAAATGACGTATTGAACATTCTAGAGAGCGGTGTGAGCGGTGCGTCGCGTCTCCACGACCGTCGCGACCGCCGCGTGTCCTGCGCCCAACCTGCGCCTGCGCTCTAACACATCTCTCCTGTCATGCGGTAACTTTGATTACTCACGACATACACACACGCACGGACATGTACATGCATAAATGAAGTAATACTTCTATGACCCCCGGCACTAAAGCAAACGAGTAGGTTTTTGTCTGTCTGTCCGGGTGTCAAGACCTTTATCTCGAGAACGCGTGAAGGTATCGAGTTGAAATTTAAACCATATACGCAGATTCATTGTATCTTGCTGCAGAAAGAAAAATAAAGTTTCTAAGTTTTCGTTAAAAAAGTTACAGTCGAATATATCGTAAAAAATGCACATTTCGCCACTCACAAGGGAATCAAAACCTATGGGGTACTTCCCGTTGACCTAGAACAATGAAATTTGGTAAGAAGCATTGTGTTAGAGTACGCATATAGGAAAAAAAACCGAAAACTGGATTTTTTTTTTTTTTTTTTTCAAATTTATATCTGCAATCAGTAGTACTATAAGCAGATTATTTGTGTGCATATTTGTCGTGAAAGGTGTGCAATCCAATGAGAGCATCTCCCTTAAATGTGTCTTTGACTCCGGTCAGTTGCTGAGTACGCATTTCCTTTTCAGCCTGGGTGTGTACCCTTGTTCAGTAAGCACAACAGCAAGTTCATTAGGATGTCTAAGTAGGCGTTGTTTATAGCTTTTGCGAATATTTTCGACCTCTTCTTAAACTGTGCTCATCCCTAGGTTGCTATGGATCTCTTGATTGGTTGTGTACCAGGAAACTTCGCTGATGGTTCTCAGTATAATATTTTGTATAGTATTTTTAATTTAATCACAAAAATAGTGTCTTTATGCAAGGAATGAAGGTCCAAATTTTAAAGTGAATTAACCGTATCATGTGGGGTATCATATGAAAGAGCTTAATTAGCATTAATTAAAACAGGTTTTTAAATAATGCTAATTAAGCTCTTTCAACACAAAACCATACAAAATATTCATATAACTAATAGGGTAGGTATTAATTAGTTATACGAATGGGATTAAGGCTCCTGAATGTTTTCTTGGCCACCATAAGCTGTGAAAAAATAATTCTGTACCCTTCTTCACTTCACGATCATTCTGAATCGGGTCGGAATCTATATCTCCATCTCTGTCATTCTGTATGGAAATATTAGAGATGGAGATGTAGTTTCCGACCTGATTCCGAATCCGACAAGTTGTGAATAGCCCTACTCACTTTTTGAAGAGTTTGTTATGTTCTTTAAGTACGAGTGACGAACGCAACCTTGTTCGCAGACGGCGCGAGGCGGCGGTGCTGTGTGCGGTGTGGTGCGCATGCTCCGTGGCGGCGTTCACCCGCGGTACGTGGCGCATGGTGGCTCGACGCGGATCTTCCGATCCCACCGGGGCGCCGCCGGCATGTGCCGTGCCGACACTCATGTTACGCACTGTGACGTTACAGCCGCGGTCAATCCGGAGCCGGAGCTCGCTGTGTGCGGCGTGTCGTTCGCGTCTGGCGGCGGCGCGGGTGGAGCGGCGCTCGCGCAGCTCGTGCGCGGCGCGCTGGCAGCACGCGGCGTGCGCGCGCGCGTCTGCGCCGCCGCTCCGCGCGCCTGCCTTGCCGCGCCGCCTGACGAGCGCGCCTGCCTCGACGCCACGCTGGGCGCGCTGGCACGCGGCGCGTTTCACGTGGCGCTTGTGCCGGCGGCGCGTGCGCCCTCGCCGCCCCGCCTTCGCGACGCCGGTCTCGAAGAGCTCGGTGACGCTGCGCCGCCTGCGCACCGCGCCTGCTTCGCCACGCCTCCGCTGCCACCGCACCCCGCTGCTCCCGAAGACTTCTTCCCTCAGCCCCCACGATCGCTGCTCGACTTCGCGGATGCACGTCTCGCTGCGTATTATACTCTCTCTCGGGATGATATAGAACTCGCGCTTCGGTCTCTTTGTGATAACAACAATTTTAAGTAAGTGATTTATAAGATAATATTATTATTTATTAATTTATAAAGCCTCGGACTGTAAGCCCTCACCTTCTTGAGCAGTCGGGTATACTTTCTATTCTATTTCTATTTATTTATTTACATGTTAATATATTAATTTATACAAATATTGTGCCAAAAACCACACTAGGTTTGTCTTGGCACTTAGATTCGCACTGCGTTGACAAAAATATATAATGGGTATTATAACAACCATAACACTAACTTACGTATACAGGTACACAAAGGTAATACTTATAGTAGGTATGAGACGGCCACGGACCGGGTCTGAACTAGCGGATTTGTTTTGTATGAAGGTAGCGGTCCGTGGTCGGCAACACAACACGCAATACATCTTGTTGCTACAACAATCTAACAAGTGCGTCCTCTCTACTATATATTATTTTATAAATTGTTGTATATTTTTAGAGCGTGTAAACTTTTAGAAGACGCATCTGATAGATATTAATTTCTTTTTAAGAAGTGCTCAGCAACATTTTGAAATATAAACCGTGCGCGTATTAAACGTAAGTAGCTAGTATCTCAATTTTATTACTTATGTAAGTAAGTAACTTACATAAGTAAGTAAGTTTACTACTTATATAGTTTAAGAGTGAATACATCAAATTCTAAACGGTGTTGGTTTAGAATTTGATGTATTCATTCTTCAACGAAATTATCATGTTAAAGATCTTGGTGTCATTCTCGATTCAAAATGACTTTTTGACTTGCATATTTATTTTATTTTGTTTTATATTTTTAGGAAAACTTATATCGTAAATACTTAAATAAACTATACATTTATTGGTATACATTACATTATTTCATATACATTTATATAAACTATACATTTTATTTTATTTTTAGGGTTCCTTACCTCAAAAGGAAAAACGGAACCCTTATAGGATCACTTTGTTTGATCTTTGTTGTCCGTCTGTCAAGACCTTTATCTCGGGAACACGTGAAGGTATCGAGTTGAAATTAAAACCATATACGCAGATCCATAGTATCTTGCTGCAGAAAGAAAAATAAAATTTCTCAGTTTTTGGAAAAAAAGTTTTTTCCTTCTATGTGCAAGATAATTTAAATGAAAATGTGCTAGTCTAGATTATTTGCATATGAGAGGTGATAAAGAAATTGTTTTTGAATTCTTTCCAAATGGTTGACATGAACATCGTATGAGGGACTCTAAATAGGACTGCAATATTCCAAAATTGATCTTACGTAACAATTGTAAAGACTAATGGGAGTTTCCGGGTCACTGAAAAATGTTGTCTGCCTTGTTACAAAACCAGCTTCAACAGCTTCGAAGCTTTTCTGCTTATGGAATCTATGTGGTCACGGAAGTCGAGTTTAGTGTTTACTATCACACTTATGTCACGCATATTTGTGACTTCACTAATAACAGTAATGAAGCTCTTTCATATGATACCCCACATGATACGGTTAATTCTTTTTAAAATTTGGGCCCTCATTCTTTGCATAAAGACACTATTTTTTTGTGATTAAGTTAAAAATGTCCAGTTTTCGGATTTTTCCTATATGTGTTCTCTAACACAATGCTTCTTGCCAAATTTCATAGTTCTAGGTCAACGGGAAGTACCCCATAGGTTTTGATTCCCTTGTGAGTATCGAAATGTGCGTTTTTACAACATATTCGGCTGTAACTTTTTTTACGAAAACTGAGAAATTTTATCTTTCTTTCTGCAGCAAGATACAGGTACTATGGATCTGCGTATATGGTTTTAATTTCAACTCGATACCTTCACGCGTTCCCGAGATAAAGGTCTTGACACCCGGACAGACGGACAGACGCACAGACGGACAGACGGACAACAAAGTGATCCTATAAGTGGTGTTATAATAAATAAATAAGGGTTCCGTTTTTTCCTTTTGAGGTACGGAACCCTAAAAATGAAGTTCTCGGCGCTTTTCTGCGGTAACTAGATTGTGAGTGTTATACATTTTATTCCATTCGGGATTAATTAAGAATGCGTAAATGTGCTCTTTATGGTTGATACGGCTTTCTTGATCTTCCTCATATCCTACCAAATAAATAAATAAATAAAAACAAATGTTTCGTTGAAGGTTCGAGTATGACAATATCAATACTCCGAACCATTATAATGGTTCGGAGGCGTCGCTCGCGACGGTGTTGGCGAGCGACGCGGGCGAGGCGAGCGTGCTGCGCGCGCTGATCCACGAGCACGGTCTGCACGCGCGCGCCGTCGCGCTGCCGGCTGCCGTCGCGCCCGGCGCCGTGCTCGCCGCGCTCGCGCCGCGCCCCGTGCTGCTGTGCGGGCGCGCGCTCGACCACGCCGCTCTCGCGACGGCAGGCGCACGCGCACTGGGCCCGCCGCCCTGCCTCGCGGCCCGCTGTCCGTTCGAGGCGCGTCGCCTCATCAAGCTGGTGAACGCCCGCGCGTTGGCGCACTCGCCGAGCGCCCTTCGTGCCCTCGCTCGGCTCGCGCTCGACGAGCGGGAGATGGCGGAGCTCGAGCGGCGAGCTCGCGCGGACGGCCCGCTCGCTGCGGCCGGCGACGCGTTGATTGCGCATCGCGCTTGGGCAGTCGCGACGGGCGAAGTGCGGGTCGCAGTCATGATCCCGGTGACGACGCGCCGCGACGCGTGGGACGCGAGCGCGCTGAGCGCCGCCGCCGAGCTCGCCGAGGAAGACGAGGCGACCGTCGCCGAGTTCGACTTTAAGACGGAACTGCTAGACGCTGCGTGCTCGGGCCCGCGAGCCTTCAAGCACCTCACGGACGCGCTCGGCGCCGAGTTCGGCGCGCTCTCGGCGGTGGCGGGGCCGGCGTGTGCCGGCGCATTCGGAGACTTGACGCGCCAGAGCGGGACGCTCGCGCTGCCCGTGCTCGCGTACACGGCGCAGGCGCCGCCGGCGGCGGCGGAGAGCGCGCGCCTCACGCTGCTAGCGGCGGGGGACGCGCGCCGAGAGACCGCCGCTCTGTACGCGCTGCTGGCGCACCTCGGTTGGCGGCGCCTCGCTCTGCTCGGCGAGCTGGCGACCCGCGCGGCGCTCGACTCGCCGCGTCTCGGTGCGCAGGTGGTCGCGCACGTCGAGCTCTCGGGGGACGGCGAACAATTCGACGTGGATCTAGTGCGAGAGGTGCGCACCATTCAGTTGATCCAACAGAAACTAGTCATTTTATGATCAGTAGACCTTGCGAGCACAAAAACTGTTGGTACTCGTGAGGTCTCTCGTACATATTCGAAAATCTTCGAATGTTTCTGTCAAATATAATAAATTCTGTAAATGTACCGCACGTCACTAACATATAACGAAATCTGCAAAGATTTAGACATTTTCAATACCACATCCTTCACATCAATCAAAATCAAAAAATATTTTAACTATGTCTGTAGTTTGTGTTGAGGATTGTAATTTAAATCAAGCTAAACTAAATCGAATAATTTTAATCAAGTAACTATTAGCCTAACGCATGTATTTTTTCTTTACTTTCATCTTTACGCATGTAGTGTTCACTTCTAGAAGGTCGTACATCCTCATGCTATGTAAACTTGTGTTCTAAGAATACGTAGTTTATATTTGTTACGACCAGTTTAGTGGATCAAATAAAATAAAACAAAATCGGTGGACGAATCGAAACGTACGATGATCTCCCGTCGTCATAGAATCATGATATTATATGGCAGTAAGCTTTTTTTTTATAAACTGAACAAGTGCGAGTCAGACTCGCCCACCGTTCCGTACAAACTACGTACTAACTAGTAGATTGTTGATTTGTATTGTATTTGTATTAGTTGCAGTAGTATGTTGTTTAATGAAACCCCATGTGGCTTTAGTTTTATTAGTACTTTTATTTATATATCTTATATTTGCTACTTTCTTTGAAGTTTTTATAATCTTTTTAAATATGTATATTGGAATATTTTTTGTAGCTACTAACATATTTATCATCATTAGTAGAAATAGTTTTCAGGCACATTTTTCTCTTTTTTTTGACTGGCTACTACGATACCTTTGGTCTCCCAGTTAGGTTTTTAGGGTTCCGTACCTCAAAAGAAAAAAACGGAACCCTTATAGGATCACTTTGTTGTCCGTCTGTGTGTCTGTCCGTCTGTCCGGGTGTCAAGACCTTTATCTCGGGAACGCGTGAAGGTATCGCGTTGAAATTAAAACCATATACGCAAATCCATAGTCTTGCTGCAGAAAGAAAAATCAAATTTCTCAGTTTTCATAAAATAAAAGTTTCAGCCGAATATGTCGTAAAAATGCACATTTCGACACTCACAAGGGAATCAAAACCTATGGGGTACTTCCCGTTGACCTAGAACTATGAAATTTGGCAAGAAGCATTGTGTTAGAGCACACATCTATATGTGTACTCTAAAAATCCGAAAACTGGTCATTTTTAATTTAATCACAAAAAATAGTGTCTTTACGCAAGGAATGAGGGTCCAAATTTTAAAGTTCTTTAACCGTATCATGTAGGGTATCATATGAAAGAGAAAAGTCTTTATTAGCATAAGTTAAAACAGGTTTTTAAATATTTTTACGATATATAATTTTCGGTATAAGAAGGAAAATATGAAAAAATACGATGTCCTCCTTTTATCTACTAGTTTGTACGGAACCCTCGGTGGGCAAGTCTGACTCGCACTTGTCCGGTTTTATTGTATTATTTCTATTTCTCATTAACTTAATTAACAACATTTCAAGCGTATGTATGAAAAGGTTAAAGTTACCTTTAGGTGCTTTACATAAACATATTAAGTATTATGATATTGAGTTCAGGCCTTAGACTAGATGGTCTAAGAGTTCAGGCACAAGAATACCGCAACTCTCGAAGTGAGTTTCAATAGCCATATCAGAAACCCAATTTAGTTTTAAGTAATTTATGTTAGGATTTACAAATATAGCAACCCCTCCTTGTTTTTTATATTTTCGTGAGTTATAGTGAGTCGCTTTTTGGTAGCCATCCAGCTGAGGGATAGCTACTTGTTCGTCACGTAAGTGTGTTTCCGAGTCGCAGCAAATGTCGAATTTGTGTTCTTCGTTTAGTCATTCTAATTGGCTTATTTTGGATTTTAGACTTCGAACGTTTAAATGCATTATGTGTATAAAATGTTTTGAATTACGAGGTGTTTTTAAATGCGACTTATTTGTTACTTTAGTCTCGAAAAAACTGAATTCGTGGAGATGTTTTAGAATTATTTGTAGTGTTTGGGTTTGGGAAATAAAAAGGTTCCTCGCTTAGGCAGTTGATTGTTATCTATTGGATTTGGGTCTACACGCATTTTTTCGTTTATATTCCTGAAATAGTATGATAGAGGTCCTGCAATAGTAGTTAGTTTGCTAGTTGCGTCACATTTTTTTCTAGTAAATTTAGTAATATTTTTTCCCAGAAATTTGTTTTTGTAATTGTGAGTGTTGATTATGTCATTAAATAGTTTGCAGATATTTTTTGATTGTGACCAGCTTTTGAAAATACCTGTAAATAATGACAGTTTTATTCAGAATTGTTCGAGATCATTTTTAAATTTTCACTAAGTTTGTTTGTAATAAGGTTTTTGTGAGATGGTCGTTAATATGACATGTGATTTATTAAATCTTTTTAGGAATGTCTATCATTAGTTTTGTAGGGTTAGTGTCATTAGAGCCTAATGATAAGATTATCCAGTCATCATCTCCAAAGTTCTTTTCGTCTATATTTACATTTTTAAGGATATAAGCAGCAGGTGCATCCGGATAGCTGTATGTGATTGTTTTATATTCCTTTGTGTTCACGTGATTTCTTCGTAGTTTTATAACTTTATGAGATAGATCTACGCAGCTTTGATCACCAATTATTTATTATCATCTTAGGTTTTTTTTCAATACTCCCCATATTTTTCTTATTTTCTTGTAATTTTGGTGACTGTATAATTTTGTTTTGGGTTTTATTCACAGTATCTACTGCGGCTATTTTTAGATTACTCGTTTGATAATCTTCGTTCTCGGTTATAAGCTTCTTCTTTTGTATACATAAGTTTTCTATGCTTTTTTCTTTACATTTAGCTAATAAGTTATCATTTTCATCTCTTGTATTTTAGATGATAGCTTTCTCCTCTATCTTTTCTCTACTTTTTCAAAATTTCCTTCTATGTCTGTAGCTATTGGAGTAGAGCTTTCTCTTATCAGATAAAAGCTGTTGCTACGCAAATAAGAGTCATCATTATTGGTATTTGTTTCAGATGTTTCCTGATTACGGGTTTCTTTAAGTATATCCAATTTTTGTTTTAGTTCGTTGTTTTCTATCGTTAAAATATTTATTTAGTCTTAGCAAGCTGTTTAGTAATTTCTCTTAGTTCAAGTTTAAGGGTTCTTTCACTATTTTCTACAGACTGACGCATGTTAAGTTGCGTACAGTTGGTGCATAACGTTTCATCTACTAGGCTGCTGGTGTCATCTATAGTGTCACTTAGGGGGGTAATGTCTAACGATACTTTTAGTTTAGGTTTTCTCGTAGTAATATTATTATAGTCTTTATCACAATGAAAATTAATACCGACCGACCGAAACCGACCGACCGACCGAAACCGACCGACCGACCGAAACCGACCGACCGACCGAATTTATACCGACTGGAGTATTAGTATTGTCCTTTCATGGCTTTTTGTAAGACATCGGGCACATGTTCAAGCCAGTTTGTGCTCTCGAGTCTTTCTTAGAAATCTCACCTCTGAAACTTTTCCACAGGTTAAATCATAAATGGCTTCACATTTTGCACATTTCATATATTCACGATTCGTTATTTTTACTTGACAGCCTCCGCAACTCAGTACTGTAAGTACTGATCTATCCATTATTGTATTAATTCATTTATTAAATTTTTACTATGAAGGTTACGCTCAATTCGTTCAAAATCCACATTATAATCATATTATGTCTATTTAAGTATAAACTGTATATCATATTTCCATTCAATATTGATATCAAAGTACTGATTCATTGGTATACTGCAAAAGTGTTCCTATGTACTGTCTTCTCAGTTTACGATAAACTCAACAGTAATGTTATCAAGGTACTGATACCTTAGTATACGATAATTTGTTCCCACGTACTGTCTTTTCAGTATATGAAAGAAAAACTGCAGAGCCCTCTATCTCAGAGTACCTAGTTGAGTTGTCATCTCTGAAGTATTCGATGAAGAGTGAAGATGGCGCTAGTAGTTCCGTTTCGTATTATAAAGAGATTATTTAAATGTAAACTAAAATAGCAAATTCTGAGATTGCAGTTACCAAAACCACTATGTGGTCACATTCCGTCATTAGACTTTCTCATCACAAGCTTATACGCTCGGTTGTAAAAGTTTTGCTCCGATAAATTAAAACATTTGTAACGGTCGCTAAGTTTTTATTGAAAATTGGTTATTTCACAGTTTTTGCATAGTTTAGTAACCTAAAAAAGTTCACAGAGTTTAATAATCACTGTTTTCACCTTATGGTAAGCACTATTGTTCTTCTTTATACAAAAAAGACGTGTGGCACTCGGAGACTGCCGCGGTAAAGCTATTGCATAGCATTTTTTATCAACTTATGAAATTATAATTATTTATTTATTTTATTTATGCAGTATTCCTAACACCCCCCACTCCGACCGGCACAGCGGTGATACTTTTTAGTTTTGCCATCTATCGATGAATAGCAGAACTTTTAATGACTTTTTGAAATATCACGCTTGTCTCTTTAGTTCTGCAAATCGCCTCTAGGTGGCATTGGTTGTATCGGCGTTACTGCGTTAAGTTATTTTCGTTACGGAATTTCTGGATTCGGTCTCCACGCTCAAGGCCCACGATAGAAGCTATGCAATAGCTTAAAAACTATTTATTTTTTACTTTACAATCAAAACGTACGTGTGTGACTGCGTTAGAATTTTCTGAGGTAACACACATAAAAAATACTTTTAAAAATGCAGTTGAATATAGTTCCTCCTCCTTTCTTGAAGTCGGTTGAAACAAGTTAGTCGCAAGGAAGTAGGTAAATAAAATAAAACGACAACATGTTTTCATGACGTTCTTTTCTGATAGGTATTTTCATTGGATGCCTGAGTGAAGTGCTTAAGATTATATGTAGAATCGCAGAGTTCCACCTACACGTTCCTCTTTACAAAAATGTTAAATGTTGAGGATTATCGTATAAACATCTGCACATCTTCTAATCTGCGAAGATGAAGCATTGATATTCAATTCAATACAAAAAAGAAGAAGAAGAGAGGTCTCTTTACAAAGTTTACAAACGTGAAGGATACTACCTAAGCTTGAAAAATAAAACCTTCTTACTCCTCATCCAATGTGTATATGGAATGGAGATAATATGCGTTACATTTACGCTTGAGCGCTTTTTTTAATTGGTTTACAAAACTGGGCATATACATTAGAAAATAATAATAATAATATATATTATTTATTATTATAATACTGTCAGCGTGGGTAACTTTACACACACTTTTTCATATTTTTGACGATTTCAGAGTATTAATGTATGAGTCTTATAGTATTTTGCTTATTTGAGCGTGTTCTTTCGTGGTCAATTTTAAAGTAAAGAAGTAACAAGTCCAATAGTATAGAAAATATTTCAAGAATCATCTTAATTTTCATGGGAAATGCCATTTAAACATTTTGAGCTACAAGCGAACGTAAAAAATAAAATAGTTTAATTGCATTTTTTTACTAATGAAATAATTTCTTAAAAATCAAATAGAGCCAAAAAGTTCTACAATCATTTGAATGTTGAATGACCTCATTACCAAATATAAGTTCTAAGATTAATAGTGAGTAATATTAAATTTTAAAAAAATTCACCCCATTCCATGAACTGCATACCTATTGTTTCCTGTATGTTTCTTGAGTTCTCTTTGTTTGGTTTTTAGAAGACTAGTTTTCGGGTATGTACTAACTAAAAGCAATTAAAAAAAAACGGTATCCGGTAATCCGGCCTCGCGCAATGTAGGGTAGTTCTATATCACAATTTATGTCTATGTTAATATTATGCGAACTTAAAATATGGTTGTTTGATACTAAGAATATTCTAGTTAAGCTAAATTGATCGACTATTACTCGTTAACTTGTAAAACCTACGTACATGTGATATTTTTCCTTACAATTTCGTTAGGTAAATTAATTGCTGGATTTTTTCAGCATACCTATTCGACAAGAACCATTTAGCTGGTAGAGGGGGAGAGACACTTGACCCTAATAGAAACTATTATTTTGCAAAAGAGACGAAGACAAATATGGAATACTAAAGTGAATAATATATTTTTGAATTACCTATCCAATCGCAGCCAACACCAAGGGGTATACGAGAATAAAAAACATCCCTACTTTACTTGTAGAGGAATTACAAGGGTACCTCCCTTGTAATTACTCTATTCCTGTCGAAAGTGTTTTCAAGATATATTTTAATTACGCCGATACTATTATGACCTTACAAGCAGACTTTTAGGGATTCTATAATGAGCTTGCTCGTTACCAGCTGTTTTGTTCTTTAAGTAGTATCTATATTCCTATAATGTCTTGAAAAAAAAATTACCTAATTGGACTTTTGTATAAGTTAATCCGTTACTTAGTACCAATCTGAATTTTTCATTTTGGTTAGAAATGTAAAATTTCTTTGATTGATCTATAAGTGAAAACAATTTCACAATATCCTATAATCATTTATCTACTTAGTGTATTAACAGCTGTTTGTTTTCCGAAAATAAATAAATAAATAGTTTGGAAAAATATGAAATAATGCATACGCTCTTCTAGTTGTTAACACAGCATGCTTTAAGAATATTGTTATATCCCAGTAAATAAATTGCGTATTTTGAAGGCGGTTTTTTTTCAGTTTTTAAAAACTACAATTATTTATTTAAAGTAAGTAGGTAGGTATGGTGGGAATAAGTCGATTCCATGATGTGACAGTGGGCCGCGCGAGCTGCGGCGGTGCGCGCACGCATCCTGTACGTGTGTGTGGAGGACGCGCGGGTGGTGCGCGCGGCGCTGTGCGCGGGGCGTGCAGCGGGCCTGTTGCCGCGCGCGGGCGCCGTGTGGCTGTTGCCGGGAGCTCTGCCGCCGCGCTGGCTGCGCCCGCGCCCCGCCGACACGCACAACTGCTCGCGCGCCGACCTTGAGGAGGTCGCCGAGGGACACCTGAGCGTGACGCCGGCGTGGGCGAGCCGGTGGCGCGCGCCGCCCGCCTGGGCGGAGCGCTGGCGGCGGCGCTGCGCGCGCGCACGGGTCCCGCGCTCTTCCGCCGCCGACTGCTCGACGCCGCCCGCGCGCGCCGCACTCCTGTACGATGCGTTGCGGCTGTGGGCGGGCGCGCTCGGCAGACTGCTGCTCGACGACACCGTCGCCGTCGACGACCTGCACCGGGATGATCGCGCCAGGTACGCTCTCACTACACTCTACTATACGCCCTCCCGTTTCAAACTAACACTAGTTACGACGAAATTGTCGGGCAGGGCACATAGCACGCACAACTGAAAGCCGATTTAAGTTGTGCGTGCTATGTGCCCTGGCCGCTACCACTTCCACTCGCTAATCAGTTGTGCTATGTAGGTAGATTCTATATAATTATCTTCGGATTTCTTCATTTCTGATTCATTTTGCAGAGTAACATCGAGCATAACTCTCCACATAGCTCGTTGCGTGACTTCCAGCTTCCTTATAAAGCCCATAGCTAATTTTGGTCTCATCCACCGATGCGCAGCTCTCCAGCCACTTCGCGATTTGTTATTTCGAAGTGAAAGCTCGCGGGGTTTTTTAAATTGTTTATTAGGATCAACAAATACACAACAAAGTATATATGTATGATAATTGTTAAGAAATATAGTTCGCTGATGTGTGATGACCAGCGCAGCGACGTTGCCCACAGATTATTATTTATCAAGTGTGTAACAAATTACTGACTAATGCTATGTTTTGTCACTTGACTCAAAACATTCTTCAACTTCATAAACTTCTATGAATAGCAAATTTTTAACCGACTTCAAACTATAGGCGAAAACTTGTAATTAGCCTCGTAATTTATATAAATGTATAGGTTATTTAAGTATTAAGGGTATAAGTTTTACTAACAATATAAAATAAAATAAAAAAATAAAAAAAACCGGACAAGTGCGAGCCAGACTCGCTCACCGAGGGTTCCGTATAAACTAGTAGATAAAAGGGAAAAATCATATATTTTTTTTATATTTTCCTTCATAAACCGAAAAATATACACCGTAAAAATATTTAAAAACCTTTTTCAAATAAAAACTACGGGTCACTCACGTCTGTTTTAAGCCGAAATATCCGACTATAGTTTCAACCGCATTCGGCGGTCTCTTTCAAAGGAGCAGCGCACACGTCACTCTCGGTCGGTGACGCGCCTTGCACTTTAAAAATGTGTGAAAACCACGTTAGTTTCTAATAAAACACGCGTAGTGGCTTTGCATAGACTAACATTTTATTAGTAGTAAATCGGCAGGTAGGTAGACCACTACACTAGTGCATCAGAGATGGCGCTAGTAGTATTTTAAATATATTATTTTGATATAGTTCTAACACCTCCACTTATCAAAATAATCTAAACATTTAATTTTTGTAGTTACAATATGATAAATAATCAAAAATAAACTAATAGCATACAGCCATCAAACAATATTTTGAATACCTAACTTCTTTACAAAATAGTTATGCTTAACACTACTTAACCCTTTAGTCAGTAGGTCTGCAGGCATTTCAGACGTTGGCAGATGAATTATCTTCACAAGATTGTTAGCGACCGTTTCTCTAACAAAATGGTGACGCACATCTATGTGCTTAGTTCTTTTATGAAACAGGGGATTTTCTGTCAACTTCTGAGCACCTTGGTTGTCATTATACAAAATGATAACATAATCACAAAAATGTACAATTTCAGACAATAGATTTTTTAAATAAATAGCCTCTTTACATGCCTCCGCTATCGCCATATATTCGGCTTCTGTGCTTGATAAAGCTACAGTTGGTTGCTTCTTACATTCATATGAAATAACGGTTCCTGAGAACTTAAAGTAAAAACCTGTGTAGGATTTTCTATCCAAAGTATTTGAGGCCCAGTCTGCATCAACAAAACCTTCTAAATTGCAATTATCTTTAGTAAACATTAGCCCATAAGATTTAGTTTTACATAAATATCTTAAAATTCTTTTTGCATGTTTCCAATGGATTAAAGAATAACAATTATTAAATTGGCTCAAATAACTTACACTGTAGGAGATATCTGGTCGTGTTAAGACACTTAAATACATCAGGCTACCTATCAGTTGTTGATATGGGTATGATTCACAAACATCTGTACTTTTCTCTAATTTTAAATTAATTTCAATTGGTGTATCGACAACATTGCAATTTGTCATATTAAACTTGCTTAAAATTTGATCTACATAATTCTCTTGATCTAAGGAAATACAGCCATTTTCATACATTTTTACTCTCATGCCCAAACATTGTTTTATTTGTCCCAGATCCTTAATTTTAAATTTTGACATTAACATCATTTTTAGCTCATTTAGCATGTTATTACTGTTTGAAAAAATGAAAAAATCATCTACAAAAATTGCTATAAGAATCTGTTCCTTTTTACATTTTTTTTATAAACAGGCATGGTTCTAATCTTGACTTTACAAAGTTGGCTTTCAATAAACAATCATTTACTCTTGCATTCCAAGCCCTAGCAGATTGTTTCAAGCCATAGATCGCACGTTTTAATTTTAGAACATAATTATCTTTACACTCTAAATTAGGTGGTACTTTCATGTATACATTTTCATTCAGATAGCCATTCAGAAATGCTGTAGTTACATCTAAATGAGTAATTTGAAAGTTAAGTTTTACACTCATCGCAAATAAAAGTCTTAAAGTTGAGTATCGAAGTACTGGTGAGTATGTCTCGTTGTAGTCCTGTCCATGTTTCTGAGTATACCCTTTCGCAACCAGTCTTGCCCTGTATCTCACTTTATTATCACTTTCGAATTTTTTCTTAAATACCCACTTACACTGCACTACCCTATCAGCTTCTCTTCTGTCTACGAATTCCCATGCTTGGTTGTCGTCGAAAGCTTTCAGTTCATCCATCATGGCCTGTCTCCATTCTTCCTTCTCCGGTCCGTTCATTGCTGCTTCATAGCTGAGTTCACCACCACTGGATTCCAGCTCATCCAAAACACATAGATTGGATACACCATACCTTTCAATGGGTTTTCTCTGACGCTTACTAATCACCTCCACTGGAACTACCTCCTCTATGATAGACTCATTTTCTTTTTCGGACACAGAGTGATATGAATCATCTTGACTGCTCGATGAGTCACAGATATATGTAGGGTCATCTTTATTTACCACTGTTTCCTCTAATGAACTATTTTCTATTTCTGAGTTTTCTTCTCTTTCTGAGTCTTCTTGTCTTTCTGAGTTTTCTTCTATCTCTGACATTTTTTCTTTCTCATTTACTATCCCCTGAGCCATGTCTGAGTCTTGCTTTTCCATAATGATGACATCTCTGCTCGTAGTAATTTTTCTTGTTTTTGGGTTGTACAATCTGTATCCTTTTACATCATCTGGATACCCTACTAGAATCAATCTGTCAGCCTTCTTATCCCACTTTTTTCTTTGTACTTTGGGAACATGCACCATTACCTTACTGCCAAATATTCTGACATGGCTCAGGTCTGGTTTCTTACCTGTCCACTTCTCGAATGGTGTCATCATGCCTAAACTGGCGGCTGGCGTTCTATTCTTTAAATATACAGCAGTATGTACTGCTTCAGCCCAAAAACATTTGTTGAGATCTGCTTCAAACAGTAAACATCTAGACCTTTCAACTATAGTTCTGTTGAAACGCTCTGAGAGACCATTCTGCTCCGGAGTGTGTGGATTTGTCTTCTGATGGACGATACCAGCTTCTTTCATGAAGTTCTCCATCTTTAGTGAACAATACTCCCCTCCGTTGTCGGTTCTCAATGTCTTTATTTTATTTCCTGTTTGATTCTCAACCATAGCTCGAAATTCTCTGAAGCGCTGAAATACCTGGTTCTTTTCTTTCAAGAAGTAGACAAAAGTCATTCTGCTGGCATCATCTACGAATAGTAGAAAGTATTTTGACTGACCAAGCGACTTGGTCTCCATCGGCCCGCATAAATCTGAGTGAACTACATCCAATAGTTTTTCACTTCTATGGTTGGCTGATGGAAAAGGGAAACGTGTTTGTTTGCCCTCACAACATACTTCACAACTCTGGATCTGTATGTCAGCTTTCTTGTTAAAAGTAACTCCTTCTACAGCACCTTCATTCATTTTCTGCAAGGCCTTACTGTTTATATGACCTAGCCGTTTATGCCACTGCGCGCTACTGACAGATATCTGTGCTGCTCCTGCCACTAACACATCAGACTTCACTGTGTTTAGTTTGTACACACCATTCACTTTCTCAGCTATTCCTATCAGCTCGTTTTGTTTACTGTGTATTAGGCAGTCATTTTGTCGGAATGTAACTCTATTTCCTGCTTCTATCAGCCTGCTGACTGACAGCAGATTCGTTGAGAGGTTTGGTACATACAAAATGTCTTTTACGATCACTTCGTAGTTCTGAGAATATACTTTGGTTTTTATCTGTGTATCTCCGGCGCACAAAACAGGAACGGACATCTTATTTGCTACGATTATCTCCCGTTTCTCGAGCACTTGTCGGCTGTGCAACAATTTTTCATGATTTGGTGTCATGTGCATGCTTGCTCCCGAGTCAATATACCAATCCTCGGTTTTGTAGCTACCATTTAAAAATGCAGCACTAAAAGCGTTCATTGTGTCTTTCGCTCTTAAATCTGGGCATTTATTCTTAAAATGGCCAATCTTCTTACAATTGTAACATTTTATTTGTTTTCGGCTGGTTGAAGTACTTGAAGTGTTATTTGACATTGACAATTGAGATTTGGCGCCACGGTTAGTGTTACCACTTCTCTTTGACCAAAAAGCCGTATCCGTTTCAGTGCCAATTTCTACACTCATGTCAAGTAATTTTGTTTTTATGACGTCGGCACTAATGGCGATTCCAGAATGCTCTATCGCCATTATCATTGGCGAAAATTTCTCTGGCAGCCCAGCCAAAAGTAATGATCCGATCCACTCATCTGTGATTTCAAAACCTGTCCCCTTTAGTTTCTGCGCAGTTTCGACCATCTGAGATACGTAGGCTGTCATGGAATCGCAGTTTTCAAGACGTGTTGAAATCAATGTTCGAAGCAAACTTATCTTTCGTTGATATCCCGTGTCATCGAACAACTTTTTCAATTTATTCCACACACCAGTCACTGTAGTCTCATTCTTGATATGCGCATATAACGAGGAGTCGATAGTCATCACAAGCTTGGCTTTCGCTTTCTTGTTGTCTGCTTCCGTTAAAGACTCAGGCACATTTTCAATATCGATGCCCTCGAGTAGCATAAAATTGCTTGTCGCGAACGACCAATCGTCGTAGTTTTCTCGACCCTTGAGCCTCGGAACGTTTACCAAATAACCCGCCGTCGACATTTTAACACTTTCGCACGTAAATCAATCACAATTATACAATTATACCGAAAAATAAGTAGGAAATATGTACCGGGCACATAACCTAATAAAACACGCGTAGTGGCTTTGCATAGACTAACATTTTATTAGTAGTAAATCGGCAGGTAGGTAGACCACTACACTAGTGCATCAGAGATGGCGCTAGTAGTATTTTAAATATATTATTTTGATATAGTTCTAACAGTTTCCATATTTAAAAACTTGTTTTAGCTTATGCTACTGAAGCTCTTTCATATGATATGGCATGAACATGATACGCTTAATTCACTTTAAAATTTGGACCTTCATTCCTTGCATAAAGACACTATTTTTTTGTCATTAAATTAAAAATATCCAGTTTTCGGATTTTTTCCTATTGTGTTCTCTAACACAATGCTTCTTGCCAAATTTCATTCTTCTAGGTCAACGGGAAATACCCCATAGGTTTTGATTCCCTTGAGTGTCGAAATGTGCGTTTCGCGCTCGTGCACTACTCGTTTGTGTGTTTCGTAGCCGTGCCGTTCGAGTGCATGGAGACAGCAATACCTAGACCAAATACCTAAAGTTTAAAAACCTCGTACGACAACACTTCCCTTGAATAAAACACGTGCACTCAGTAGAGAGTTTTATTTCAGACTAATAAATGAATTACATTGAACATAATACTACTTTACTATCAAGAAGAAGAAAATAAATAAAGACAACAATAAAATTGGTTCCATGCAAATCGTGATTCGTGAAAACACAAATTTGTTTATTTCTACTAAATATAATAAAACTTTCTTCCATCTCCATCCAATAAACTGATTATTATTTTTAGTTGCTAACTTCACTTATTAATCATCGTCATCAAACAAGATCAATTCTCTATTTTCCTTCTACTTTCGTTCCATTGGTTTTATTTTTAGGGTTCCGTACCCAAAGGGTAAAAACGGGACCCTATTACTAAGACTTCGCTGTCTGTCTGTCTGTCTGTCTGTCTGTCTGTCTGTCTCCAGGCTGTATCTCATAAACCGTGATAGCTAGAAAGCTGAAATTTTCACAAATGATGTATTTCCGTTGCCGCTATAACAACAAATACTAAAAATTAAAAAAATTAAAATATTAAGGGGGGTCCCCATACAATAAACGTGTTTTTTTCGTATTTTTTTGCTCAATATTAAAAACTGTAATAGGTAGATGCTTCAAATTTTCACAGAATATTTACTTGTATATTACCTTTCAAAATAAATAATTAAATAACAATAAAGTAAATATTAAAGGGGGGCTCCCATACAACAAACGTAATTTTTAAGCAATTTTTACTCGATCTTAATTAACAGGTAGAAACTTGAATATTTGTAAGTAAATATTTAGAAATATACTAACTATAAAAATAAATACCTAATCTAATACATAAAAACTCACAACCTACCTATAAGTTTGCAATTTACTACTTGGAATTTCGTTGATTTCTCGTTATTTTATAAACAGAACTAAGCTTTGTAGTATTATAGATGATAGTACGGAACCCTTCGTGCGCGAGTCCGACTCGCACTTGGCCGATTTTTTTACTGCCAGTCAGTATGCCGCTGAAACGTAAATAACCTAGGTTACGTTTCCCGAGGTGCAAGATAAAAACAATAAACAGTAAAAGAAACATCATGGCACTTGTGCAGGTTCGATCGCTCAGTGTAATGAAACAACTTGTTTGTTTTCTTCTTTTTTGTATTGGACCCGCATTAAAGCATTTGCCAGTGTCAAGTATTAGGATTTTCTCAAGTCTTGAATAAAACAAGTTGTAAATGTTCTAGTCACAATCTAAGTCACGTATATAGTCAATTTATAAGTCGAGTCCTCAGGGTCGTAGCCAGGAATTAATTTCGGGGAGGGGGGGGGGGGGGGAGAGTCTGCGGCCATGTTGTCCCATATCTTACGTATAATGTACGAGCGTAAAAAAATGAGCACTTTAATGTCCCAAGAATACCAAGTTTGTCATATCAAAATGTGGTATTATGTTTGGGTAGTAATAAAAAAATATTTTTTTCGTTTAAACGAGCACTCAGCGCTTGCATGACCTAAATATAAACAAAAAGGTAATAACGAAGCGAGCGCGAAAATTTTAGCAGTGCTTTTATAGTAATATGCTTTGTTTCTCGTATTAGTGAACCCATGGTACTTCTCTGTTAAAATTTCAATAAAGCGCGAGCGAAGCGAGCGCAAATATTTTAGTGGTGTTTTATAGTAATATGCTTTATTTCTCGTATTAGTGAATTCATAGTACTTTCATGTCAACATAATATGAATGCGCGATCGAAGCGAGCGCAAAATTTTTTAGTGTAATATGCAAAATTTTCGTATTTGTGAACTCACAGTACTTCTATGTCAAAATAGTAATAAATGCGCGAGCGCGAAAATTTTTGTGGTGTTTTTATAGTAATATGATAAATTTCTATTATTATTTTATTATTTTATTCTATCAATGATTTTTTAAATGACAAATTTTAATTTTATTTGACATTATGTGTATCTTTTATTGCTTCTGCTTTGTCATATTATAGATATTTTTGGTTTGTGTATTAATCTAATAACAAATAATAATTATTATTATTTTATAATTTTTCGCATGTGCATGATGCTGTCTACCTGACATTTGTACGCCTAATCGGCACAACATGATTTTAAGCGACTAAATTTAGTGTAACATCTTTTATGCACTTGTTGTATAAAATTCTCGTGTTGTATGCAAATAAATTATCTTTATCTTTATCTTTATCTTCTCGTATTTGTGAACTCACAGTAAATCTATGTCAAAATGCACATAGTAATAGACATAGTACTTCTATGTCTATTTAAAAATTTTCAATAATTGTTATCTATATATATTTGTTTAAAAATAAATTACCTTTTGTACATTTTGCACACCTACATGAAGGTTAAAACATGGCGATTCAATGTAACTAAAAGTTTTAACACCTGTAAACACCCCATGTTTTGCGAAATAAATAATTTTGAATTTTGAATTTTGAAAATAGTAATAGTGCGCGAGCGCGAAAATTTTAGTGGTGTTTCTATAGTAATATGCTTTATTTCTCGTATTAATGAACCCACAGTACTTCCATGTCAAAAAAAAATAGATTTTTTTAAAGGTTTTTAATATTAAATCATGGAAGTGATTTGATTCATTGATCGTGTTAGCGAGTCCTAGATTTTCGTGGACCAGATGAATCAAACAAGAAACTGTGTTAAAAGGAAATATCTGACTGGTAAAGAGCGACTTAACGCTATCAAAAATTATAAATACAACCATTTGAATGCATTAATTGACAATTAAATAATCCTAAATATAAATATATAACTTTATAGAAAATTACAAACATACCTACAAGGACGCGCAAAAATTTTTGGTTTGTGGCTATTTTTAGTGAATTATTTGCTCGTATTAGAAAGTTCACGGCACTTTAATGATCAATACAAATAAAGATCAATATGAAACAATCATGCGCGAGCGAAGCGAGCGCGAAACTTTTTGAAGCATTTTGTAAAATTATTGAAGCCTGGAAGAATTTTTATAATGGCCAGGATTTCGGGGGGGGGGGGGGGGATTTGGACTCCCCCCCCCTGCCTACGGCCATGCGAGTCCTGCTTCAGTAAAGTGGTGGCGACTTTACTAGAAGCTTCTATGGAGTTTTGCCGACAACATAATCACAGGTTTTACTGCTTTATTTCACTTGCCCACACTCACGCACTTTATCGAACACTTAATGAATAAAACACCACTATTTTTATAGCATTAATGTTCAAAATAACACAAGTTTAGGAATATAAAACAAAGGCACTGATTTAAAGAGGCAGTTGTAAATAACAGTTTTGGTGAGTTAAAAATTATAAATGGCACGTTTAATAACTAGTTCAGCAGTTAAAACTAAGCAGTAAAGTAAACAAAAATGAGTAATAAAAAATAATGAAATGGATCAGTGAATATATAATTGAGCAGGAAAATAATTAAATGGGCGGTAAAAATTATTGAACGAGCGGTTACGTGTGGGCAGTAATAAATCGGAATTTGTCGGTAAGAAATCTCATTCTAAGCAATTCTATAAACAATGAGGTGGTAAAATAAAATAAAATAATCGGCCAAGTGCGAGTCAGACTCGCGCACGAAGGGTTCCGTACTATCATCTATAATACTACAAAGTTTAGTTCTGTTTATAAAATAACGAGAAATCAACGAAATTCCAAGTAGTAAATTGCAAACTTATAGGTAGGTTTTCGATACACATCCGGGCAGCATGACGACGCTCGCGCGAATACGCGCGGCTATGGCTCGCTCCGTGATGTTATCTCCCCCGCTACCCGCACGGCCGTTGCTTAGCAACCGCCTCGCGCTCGCGCCACCACCACACCGCGGCGTGGCGCTCGCACCGCGTTTAGATGCACAGATTATTTTCATTTTGTGAGTTTTTATGTATTAGATTAGGTATTTATTTTTATAGTTAATATATTAATTACGAAGGCCACAGCCGAAGGATTTAAAAAAAACCAAAAACTATTTAAATTAAATTTAATTACGATAATTAGGATTTACAATTAGAGTTATATTAGAGCTATGTGAATGGAATCGATGCTAGATTAACACTGCCGGATGGAAAGGTTCCACCCGTATCTAAGGCGTTGGGTCGCACGGGCGTATCTTGTTACCGCTGACTCGTCGACTCGGGATACTCGGTACTCAGGCGATGCAGCTGCCAGTCAGCGATAGACAAAGGGCTTGATGACGTAACACCTCCACCCTCAGAACGGCAACTATTTGAGAACTTTGAGAGCAAATGTTGCCGGTGCTCTTGATTGGGATGCAGGATCTTCATTGTCTTCGCAATCATATGTTCTTGTCTTGTTCTTGTCGTTACTCTTGAAGTGGTTGCGGTAGCGCCGTAGAGTCAGAAAGGCTGCTAATGTCGCTGCAACTGCCAGGATACTGTAGATCGGTATTGTAGTGTGGTACAACGTGTCCTTAGAGATGTCGTCCAGCTGAATTGTTGGTTGCATCATCACGTTTTCTTGGTATTCGTGCAAATCTCTCAAGTTAATGGAATTCAATTTAATGTGTGGTGACGGCGAGGTGGTCGTCACTTCGAAGTTCATGGAAACCTTCATAATGTTCATGGGTTGTCCTTCGATTCTGTCGTACTTGTTACTGATGGTGAGCTCCTCCGTGTTCAGCGAACAGCTGAGTGGGATGGTTACGAGGTAACTTCCTCGTACGGTATTGTAGCTTTCTTGTCCACAAGTAGTATGTATCTTTGTCGGACGAGGAAACGAGATAGCGTAATGTCGCTCGTCCAGTTGGTCCATAGCCTCCCTGGTTAGCTTGATTGTGGTCATCTCGCAGGTGTTGTCGAGAGATTGGTTCACGATGAGATTTTGAATGCAGTCTGCTTGTGCTCGTACTCGCTGGCTCAGAGTTTCTTTACAGAGATACTTTGTGCCGTACTTCGGACATTCTGTCTCTATATACATGAATGTCTGCCTGTTGCTTGCTATGAAAGGGTAGGGAGGAAGAATGGATAAGTTGTTCTTGTTCGGAAAGACTGCTAATCTAAATAAGTCATATTCTACTGGAGATACTACTGGGAATTTCAAAGTTATAACTATACGTTTCCCTGAAAAATAATAGCCAGGTTTGATGACGTCATAGTACTCCCTTAAATCTAGTTCTAATATATGGCCCTTAGGGTAAATTATTTCTAGTTTATTTATCATGCTAGCTAATATGTCTACGCTTACAATCGAATGGTGGGTGCTCGATGCACGCACGAAGCTTAAAATATTCTCTATTCTAATTAGTTCTGCTAAAATATCATCTGCATTTTCTGCGATGATAATTAGCAGTTGGGCAAACTTCGCATATTTAATCAGGGTAGTTTCCCTGTGCGCATCACTATTTAGGAGGAGTTCCAAGGTGGAATTTATTAACTCCTGGTTTTGTACAATTTGCGATATGATTTTATTATGATGGACCATCCAATCCTTACTAATGCTGATATGGTTGTTAAATTCGTCCGTGACTTTATGTTGGTTATGTTCCAAAATCTTTATAGCGTTGTCAAATTTGGCTGCGTCTGATTGATCTAAATTACCGGTTATACTTTTAATGATAGAACCTAATCCGTCTATGAGACCTCTCTTACTACGATTAGGCTCTAAACCCTTAAGGTGGTAAATAATTTTTTGCAATTTAGTCGTTAGGTAATCAATTTGAAATTCGTATAGTAAGTATGTGTCATTTTCAAGTCTATTACTATAGTCGGAGAGCTGAGTCTGTAAGTCAGTAATTTGTCTTTCAATGTTGTCGAGTTCTACAAACTGCAAAAATGTGTGATAGTGAGTTATCAGTGTAGTCGATCCCAGCTTAAATGGTAGAAGTCCAGGTCCTTCGTCCAAACTTTCAAGTCTTATCTCTTGAGCTTCCAGCCTTGTCATTGCGGTCAGGGTCAGGAGGAGCCTGTAACAATTTTGCAGATTTAGGGACTCTTTTGAGACGGGATTTAGCTACGGGGCCGCGTTTTTTAGATGTATAAATATGGATAGGTAAGTCGGCTAAGACTTTGTCCTGAGTATATCGCGGCGCGAGTTTCTGTCTGTCAGCACAGGGATTTCTAATAAAGACCTGCTGTTCTGGTTGGTATTCTTCCTCAGGCTCTCGGTTTTTATTACGATTTTCTATTAGGTGGGAACGGTTGTCTAACGAAGTCTCATTAATCATTTCATAAACAGTTTTCATCTGTTCCCGGTGAGACTGAGTATATTGTTGTAACAAGTGTTTAGTAAGGTCCATGTCAATGGGGTCTCTGGGGTCAAAATGGCCGTTTATTAAGTCATAGGGTCGACACTTCGTAAAACTATGAATAGAACTATTGTATGCAATGATGGCGTATGGCATAAGATTAACCACTGGTTCATCTTTACGTTGCAGTTTAAATACGCGTAAGTGCTCAAGGATGGTCGAATGAAATCTTTCAATATTACCATTATCATTTGGTGCATTGGGTAAAGTCCTGTGATGATTAATTTTATGAAGTTGGGTAAACTCAGAGAACAGCTGATTGGAGAATTCAGTTCCATTGTCTGTTACTATTGTCAAAGGAAGGCCATGGTGTGAGCAAAAATGTAGAAGGCTTTGGATGATACTAATGGCAGTGCCGTCTCGAAGGTAATACGCTTGAGCGTATTTCGAGAAAACATCTATAATAGTGAGGTACTTCACGTTTTCTGTTGTGAATAAATCGAGGTGAATGATCTCAAATGGTTTAGTTGCTGGCGGTACAACGTTAAATTTCTGTTTAATAGGGTTTCTGTCGTATTTGGCCTGGCCACATACTGTACAGCCGTTAATGAATTTGGTAATATGTTCTCTCATCTTTGGCCAAAAATATTTTGCCGAAAGAGCAAGAAAACATTCGTTAATGCCGCGGTGGTTGGTTTTACCATCGTGGTAGTTACGGATCAACTCTTGCTGTTTTAGATACTCTTTGACGTTTTCTATTTCTTTTTTCGCTAGGACTAGGTTCATTGCTGAACTGCGAAATTTTTCTTGAATTATAGGAATTACGTCATACATCCTTACTGAAGGGCATATGAGGAGGCCTGTTTTGACTTTCGGGTTAACGAACTCTTTTAGTGCGTTAACTATGTCCTCTTCTAAGTTATTATCGGAAACTTGTACGGAGGTTCTAGTATGGGTGTCAAATGGTTTTATTGCTCTTGGTTTTCCTTTTACATCACCTACTACTGTCATTATGATTTGCTTTTGAAACTTATTTACAGGGTCGTCAGTTATTGGTACCTCCAGAATAGGGTTCTCGAGGCTTGTATGTGCCGTGTCTGTGCTTGAACCGCTAGTAGAACCAGCTGGTCTCTCTGAGGGATTCACAGCTATAGAGCTTATCTCCTCATTATGAATCTCAATTCTGGAGAGTGCATCGGCATTGGTGTTTGTCTTGCCTTTTTTGTGTATGACTGTGAAGTCATACTCACTGAGCTTCAGCCTCCACCTAGTCAATCGAGAATTGGCTTCTTTAAGGGTCATTACCCACTGGAGTGGTTTATGGTCCGTAATGATCTTAAATTTACGGCCAAATAAATATGGCCTAAAATATTTTGTGGCCCATACTATAGCCAGTAGCTCCTTTTCGATTGTACTATAGTTGACTTCGCTGTCATTTAGAGTCCGAGAGGCAAAGCACACAGGCTTGTCTGAGCCTACTGGCCCCTGGGACAATATGGCACCAATGGCCACATTTGACGCATCCGTTGTCAGAATAAATTCTTTTTTGAAGTCGGGATATTGTAAGATGGGGTCATTTGTAAGGAGAGTTTTACATTTTTCAAAACTCTCGATGTATTGTGGGGTCATGGTCACCTTATTCCCCTTTTTAAGGCAGTGAGTGAGAGGCTTAGTGATTCGAGAAAAATCGGAAATAAATTTCCTATAATAGCCGATGAGGCCAAGAAATTGTTTTATCTCCTTAGGAGTTTTGGGGATGGGGTAGTTTTTTATTGCCGATATCTTATCGGGGTTTGGTTTGATTCCCTCCCTGGTGATAACGTGTCCTAAGTATGCGGTTTCCATCTTCAAAAATTCAGACTTATCCATCTGGATTTTAAAGTTGGATTCACGCAATCTTTGGAAGACTTTCTGGAGATTCACCATGTGCTCCTGGAGTGACGTGCTGAACACAATTATGTCGTCAAGGTACACCAGACAGACGGTGTTCTGCAGGTCTTTTAGGACATTGTCCATTACTCGTTGAAATGTGGACGGGGAGTTCTTTAGACCCATGGGCATACGTAAAAATTCATAGTGTCCATGCTCCACATTAAATGCTGTTTTAGGAACGTCCTCGGGGCTCATTTCGACTTGATAAAACCCACTGGCCAAGTCCAAGGTCGTAAAATACTGACTATTGCCAAGCTTGTCCAGTACATCATTGATGTTAGGAATCGGGTATTTATCGTCTAGAGTCTTTTCGTTGAGTTTACGAAAGTCTATGACGAGGCGCCACTTCGCTTTGCCTGACGCATCGGCTTTTTTCGGAACAATCCATATGGGGGAGCTCCAAGCTGACTCAGAGGGTTGAATTATTCCCTGATCTAACATTTTTCCTATCTGTTGCTTTACTTCATCCCTATGAACGTACGGGTAGCGATAGCTTTTTGTGTATACCGGGTTTTCATCTGTAGTTCTAATTCGGTGCTTAATTTGATTCGTAAATGTCAATTTCTCACCTTCGATGTAAAAAACGTCTGCGTATTGGGCACATAAATTTTTAAGGTTTGCGCGTTCTTCGGCGTTTAAATGGTTGGTACGCAATCGCGATAAAACTTTGCTGGCGCGCGTGGACAGATGTTCGGTGCACATGACCTTGTTATTATGAACCTCAGCTATTATTGGTCGGTCCATGGAAAATACCACATCGTGCGGGGATAAATTAACTATTTCGAGGATACCCCTGTTATTTTTTACTACCGTTAGACAGTCTCTAATAGTGCATTTCGAAACTATTTGTTCGGGTATGAATGCTTCGCCGTCATGAATATTAATTGGGATTTTAACTAGCTTTGATGAATTAGCCGGAATCACGTCTTCGTATAGGTTAACATTGCTAGAGTTATACATCTGAATAGGGTTGGTCGCGTTTCGAGTAATTAGAACTTTGTTTTTAAGGTCAATTTTAGCTTCCCATTTCTCTAAAAGGTCCAGTCCTATGAGTCCGTCGAAGTAGTTATGGAATCGGTACACAAATAATTTCATAAAGTTAGTGTCCTGAAATTCTGAAAAACATGGCAAGGTCACAGAATAGTTATTTCGAGAGGTGGCATGCACATTTGTGACCTCGAAAGGGTCAAAATTCAGAGGTATTTGTGAAAAAAAATTTTCGACTGCTTCAGGATTGATGAACGACTGGTTGGCTCCGGTGTCGATGAGAAACCTTAAAGGAGGGTTACAAATCTGGATGTAAGGAAGCTGCCTCTGTGTTTGGAGGTTGAGTTCTATATTGAATTTCGTGATATCTGATCCATCTGAAAATTTTGGGGGTCACAGCCGCTTGAAGAGGGCTGGTGGTTATTTTTACTGTCATCGTCAGTTTGTTCAGCTACGGTATAGTCCTGGTGATAAGGAGACTCATCATAGTCATATTCTACGGGACACTCGTAATACTCGTACTCCGGGTAGAATAGATAAGGCTCAGGGTCTTGGTAGCTTCCGTAGCTAGCACATTCATTTATGTTGGCTTCCCGGGTTTTGAAATAATTGCTGGGCGGCGGGTTACCCGACCTTACCCAGTCGTGTCCGGATAGTGCCTGGTTAGACCTGAGGGGTCTCGTGATGAAGTGGCTGACACCACTCATAGGCGTAGGGCCCGGATTTTGGGGTTGGTTTCTTTGTGTATTAAGTTTAAAGACATTACTTCGGGGGTTATAATTCGGCGGCAGGGCGCGAAACATCTGCTGCGTTCGCGTGGGACCTTGAGGAGGTCGGTTTATTGGAGGGTTGGCCCCCCAAGGTTGTTGGTTCTGAATTTGCGGCATAGGCCTCCAGGGCTGCTGTGAGGGCATAGCGTTATAGATAGGTACAGGAGGAATAAATGTATTTTGCGCTGCGCTTGCAGCGCTGGTTTTAAAAGTTAAGCCATTGTTTCTATGCTGGAGATATACTACATTTAATTCTTCCTGCACATATTCTAAGGCCTTCTCAACGGTTTCGGGACGCATTTGATTCCCTTGTGAGTGTCGAAATGTTCGTTTCGCGCTCGTGCACTACGTTTGTGTGTTTCGTAGCCGTGCCGTTCGAGTGCATGGAGACAGCAATACCTAGACCAAATACCTAAAGTTTAAAAACCTCGTACGACAACACTTCCCTTGAATAAAACACGTGCACTCAGTAGAGAGTTATATTTCAGACTAATAAATGAATTACATTGCACATAATACTACTTTACTATCAAGAAGAAGAAAATAAATAAAGACAACAATAAAATTGGTTCCATGCAAATCGTGATGCAAATTTTAATACAAAATCGTGCATTTAGTAGTCAGTTTTTCATTTTTTTATCAACACTCAGAAAAGACTTGATTCTTTATTCGTCTGTATGTTTTTTAACCGACTTCCAAAAAGGAAGAGGTTCTCAATCCGAGTGTATGTTTTAATTCTATATTTGATCACTGATTACTCCTCCAATTATGAATTGTTATTTATTTTTGTTTAGTAGGTAATCCCCTGAGAGGTGGTCCCGTATAAATTTTATTAAAATCGGTTCAGTACTTTGGTTTTTATAACTGGAAAAATGTCATCCAAGTATGAAGAAAACTACTTGGCTGAACTTTATGACGCTTTATTATTACTTATAACACTGAACTTATTTCACTGCACTGAGCGGTCTGACGCTAAGACCGCCTTTTTACTACCGAGTTACACCGCGACTACTTTTTTGAAGGGCCGCTCGCGCTCGTCCGCCCGCGATATATCCCCTCCCCGGAATTACAACATCACGCCATCACCCGGGGTTGCGTTCATTCTGTTCGATCACCGTTATCCAGAGTATATAAATTAAGAAAATAGCAGTGCTGCCACTCCGCAACACTGAAAACACCGCACACCACATACAACAAATATTCAAATCATGACCCTCTAAAAGCATGTCTGATTAATCATATCGAACCCTTTGGACTCCTTAAAGATTTGCTGCAAAATAAAATAGTTAAACAGTAATTATTATGCTAATTTTATCAAACTACTTATGGCACACTAAACTTTGTAGTATACGTTGTCGTAACTAAGATGTTACGGGTACTTGCACGGAAACTGTAGTGTCCGTATTTTTAATTCGTATTTCGGCAAAAATGTCTTCTACTAAGCTGGAAGCAGTTATAAACGACTTGATGAAGAAAGTCTCATCATTGACAAATGGAGTTGCAGCCCAATCAACTCTAATAGAATTGCGCAAAATAAGAAAATTGAAGCTCAAGAAAGGATGATGGAGAATTGTTTTTCGACAATTATTGACATGAAGAGGGTAGTTGAAGATTTGTCCGCTAAAATCTTCGATCTATGGCAAGTTGGCCGGTAGAAGAGCAAGACCGATGTACTGGTTGAGCGGCCAACGGCATCGAGTGCAAGCGAGACAAAAAATCGTCCGTGGTATCGCCACAAAATAATATGACGAAGCGCGCGCTTCGGGCATTGAAACGGATGAATAAAGACGCGTCCACACCCAACAATAGAATTGCAGATAATGCGGACGTTGCGAATTCTAATACTAAGGAATCTTCTGAAGAATGGACGATAGTAGGAGGGCGGAAGAGACCAAAACAGTCCCACTTAAAGCCAGTCCAGATTGGGGGAAATGTGCAAATTAATTCATTTCAAGCTATAATAAAAAAGAAGTATTTGCACGTTTGGGCTCTGCATCCTGATACCTCGGTGGAGTCAATAACGGATCACGTCAAGACAGTGTGTGGTTCGGATGATATCAAAATAGAAAAAATCGTCCCGAAAACAAAAAGGGACTACTCCTCGTTTATGATCGGGGTCCCGGAACCTACGTTTGAAAAACTGAGTTGTGTAGATAGTTGGCCGGTTAACACTAAATTTAAATAATGGATGTGGTTTCGAAACTCCCGAAGAACAACAAACGGCAACTCGGGACAACTGCAAAAGTTACAAGAAAATCCAAATATACTACCAAAATGTTCGAGGGCTTCGAACGAAGTTGAATGAGTATTATGTGAATCTGTTGGAGTCGTCGTATGACTTATTTGCTATTACTGAATCGGGCCTACATAATTCGATTCAAGATGGTGAACTGTGCCCGCCTGACTTCCAAATACTTCGATGTGACCGCGCGGACGGCCGTAAGCACGGAGGAGTATTCTTAGCTGGATCATCATCGCTGAAGTTAAATCGTGTGCCCGTCGCTGATGTAGACACCGCTTTATTCGAAATAGTTTGTGCGACCGTGCACAATAGCAACAAGTTGTTGTATTTAATATTTTAGAAAATGTGTGCGTTAAATATGATAATGTTGTAGTGATCGGTGACTTCAATATGTATAATGCGCCTCTCGAAGTTCACACTTATCTGGAGTATGTGAACACTTTCTGTGGATTTTGTCAGGTAAATAATATTAGTAATATTAATGACCGAATATTGGACCTTGTGTTGACTACGTTTTCAGCACGTGACGTAAACGTACAACTATCAGATGAGCCGTTAGTAGTGTAACGTTGAATTTATCGTTTTTTTAAGTTTAATGCGGCTGAGACTTACCTGCAATTACATACTCAGGGATTTAATAGCTTACACCTATTGCAAATGAAATACTTTCATTTCAGGTTTCACACATGTTTTTATTAATTTAAATCATGCTGATTGAAGTTACACAGGTACACAGGAACACAGGAATCATGGTCCTTACTCACATTATAATCGGTTTTACCAAATAACACAACTGATGTCGGCAGCGTGTCAGCATGACAGTGATTATTGTCCGAGATCAAATTCCTTCTGGTGCTTCTGCTTTTTCTCTTCTCAATTAGTTATTAAATCATTAAGTGGCCATTTTAAGGTGATTAAATGTAATATATGGATGCTATGGACGCTAATGATTCTATGGACGCTATGGATTTGATGGACGCTATGGACCCCTGAGGAAAAGAAGCGCGTCAATTAGTTTCTATCATTTAACTCAATTTCAATGTTATTTACTTTAAAATATTAATCACTTACATCTCTGCGATGGGTATTAGTCTTGATTTTCACTCTGGTTATTCCCATTATTTTAAATTCAGTATGATTAATACAGGAATAAATTATCAAGTCTCTTGTTCATAGAACGATGAAAGTTAAAATGGGCGAGTGTCCTTTCTCTCACTCTAAATACGCCTTCTCCGTCTAATTTAGGCTATTTTATTATTAGCGCCCTCTCGCGGTAAGGCGATGCACTTCTTAAGTTGCTAACTAATGATCTTGGTTATCGCTTCGCCTATACTGCGACAGATGGCGCTGTTATGCATTTTTAATTAATTATAAATTTACTAAGTATTTTATTTTTATAATGTTACAGTAGGTATTGATAAGCAACACCCGCCACTCTGGGTATGCGTCCCGGCCGCCCGCGCCGGCTCGCACCGCGCCCGCGCTGCGCAACCAGTATACTCGTATTCTTAACAACGATAAGGATTACTGTACGCGGAAGTGGAATTTTTATAAAGCTAATTTCTCGATGTTATACTGTAATTTGGGGCAAATCGTTTGGGACAGATTATACGAGTTCGAGAATCCTGATGATGCAATAAATTATATTTATGAAAGGGTAAATAACGCTATCGATGAAAGTACTCCTAGGAAAAGAGACAGGCGCGATATAACGTTTTCCAGATATAACTATCCAGAGTGGTATACGAATGATTTAATTAAAGATATTAAATGGAAGTGGAGATATCACAAATTGTTTAAAATTACTGGAGCGCGATGTGATTACGAAACGTTTTCTCGGGTTCGTTCGTTGGTTAAAAATAAGATAAAAAGTAAATACGAAGCTTACCAGAACCGACTACAAGTAAGTTTTAAAGAGGATCCGAAATCTTTTTGGAATTATGTGAGATGCAAACAGTCTAATCGCAACAGTACTCGAATCACAAAAAACGGGCAGGAGTTAAGTGAACAAGATTGAGCGAATTGTTTTGTTTCATATTTCTATTCAGTGTATAGCGAGCGGCAGCCGGCGCTGGATCCGGTGGCGGCTGAGCGCAAGGCGGGAGCGCGCGCTGGCGCACACCGTGTGCATCTCGGTCAGCTGACCGCGCGAGACCTGCACGCTGCACTAGCCCGCCTCAAGCCCAAACGTTCCGCCGGCCCTGATGGCATCCCGCCTTACATAATAAAGGATTGTCGCTCTGTCTTGGAGAAGCCTCTTCTACAAGTATTTAATCTGTGTCTCCGAGAGGGACACTATCCGGACGTATGGAAAGTAACTCGAGTGATCCCAGTACCGAAAGGTGGCTCGAGCTCTGATGTGACCGGTTACCGACCGGTGGCGGTCTTGTCAGCGTTCGCTAAGGTGTTCGAAACAGCGTTTCACAAAAGTATTTATACTCAAATCAGTTCGCAACTGTCCGACGCCCAGCACGGCTTCCGGCCGTGTCGAAGTACGGGGAGTAACCTGCTGTCATTCATGACGTACCTGACGCCGGTCATCGATGCAGGTGGACAGGTAGACTCCGCGTACTTCGATATCCGGAAGGCATTCGATACGGTCGACAATGATGTCTTATTGGAAAAGTTTGCGGCGATGGGGTTCACCCCCCACTCACTGAAATTCTTTGCAAGTTACCTCAGGCGACGCCGGCAGTACGTCGAGTATTCGGGATACGTACCGGAACCTTATTACACGTGCTCGGGCGTGAGTCAGGGAAGCAACCTCGGTCCGTTGGAGTTTCTCATGATGATCAATGATCTCCCGGGGGTTGCTAAAAACGCGAAGTGTCTTCTGTTCGCAGATGACCTTAAGTTGTTTCTGTCAGTGACTGATACTACGGATTGTGAGCGCCTTCAACGGGATATAAATCAGGTAGTCCTGTGGAGCGCTTGTAATAAGTTGGTTTTTAACGCAACTAAATGCGAAGTTGAGCTACGGACGCAAGCAGACACCACTGCTGTACCCGTACGAGGTGGACGGTGCGATGATGCAGCGTGTCACGTGTGTACGTGACTTAGGTGTGCAAATGGTTCTCGAGTTGATGTTTCGTAAACACATAATTGATATTTGTGTTAAGGCATTTCGGAATCTAGGATTTATCATAAGACAATGTAAATCATTCCACAACGCGGATGTGATAAAAACACTATATAATGCACTCGTTCGTAGCCGGCTCGAAACGAGTGCCATAATATGGAATCCTCATGAAGAGAAATATATCTCTATGTTAGAAAAAAACCAAAATAAATTCACTCGTTTTCTATACCTAAAGGAGTATGGTGTGTATCCCTTCTATCCGCTGATGTATCCGAGCCTGTTCGTGATCGGCATGGTCGGATACAGCAGACTGAGCGTGCGGCGCGACGCCGCGCCGCGGTGTGGTGGTGGCGCGAGCGCGAGGCGGTTGCTAAGCAACGGCCGCGCGGGTAGCGGGGGAGGTAACATCACGGAGCGAGCCATAACCGCGCGTATTCGCGCGAGCGTCGTCATACTGTCCGGATGTGTATCGAAAACCTACCTATAAGTTTGCAATTTACTACTTGGAATTTCGTTGATTTCTCGTTATTTTATACGATTTTCTATTATAGATTATAGTACGGAACCCTTCGTGCGCGAGTCCGACTCGCACTTGGCCGATTTTTTAATAAATCCGGAAATGTGCCTTCAGTGAACGATTGATTTATTAATAGATAGTAAGGTAATGCCAATTCTTCAGCACAGTATTTTATTAGAATCGGCGGAAGTTCATCAATGCCGTAGCTATACTAGCTAGCTGCTAGCTTTCAAGTTTTTTATTAAGGAGTAAACTTCGTATGGCTCGGCCGGTGACAGATACATCGAGTTATTGGTAGGTGTGTGTACAGGTCGGCCGCGCGCCGCCGCCGTTGCATTGCGTTGAATTGCAGGAATCGCAGAAATTTGTGTGGTACTCGTTCGATACGTGATATATTACACTTATAAATAGGATTCCATACCTATGAGCAATACACCAGAATACTACGTACGTAGGCACAATATAAGATACACACAATTCAAGTACTGTGAACACATTTTGTATATTATAAATATTAAGTTTATTGAGTTCGAATCCCACGGCACGCACCTCTGTCTTTTCGAAGTTATGTGCGTATTGTTGATTGCCGCCAACTTCAAACGGTGAAGGAAAACCATCGTGAGGAAACCTACATGTCTGAGAGTTCTCAATGATCTTGAAGATGTGTGAAGTCTGCCAACCCGCACTTGGCCAGCGTGGCAGACTATGGCCTAACCCTTCTCACAATGAGAAAATGGCCCGTTCCCAGCAGTGGGACAGTTTGTACAAACAGGGCTGATAAAAAAAAAAAAATAAAAAAAAAAATAAGTAAATTATATTTTTTGTGTATGCAGGGGTCTGGTGAAGGACGCGTCTCGGGCGCCATACACAGGCGTGACGGGTGCGTTCCAGTGGGAAGAGGCCGGGGGTGCGGTAGCCCGCGGCGGGGTGCTGCTGCTGCACCAGTGGCGTAACGGCACCTCGGTCGAGGTGGGCTCCTGGAGCGCGGGAGCTGCGCTCACTCTGCACGAGGACGCGCTGCGCTGGCTGACGGCGGACGGACACGCGCCCGACGACGGCGCCGAGCGGTGCGCGCTGCAGCCGCTTGCCGACGTGCTGCACGCCGACTGCCGTGTTGCGTACGCGGCTGCGGGTGCGCTGCCTCTCGCCGTGCTAGCGGCGCTGCTGGCCGGCGGAGCTTGGCGCTGGCGGCGGCGCGCAGAGCGCGAGCGCCGGGGGCGATTCGCCGCGCTCGGCATGCGCGCGCTCGCGCTTAAGTCGAGCGCGCCCGACCGCTGGGAAGTGCCGCGCGAGCGCGTCGTCATCAACCGCAAGCTGGGCACGGGTGCGTTCGGCACCGTGTACGGCGGACACGCGCTGTTGCGTGAGGACCGCGCCTGGACCGCCGTCGCCGTGAAGACGCTCAAAGCGGGCGCCGCCACCGAGGAGAAACTCGACTTCCTCGCCGAAGCGGAGGCGATGAAGCGCTTCGAACACGAGAACGTGATCCGGCTGCTCGGCGTGGTCACGGTGACGGAGCCCGTCTGCACGGTCATGGAGTTCATGCTGTACGGAGACCTGAAGGGATACTTGGTGGCGCGGCGGCACCTGGCGGGCGCGCGCGGCGCCGCCAGCGAGGAGGTGGCGCCGGCGCGGCTGACGCGCATGGCGCGCGACGTCGCGTGCGCACTCGCGTACCTGGCGCGCCTGCGCTACGTGCACCGCGACGTAGCGGCGCGGAACTGCCTCGTGTCGGCGCAGCGCCGGGTGAAGCTCGCTGACTTCGGCATGACGCGGCTCGTGTTCGAGCACGACTACTACCGGTTCGGGCGCAAGGGCATGCTTCCGGTGCGCTGGATGGCGCCCGAGAGCCTCGAGCTCGGCGTCTTCTCGCCCGCCTCCGACGTCTGGTCCTTGGGCGTGCTGCTCTACGAGATCGTGACGTTCGGCGCGCTGCCCTTCCAGGGCCTGTCCAACGCGCAGGTGCTCGAGCGCGTGAAGGCAGGCCGCGCGCTCGACCTGCCCCCCGGACTCAAGCCGCAGCTGTGAGTGTCCCGATGTCCCCCGTCGCAACTCTCGCTCCCGAGCGGCGTCGCTCATCAGTGTGTCTGTCCGCAGGGAGGGTCTGATCAAGTCGTGCTGGAAGCGCGAGCGGCGCGCGCGACCGAGCGCGGCCGCCGTGGCCTCGTTCCTGGACGACGCGCCGCGGCTGCTGGCGCCCTGCCTCGAGCTGCCGCTGGACGCGCTGCCGTTGGAGCTGGAGCCGGCGGCGGCGCACGACGCGGCGCAGGTAGGGCGTGCCGCTCGCCGTGTCTGTGCGTGTCTGTCCCGTGCCATGCTCACGGTGGCCGTATGTGTGTTCGCAGGCCCGCTGGGTGTCTTGGGCGGCACCTCTGTCGGCCGCCACCGACTCCACGTACCTGAGCGCGGAGGGCGCGGCCCCGGCGCCGACGCCACGCGAGACGGACGCCTTCCTGCCGCGACCATGCCGCGGTGCTGACGTCACTACACTGCGCTGATAGCGTCACATACTATCGCAGCGTAGCACTCGTATATTATCTTGCATTCCACATCGTTCTAGTCACTAGGCAGATGTACAACTTTTTATAAGTGTACTTAAGATTTAAGTGTATTTATGTATGTATTTAAAAATAAATCAATAGTAAATTAAATAACAATATATTTTTATTTTTGAATCCGACTGAAACACAGTTCATTGATAAGAATGTTGCGATAAGAAAAAAAAAAGAATTTATCGAGACAAACAACTATCGGAAATATAATATCATGAATGGCCTTACGGTCGACATTTGTCGGGTGTAGCCACATAGTTTAGTGTTCGTGATGCGTGATGCGTGATGCGTAGTTATTTGTTACAATAAATTAGACCAATACCATCATGTGTCTCATTATCATCAACCCTCTAGCCTCCGGCACATCGGGCATGCCACCGTCCCGGAGAGTCTCTCCGACATATTATTTCCGGTTGTTCGCATCTTGCTAACGGCGAGTATTTGCACAGACACAACCAAGTAGCCAGGATCAGGATCTTTGGGGGCTGAGCTGCCCGCGTCCGTAGGAGAATACCCATTAACACTGATTCCCTACACGCGGCCCCTGGGTGGTGCAAATCAGGCAGCAAAACTCCGGTGGGAGGCTTCGGCCGCGGTTGGTTACCACCCACCGGACTGAGTCCGCCCGTGAAGCGACCTAGTCGTGTTTCGGGAGGTGGTCCGGTGAAACCACTGTCAGAGACGGGTCTGGGTAGTTGCTCCGACACTAAAGTCCGTTCAAAAGCGGGGGATGACACCGTGCTTGGTGGCTAGTTCTGGAGGGTAGCGGGATCCGTAGCACGGCTTTCCGCTGGGCGACCGCAGATAGTTGGGGGCCCAAGTAGTATGTTAGCCACATATGAAAGGCTGCCCCGCCATCTAGCGAAAAATCCTGGGAGTGCGCCTTGATGCCGGTTGGTGACCGGACGAGAGGGCCTCAAGGACATTTTCGGGGGGGGGGGGGGGGGGGTACGGGTGTCCCCGCAGTCTCCAAACTAGCCTCCTTATAATGCGGTGTCATCTCGTGCTTGTACACTGGACTATGTGACTGGTGCCTCACCCAACTACCGTTCTCCACACATCTATTCACTCTAATAATATGAAAAGGAACAAAAATAGTAAGATGTGCAATCAGCGGAAGCACGCCCTCTCGCTCCACGTGCACCTCTGCAATATTCGAGGTCTGCACGAAAATATCGAACCAGTCTGATACCACCTTGAGACTGAGAGCCCGCACTTGCTATTCCTCACGGAGACACAAATCAGATGTCCTGCTGACGCAGCCTATCTCTCTTACCCAGGCTATGTACTGGAGCACAGGTTCAAGTCGCGCGCCGGTATCTGCGTCTACGCGCGCGATGACATCTGCTATAATATGCTGAAATATTTAAAATAAGTTGGCCTGAAATTATATAATAACTCCAGATTGTAATAATTTGGATATTTAAAGATCATTTTTTTTTTTTTTTTTTTTTTTATCAGCCCTGATTGTACAAACTGTCCCACTGCTGGGAACGGGCCATCTTCTCATTGTGAGAAGGGTTAGGCCATAGTCTGCCACGCTGGCCAAGTGCGGGTTGGCAGACTTCACACATCTTCAAGATTGAGAACTTTCAGACATATAGGTTTCCTCACGATGTTTTCCTTCACCATTTGAAGTTGGCGGCAATCAACAATACGCACATAACTTCGAAAAGACAGAGGTGCGTGCCGTGGGATTCGAACCCAGGACCTGCGGATCGCAAGTAAGACGGTCTCACCACTAGGCTGCCGGAAACACTAGGCTGCCGGAAACAGGGTACAAGCATAACAGGGTAAATAAACGATATCTTATATCCTGTTAAGTACGTATTCAAGTATAGTGGGGCGTTTTTAATTGACTTCCACGCACCTAAAAGTCGTTTAGTTTGTCAGTATCCATCTATAAAGAAATACCTTATTTAGTTCTTGGGAACATGTTAATAATTGTTAATCTTGATGTTCTGAGCCTTGATGTGATCAGCCATCCCTATACAAGGACGCTTGTGTGCTGGGTTCTGGATTAGATACATGGGCTCACCACATCTGAGTCTGCGTCTCGCTCGAGCACTTTTATCAAAGGTATATATATGTATACATATGTATGTACCAAAATATAAGTATGTCGGAAAACGAGGTGAAGGTTCCGCATCAGAAATGGTGGTTATTTGTTGGGCGTGGGTATAGCGGGCTAGGAGATTGAAACTTCACGAAAGCACTTTGATTTTAGATTGTATTTGCACACTTTAGATTTACAATGTTTTAATGTAACTGAACATAATAACGAAGGACAAGGCGTTCCGCCAAGTAACGCTTGCCGACACTCGATATTCAAAAGTACTCTTTTCTGTCGATATTCAAAATGCGATGCGATGTGATGCGATGTGAGCTCTGAGTTCCCATCCAAACTTATTTAAACCAGTTCCCTCTGCTCGGCTTGCGCTCGTGTGTGCCCCTCCACCGGCGTTCCCCACTCGCGCCACAACCGAGCTCTTACGGAACGGACCGAAATTCAACGACTAATCGACCAATCAGAAGCAATCAACATACGTAACTGGCGTTACACCGGAAAAGGCGCCATTTCCTTTTCTAGTCCTTCAAAATTAAACTTTATGGCGTAAATAAGTAACTATATTGATAAACTTAAAACTATGCGCCGACACGGCCAGACTGACACTCGCACGTCCTCGGGCGCCCATCATGAACATCTGCAAGGAAAGAACAATGTTAATAATTGTTACCGCTCGTTCATTCCTGACATTCACCTAATCTCTGGACGTACCGTACTTCATTTGGAATAACTACTTGTTTAAAACCAGGCAATCATTTAAATGATAAAGGTATAGGATCGACTCATAAAGACTGGACCGGATAAACAGCATCCTTTCGATGTCACGCATGACAACCGGAAAAACTGCATCCCTTCGACTCAGACTTACAACGCAATCCAACCGCAATCATTTAAAGGACAATGATTAAATAATGATAAAGGACAAAACAATATGAGGTATAGGATAACACACAGCGCAGTCCGGATTCAACATCCCTTCGACTCACTAAGACTGGACCGGATAAACAGCATCCTTTCGATGTCACGCATGACAACCGGAAAAACTGCATCCCTTCGACTCAGCCTTACAACGCAATCCAACCACCTCACACTACTCAGTCCGTCATCGATAAATTACTAACGTTATTCAAAAAGAAGTTAAATCACTAACGCTATTCAAAAAGAAGTACAGATTACGGGACAATCTGAAACAAAAACACTTAGCTGGATACCCTCAACTTTTACCTCACTTAGGATTTGAGACTCGCATACAATGTTAATTTGACCTAATTCCGAAAGTAATATCTTTTCATTGCACGCGATACCGGATTTTTTCAAATTAAATCAGATTTAATCAAGGAGCACGCCGAACCGCCATCAAATAAAAATGGAACGATCTCACCCGATGATGTGGCTAGTGTATTCTTCGCAGACCCATAGTTACAGATGTGGACTTCTTTGACCAGCTTCTCCGGACTCGATGGGGCGAAGTGTCCCCGTTGTCCGCACCCGAAGCAGGTTATCCTCTCTATCTGTAGCGAAAAATTTTAAAATTAAATTAAAGAGCACGCTGAACCGCTATCAAATAAAAATGGAACGATATCACCCGATGATGTGGCCAGTGTATACTTCACAGACATCTGGTTACAGATGTGGACTTCTTTGACCAGCTTCTCCAGACACGATGGGGCGAAGTGTCCCTGTTTTCCGCACCCCAAGCAGGTTATCTTGCTGTTCACGCCTTTTTTAGATGTGGGTAGATGCACTGTTTGGCTTGACACGAAGTTTCTTGCGAATCCCACAGTTGAAACGGGTACCTCTTCAATATCAGCGTTCTCGTCGTCAGGATCGAACTTGATGAGCTTCATGGAGTTGTAATTGTTCACGGTAGCCGATGAGTGAGCAACGGCCAGTAGCAGAGAAAGTAGTGCCTCCATCGCAGTGAAAATATCAAGTGCCACCATCTGGTCTTGCTGATGACTCCGTGTCTCCTCCAGAGTCGGCCCTTCGCATCCCACTTCTGATGTCGGAAAACGAGGTGAAGGTTCCGCGTCAGAAATGGTGGTTATTTGTTGGGCGTGGGTATAGCGGGCTAGGAGATTGAAACTTCACGAAAGCACCTTGATTTTAGATTGTATTTGCACACTTTAGATTTACAATGTTTTAATGTAACTGAACATAATAACGAAGGACAAGGCGTTCCGCCAAGTAACGCTTGCCGACACTCGATATTCAAAAGTACTCTTTTCTGTCGATATTCAAAATGCGATGCGATGTGATGCGATGTGAGCTCTGAGTTCCCATCCAAACTTATTTAAACCAGTTCCCTCTGCTCGGCTTGCGCTCGTGTGTGCCCCTCCACCGGCGTTCCCCACTCGCGCCACAACCGAGCTCTTACAGAACGGACCGAAATTCAACGACTAATCGACCAATCAGAAGCAATCAACATACGTAACTGGCGTTACACCGGAAAAGGCGCCATTTCCTTTTCTAGTCCTTCAAAATTAAACTTTATGGCATAAATAAGTAACTATATTGATAAACTTAAAACTATGCGCCGACAAGTATATGTATATATTTATACAGGCGTTATCAGGTTTCTTCTCCTAGAAATATTTTGGCAGTGCTTTATTGATTTAGTAATATTCTCCATTTTGCCATTAAACGTTATCCATATAAAATTTGCAACTGCCACGATACCCAAGCTAAGGTAGTTCTGCGTTTTATCCAAACGCAAATCTTTACTTTTAGTAGATTCCGATAGTATATCAGCCATTTCTATGAGCCTTCAGTAATATTAATATATTTTCTACCAATTTTTGTACAGCTTCTTTGCTGAGGCAATTTGTTATGATTTGGCCCCAAAGTTCAGAGATCTCGTCCCTAATCTTAGGTGCGAAGTTATTAACTTTAGCCTTTGAAACCTCTCAAGGCTTTTAAAATATCCTCGGCCAAAGCCGGAACTTCCGGTGATACACCGATTTCTAAATTTGGTTGTGAGGGTGGAACCATCATATCGCCGATGGGAGTTCATAATAAGACCACCTTATCGTGAGGATTAGTGGTATCGAAGCGATAAGCTGTATTCCTCGATTAGACGAAATTTATCGTTCAATTTCTCAATATGTGAGGAATGATGAGAAAGATGGCGACAACAATGGTGGTCGCGTCACCACTCAAAAAAGCTAGTACTAGTAGTACTTTAAATATCTAGGCGTACTGTAATCGCGTCACAGTTAAAAATATATTTTATTGTTATATGGTTGTAATCGCATCACAACTCTATATTCAATACAGGCAAAATTAAAACAGGCCGTAATCGCATCACGGCTCAAAATTAAAACAGGCTGTAATCGCATCACAGCTCAAAATTAAAACAGGCTGTAATCGCATCACAGCTCGAAAATTAAAAATAATTAAAGAAATTTTATAACTGCATTGAACTTCTTATGCAGGTAACAAAAATATAAAGTTTAAATTCTCTTTTTCATCGAAGAAAAAGATTATTTGAGTCAAAAAATAAGCAGGTATTCTTAATACTCTTAATAGATCAATATCGAAAGTAAAAATTACTTTTTCTCGAATAGTCATACATACATCATCAATAAAGTTTGCAACAGAAGTTTGCGACAAAAGTTTGCAAAATAAAGGTCACTAAATTCAATAACCCAATGTGAAAACTAAACATCTTTGATTGATGTTCACAAATGTGGGTAGGTGAACCATAATTAAATGCAACAATTCCAATTGTTATTTTCGTCAATCTACATATTTGCACATTCATATAATAGACAAATGTGGTATTAACATGGTTTATAAGCAAGTACTCACATTTTCCAAAAAACAGCGTTTCAATCGCCGTACTTTCCTTCCTGCGTTTTACGCTTCCTTATATTTAAAACCTACACCAAATGCACTTTGATAACACTTAAGTAGTACAAAAAACTTATAATTAGGTAAAATACTTTATAAAAATATAAAAATACTTTGAAAATGTATGTGTCGATGCCCGAACACTGAAAGCGAATGAAGAATTGACGGACGGCCGGCGCAAGCGGCAGATGTCGCTACTCGCCACCGGATATGTATTAAACTATTAGATTTTGTATTTTTAAAGGTTTTAGCTCTAAAAAAGTGTTCGGTGCCCAGCACATTGAAGAGTGGACTACCTGGTGAATATAAAATCTCAAAGAATGCAGCGACGAAGTACAATAAAATATAAATCGGCGAACGGTAAAAAAGTACCGTGTGCTATTAGACTGTCAATGGTGCGGGCGCAACAGACAGCGCCCGCAACCTTATCGCAGGCACACGACAGGGATCGCCGACGAGATTCACACGGTCCCGTTATTGCCGTTCGGTGATAAATACGAACGCAAGCCGCGTTCCCGACACATTCTGTCTTCTGCCTTCAGTCATCAACATTCAGTCACTGCACCCTCTCAAGGCAGTCTGTCATTCCGTTCTCAGCCGACACTCTCAAGACGACATTCTTTCACGGACAATCCTTCATTTACGCCTCGCTCTTGGGTCACCTCGCCAGGGTGCCTTTACGACATCAAGAGCACACAAAAGCCTGCGTTTCTTATCCGACAAGCAATCCCAGCGCACGTTCCACCCGCCAACGACCGTGGTACTGGACACCGAGTCGGTCCCTCCGCCTACACTCCTCTAGCCACATACAGTCCACTCGACTGGCCCGGCTTGGAGGTACCGCGGTCCGGAACATATATGGACACTTATATTAAGCACTGTGCGGGTATATTGCACGACCTTCATTAACGTTTGCTACTCACAAAAAGATGTTATTCTTATAATCGTTCAGAAATCATAAAACAAGTACAAACGTTCGAAAATTTGTAAAGTATTATTATACCTATAACAATAAAGAGTTATTAATATCAAAATTGTTATTTTAGAATTTATACAAGTGCTAGATTAACAAACTTTTCTTAAAATTCTAAGTGATTTTTAAATTAACTTAATTGTTTGTTTTGATCATTGTATTATTTTCGTGTGTATAACTGATTTATCATCCAGGAAATGTAATGTTAAGCTGATCGCTGCTATACCAGGGTTTATTTTTTCGACTCTCTAAACATCTGCTTGTAAACAATAATCTGCGTTCTGGAGTGAAATATAATTAAGAATCAAACGAACTCACCTTGTGATGTTTGATATCTAATTATATGAACGTAATGAACGCAGATTATTACACATACACACCCACCCTCCCTATTTTTAAGTCCCTAGATTTATCGAAAAAATACGGCTCTGAATAATGACTTGACAGGAACAACATGGCAGGATGCAATCATAGTGGTGGGATTGACACCGAATAACTTTTTTATCGATTTAAGAATTAAATCGACTCTAAATGTGTGATTAGGTTGGCATCATCTCTCGTACTGCTGCTTGTAAACAATAATCTGCGTTCATTTACGTTCATATAATTAGATATCAAACATCACTAGGTGAGTTCGTTTGATTCTTAATTATGTTGTAGAACATTGGGACGAACTGCAACTATACTTGTGCTGAAGACTGAGAAGTGTATCTCGATACCGACTCTTATTCACGCGCTATAGCATGGCGCCACATAGGAATTGAGGTTACAGCAGCTACGACCAACGATACGAGTTAAGTTAATTAACAAGAAAAAGAGGCTATGACAGAGAGTGTGTTGCAAAAAAAATATATAACAGATCCACAGGGAATTACATTCCGTTAAAAGAAAACGTTGCAGATATTCCAGGGTCTCTTACAAAAAGAAATGAAATCCCATCAAAAACATTCCATGTAAAATTGGTTGCCATGTCTCGTATTGTCATGCCACTTTTACTGACAAAAAGATATCAGATGAGATCTGACTGAATCTGAAGAGCCAAGCCGCTAACTCTACAATACTTATCTCTCTAAGCCTTCAATCTTGGTAAAAAAAAACCGTGGCTTGGCCGTTTCATGGAACTATTACATTATTATTCTAATTATACAGTATTCAAGAGCAGAAATTTTAATTTCTCTTTCTATTTCTTCCTTATAAGTCCATGTACGACATGTTTATAACTGACAGCCGGAAAACGGCCAAGCCATGCTTTTTGACCAAGGTTGAAGGCTTACAGAGATAAGTATTGTAGCGTTAGATTTTTTAGAGTTAGCGGCTTGGCTCTTCAGATTCAGTCAGATCTCATCTGATATCTTTTTGTCAGTAAAATTAGCATAACAATGCGAGACATGGCAACCAATTTTACATGGAATGTTTTTAGTGGGATTTAGTTATACATGATTAAAATTGCTAAGCCATATCGATCAGTAATAATTTGAATTCGAAATTTAAAAATAATATACCTAATGTACATAGTGTACCTAAGGTGTGATTTTAATTAGTATTGAAAAAAATTGAGAATGCATGATATTTAAAGTAGTTATGTCTGCTTCGGCCGCGTACGTAACTAGATTCGTACGAAACATAATTATTCTTGGTACGCTACTAGTGTCGATCGAAGAAGTTTTTTTCCGTATTCGTAATCACGGTGTTTGTTACGTAACTGATTACGTATAAAACAAACTGACAGACAGGCTGACAAACATGGCGAAACAATAAAGAATCCTTGTCTACGGAACCCTAAAAATGTGAGGCAAGTGTTTGTCTTAAGATTTTTTCGCTACGCTTAAACAAATGACGTGATACAACTTCCTTGTAAAGTTACGTACAAAGAATATAAATTCCGCTTTCGGAACTGTGTATTTTGAAAAACGTATTTTTTCTGCTGCGTAACCGTGGTTACGAATACGGAAAAATCTTCTTCGATTGAAAACTTAAGTCTATCTTATATATCTAGTGTGTTTCCGCTTCGAGATCTTCAGGCTGGTACTCTTGCCTACTTCGAAGTCTTCAAGCTGGTACTCTTCTGCTTCGGTGTCTTTTAGCTGGTACTCTTGTCGACACCTGTTTCACCTCTTCACGCGGCATTCAAGAAGGACTTCTTGACTCTAAACCGACTGAAAACTATGGAAAACAAGCAAAGCATGGAGAACTAACAGCAATTTCATATAAATAATGAAATTAATGTGAACACATTAATTAGCCATAAACAGTGTTCGCTTATATTTAGGTACAGAAATTACAAAATTCAAGTTATAAATGTACTTAATTGATATTTTATGACTCATCGAGTACATTTCCATCGCTGTTATAATAGCGAGCAATATAGTTAGCAATACAAATACTTACAATAGCAATTATTTTTTAGATTATAGTAACTATGTGGCACCTACAATTTCAAGTTAATTAACACTGAAATGTATGAATACGAGGAAAATGTATATTTATAAACTAATTAAGGAAATCTTCAGGTTATTGATAACCGAAGTATGCGTGGAATAATATGGGATAAACAGTAGAGCAGGAGAGCCGTGGGTCGTGAGTCGCGGGTCGTGGGCCGTGGGTCGTGGGCCGTGGCAATCAACAGCGCTACGAGTGGACTCGCAGTGTTGGTACTCGAGCGCAGAGCTGTATACGAGCGTCGTCCCTCCCAACTCCCAGCCTCCGGTACTTGAGGGACGCAAGTGTTATAAGGTGCGAGTACGAGTAAAAAGGTACGTGTATTGATAGTTGCAGGCAAGTGCCTACAGCTGATACTGATAGGCGGACAAAGGGAGGACTTCATTCGTGACCAGATTAACATATTACACATATTGTACATATTTAATATGCTTCGACAAGGTAGGCAGGTCTAAAGTGCGCATAATGCAGTGGTTGCTACAATGCACAATGTGAGCATATTAGCCAGGTTTACCCTGTTGAGTGTTGACTGACACGCAACGTATGCATCTCGATTAATACGCAAATAGGCAGTAGGGCCAGTAGGTACAACTAAGTTTATCCACTTGTCTTATACACAACGTAACAGATACACTAGGTTTATCCTAATGTCTGATAATGCAACATAGCAGATAAACTAAGCTTATGTGCCTATGTTGCATTAACAGACAATAAGGGCTGAGGAAAGTATAAAATAAAACTATGCTCAAGTTCACATCAACCGCTCGTGTAGCACGTCACACGTGTAGCGACATTTGTCAGGAGCTTCATACTTTTAACCCCCGACGACGCAAAAACGACGGGGTGTTAAAAGTTTGACGTGTCTGTGTGTGTGTCTGTCTGTGGCACCGTAGCTCCCGAACGGATGAACCGATTTATATTTATTTTTTTTGTTTGATAGGTAAATTTGTAGGGAGTGTTCATAGCTATGTTTCATCAAAATCTGTTCAGCTGTTTTTAGGGTTCCGTACCCAAAGGGTAAAAACGGGACCCTATTACTAAGACTTCGCTGTCTGTCTGTCTGTCTGTCTCCAGGCTGTATCTCATAAGCCGTGATAGCTAGAAATCTGAAATTTTCACAAATGATGTATTTCCGTTGCCGCTATAACAACAAATACTAAAAATAAAAAAAATAAAATATTAAGGGGGGTCCCCATACAATAAATGTGTTTTTTTCGTATTTTTTTGCTCAATATTAAAAACGGTAACAGGTAGACGCTTCAAATTTTCACAGAATATTTACTTGTATATTAACTTTCAAAATAAATAGTTAAATAACAATAAAGTAAATATTAAATGGAGGCTCCCATACAACAAACGTAATTTTGAAGCAATTTTTACTCGATCTTAATTAACAGGTAGAAACTTGAATATTTGTAAGTAAATATTTAGAAATATATTAACTATAAAAATAAATACCTAATCTAATACATAAAAACTCACAAAATGAAAATAATCCGTGCATCTAAACGCGGTGCGAGCGCCGCGCCGCGGTGTGGTGGTGGCGCGAGCGCGAGGCGGTTGCTAAGCAACGGTCGCGCGGGTAGCGGGGGAGGTAACATCACGGAGCAAGCCATAGCCGCGCGCATTCGCGCGAGCGTCGTCATGCTGCCCGGATGTGTATCGAAAACCTATCTATAAGTTTGCAATTTACTACTTGGAATTTCGTTGATTTCTCGTTATTTTATAAACAGAACTAAACTTTGTAGTATTATAAATGATAGTACGGAACCCTTCGTGCGCGAGTCCGACTCGCACTTGACCGATTTTTTTTTTTTGTTGCGGGTTTTTGAGTTTTCTAAACTTATACTTGTCGATACATCGCTCAACCAAATACAAAATATTCTCTTCAATATTTATATAAAACGAATAGCACAGTAGCCGCATATATCTCTACCTATAATAAAACTGTAACGATGTCGCGCCTCTACATTAAAGATTAAATTAAGAAAAACATTTATTTTCACACCACCTGCCCAATAATGTTCCTTTTTATATCATCTACAGAGGGTCAAAAGTATTACATTTACGCCCTTGGGCTGTAATGTTGTACGGGATTTCATTATATATCACACCGTGTTATAATGTGAATTGAATTTAGAATCTAAACCTACTAGATTGTCAGAGACCAATCAGAGATGAATACTTCTACGATACCGGCCCATAACAAAATAATTCACTCGAAATTCGAACTGGCAACTGAGAATAGAACATAAAAAAACAATAAAGGATAAAGGAGGTGGAAGATTTAAAAAAAGAAGATCGCCATTGTTATATCTAAAACACATTTTTTTATCTTTGGCTGATATCTGTGAAGTCCATTCTTCCAACAAGAAACGGAAGAATCAAAGTAACGAGATTTAATGAAGATAAATATATAAGAAGAAATAATATTAGAAATATGAGAACTTTCTTCAAAATTACTAAACAAATATTATTAAAGACGAAGATGAAATTGAATGATTTATTTTAGTTGATGGCCAAACAGTTTTAGCCTGCCTGCAAGGCAAATAAAATTAATCATGTTGACAATGATAGCTGAAGTATTATCGAATGGTCAAATTCGAACAGAATTTCGCACCCGTTTCATACATTTCGAGTCAAATCAAAATTTGAAATATTATCTTCTACATACCTATTTAGGTACCTATACAGATTTTTTCTCTATAAAAAATCCCGCTATCAATATACAGCGATGCGTTCTATTGTCTTTTGGGTCTGACATTAGAAAACATACGTTGGTGTTGTCGTTCAATTTTGTCTGATAATAATTATTTGAATACGCACCGGTCCGCACTGCAAAGCCGGTCTATGAAAAACTCTTACGGTTTATTATTTTTTTAATTTTACGGAATTGGAGATACGCGGGCGCAGTTGCGAGTAAATGCTAGTATTAAATATGTATAATTATTTCTATTTGTTGAGTATTGCAATCAAAATCCATGTTGTGTTTGCTTCTAGAAGGCTGTTCAGCCAGTCCATGTTATTCATGTATAGTGATGAAATTATAATTAAAAAATTAAATAAATTATATTTATATTTATAATTAAAATATAAATTAAATGATATTTTGATGTTCCAGGATGGTCCAGGAAATGGTTCCAGCGCTCGGCGCAACTCGACGCGAGGCGAGCGCGGTGCCGCCGGTGCGGCGCACAATATGCAGGGCGAGCGCGGCGCCGGCGGCGCGGGCGCATCTGTGCGGCTGGTGGGTCGTGCTCGCGCTTGTGCTTTACACGCTGTCTCTCTCGAGCGCCGAAATCCCCCCTAATGCGACATGTTTGGTTGATGGAACAGGTAACATTTCTTATACATTTTAATATGAGTCAAACGTAATTACGTTGTATAATTATAGAGATTACATTTATAAATAAAGTAAGTTTTTAGGTGCTACAAAGTATAGTATTATATAGTATATAATAAATATAAATATATATATACACTAGCAGTACCCGCGACTTCATACGCGTAAGAAAACACATCCGCCGCGCTCCAACCTAACTGCCGACTCAATTTTTTGTTTCGAGTATGTGGTCAAACGTTGATGTATTTAAATGAAAAATAAACTGCCGTCCCCTTTTTAGGGTTCCGTACCCAAAGGGTAAAAACGGGACCCTATTACTAAGACTTCGCTGTCTGTCTGTCTGTCTGTCTGTCTGTCTGTCTGTCTGTCTGTCTGTCTGTCTCCAGGATGTATCTCATAAGCCGTGATAGCTAGAAATCTGAAATTTTCACAAATGATGTATTTCCGTTGCCGCTATAACAACAAATACTAAAAATAAAAAAAATAAAAATATTAAGGGGGGTCCCCATACAATAAATGTGTTTTTTTCGTATTTTTTTGCTCAATATTAAAAACGGTAACAGGTAGACGCTTCAAATTTTCACAGAATATTTACTTGTATATTAACTTTCAAAATAAATAGTTAAATAACAATAAAGTAAATATTAAATGGAGGCTCCCATACAACAAACGTAATTTTGAAGCAATTTTTACTCGATCTTAATTAACAGGTAGAAACTTGAATATTTGTAAGTAAATATTTAGAAATATATTAACTATAAAAATAAATACCTAATCTAATACATAAAAACTCACAAAATGAAAATAATCCGTGCATCTAAACGCGGTGCGAGCGCCGCGCCGCGGTGTGGTGGTGGCGCGAGCGCGAGGCGGTTGCTAAGCAACGGTCGCGCGGGTAGCGGGGGAGGTAACATCACGGAGCAAGCCATAGCCGCGCGCATTCGCGCGAGCGTCGTCATGCTGCCCGGATGTGTATCGAAAACCTATCTATAAGTTTGCAATTTACTACTTGGAATTTCGTTGATTTCTCGTTATTTTATAAACAGAACTAAACTTTGTAGTATTATAAATGATAGTACGGAACCCTTCGTGCGCGAGTCCGACTCGCACTTGGCCGATTATTTTTTTTAACTCACTCAAGCCCTGATCAAGTTCAGCTCCTCTCTCGAGAGAGGTAGAAGCGAGGTGGGATCTCGATCCACTCCACTCCTGCCTCACATCTTTTCCACGTCCACCTTGCTCCTGTCGCACTCCCGTTTTGCTGTCCCCTGCACTCACTCCACCCCTGTCCAACTTCTGCCATATTCCCGCCTCGCTCCCACTCTACTACCTCACTTTCATTTTATTTCCTCCTCGCACTTATAGCGTTTACACCTTGCACTTCTCCCTCTCCAACTTCGCTCCCACCGCACTTTTTTCTTGCTCCCATTCTACTCCCATTCCACTCCCGCCTCGCTCCCACACCACTTACGTCCCGCGCGGGTGCGCAACAAATGATCTAGGTGGGTACCTAGATCATTTGTTAGACTCCCATCTCACTCCGTCCCTCGTTCCGTTTCATTCCTGCCTGATATGTATGTACCTAGTCTTGCCATAAATATTGTCACGAAGAAAAAAAATATTTTTTTATTGCAAATAATATTTATTACTTTTACAGTGTGTTAGTTTAATACATAAATATAAAACAATTTAAAATATAAAAGCTTATTCGAAGTGGTCTCCATTGGCTGCAATACAGTCCTTTAAACGTTGAGGCCAGTTATCAATAGAAGCACGCACTCTTTCCATGGGAAAATTCTTCACTGCCAATCGTATGGATTGTTTTAGGGACTCCAAATTATCATGGCGTTTAGAGCAAGCCATACTCTCTAAAACTGACCATAAATCATAATCCAGCGGATTAAGATCAGGACTAGACGACGGCCAGTCTTCAGCTCTGATGAAGTCCGAAACGTTCACTTCCAACCAAGACTGCGTGGACCGAGCTTTATGACCTGGCGCCGACTCGCACTTGACCGATTATTTAAATTATCAGTTAAATAATCGGCCAAGTGCGAGTCGGACTCGCGCACGAAGGGTTCCGTACTATCATCTATAATACTACAAAGTTTAGTTCTGTTTATAAAATAACGAGAAATCAACGAAATTCCAAGTAGTAAATTGCAAACTTATAGGTAGGTTTTCGATACACATCCGGGCAGCATGACGACGCTCGCGCGAATACGCGCGGTTATGGCTCGCTCCGTGATGTCACCTCCCCCGCTACCCGCGCGGTCGTTGCTTAGCAACCGCCTCGCGCTCGCGCCACCACCACACAACGGCGCGACGCTCGCACCGCGTTTAGATGCACGGATTATTTTCATTTTGTGAGTTTTTATGTATTAGATTAGGTATTTATTTGTATAGTTAATATATTTCTAAATATTTACTTACAAATATTCAAGTTTCTACCTGTTAATAAAGATCGAGTAAAAATTGCTTAAAAAATACGTTTGTTGTATGGGAGCCCCCCTTTAATATTTACTTTATTGTTATTTAATTATTTATTTTGAAAGGTAATATACAAGTAAATATTCTGTGAAAATTTGAAGCGTCTACCTGTTACCGTTTTTAATATTGAGCAAAAAAATACGAAAAAACACGTTTATTCTATGGGGACCCCCCTTAATATTTTTTTTTTTAATTTTTAGTATTTGTTGTTATAGCGGCAACGGAAATACATCATTTGTGAAAATTTCAGCTTTCTAGCTATCACGGTTTATGAGATACAGCCTGGAGACAGACAGACAGACAGACAGACAGACAGCGAAGTCTTAGTAATAGGGTCCCGTTTTTACCCTTTGGGTACGGAACCCTAAAAATGACCAGTGCGTCTCTTATAGGCTGCAAGTCCTAAGTCATCTTTTAAAATACGCGATATGGTTCTGGGTGCTATCTTCATCTCCCGAGATAAAATCTTTTGCTTTTGGACAGGATTTCTTCGAATTCTTTCTCTTACTGCTTTGACCACCTTTTTCGTACGAACACTACGTGGACGGCCAGATCTTTTTCTGTTACAAACAGAGGAGGTCTCATTGTACCTATTAATAGCCCGGTACACAAACATTTGACTAATACCAAGCGTATGGAGAGTTTTAAAAATTGCATTTGTCTCCATACGAACTTTGTGTAATGCAATCACAGCGATTCGGTTCTCTTTATCACCCCACTCCATTTTAATATCGCAAAATATTGTACAATGTATTGGCGCCAAAATTAGAAAACTCAATGAACAATCGTACAAAAATGACAGATTCCAAATTCAAATGAAATATCTTTCTTATTTTTAACTGTAACAGTATTTATGGCCAGACTAAGTAGTAGGTATACATGCCTGAGCGTTGTTGCTACATCAGTATTAAACCGACCTTTACGGAGAAAGCACGTTTGTTTTATTCAACACTGCGAACCTCTCGCTGCATACTTCACACTGGCGATCGAGGTAGTTCCGAAATGGCGTCGTTTCTCGGGAATGTGGAACAATTTGACCACACATGCTCCGATTGGGAGATATTCCTAGGACGCCTTTATCAGTTTTATAAAGTGAATGCGGTGAAGGAGGAGAATAAAGCAGCGCTGCTGCTGACACACCTGTCCGAGGAGTCATACAGAATCGCAAAGAATGTGGTGTTCTCTCGCGAGCTAGAACAATTGACATTTGGGGAGTTAACGAAAGCCCTGACAGACTATTTCAAGCCAAAGAGATGTTTGTTTGCTGAGAGGGCTCGATTCTACAGCACACGGAATAATCCAGGCGAATCAATCGGAGAATGGGCGGCGCGGCTTCGTGGCTTAGCCAGTTTTTGTGACTTCGGAACCGTGCTCGACACCGTACTACGAGATAGATTCGTGCTGGGATTAAACGACGGACCTGAGCGCGACAAACTATTTGAAAAAGACGCGACGACCCTTACATTTACCAAGGCTCTGGACCTAGCTGAGCGAGTGGCGAGTTCGAGACAGGGGAAGCAATCCGTACAAGGGCCGGGGGCGGCTGTTGATATAACAGTGAAAGAAGAAGCATTGTACAAGATGTCGGGAACGGAGTGCAACGCGCATGGATCCGGAGGTTGGTGGTCAAGCGCCGGCCGCGCCGGGGGCCGCGCGGGCGCGATCTCAGGTCGGCAGCAGGCAGGGCGCGCGCAGTGCCGCCGCTGCCGGCGCAGACACTCAACTCGCACACACTTGTGACGTGTGCGGCCTCAAGAACCACACGTCGTACAAGTGTAGGTACAGAAGATATCGTTGTCAGCTCTGCGGGGTGATAGGACATTTGAAGAAAGTCTGCAAGCTTCGCGTCAACAATATCAATGTAGAACAAGACCTGCCGGAGGAAGGCAGCGTAGATGATGACTGTCAGGAATGTAAACTTTATAACCTAAGGTACGATAGCTTTGAACCGTTTACTATCCGTGTCACTATCGATGAAAAGTCACTGTCCATGGAATTAGATTCAGGAGCCGGTATTTCTGCCATTTCAGAATTATGTTACAAAAGATTTTTTTCTAAATTACCTTTAACCAATTCTAAAGCGAGTATGTGTTTTTATGACGGCCACAAGATCAATCCTGTAGGTTATTTTACTGCAAATGTGACATACAATAATGCAACAAAGAACATTAAATTCTTTGTAATAAAAAATGGCGGTGCACCTATTCTGGGCAGAGATTTTATGTCTAAATTTAATTTGAGTATTGCGCCTGTTGACAATATATATATATATATATTAAATTAGATCAATACAACAATGATTTGGAAATTTAATTAATGAATTTTAAGGATCTGGATCTGTGGAGTGACGACTTAGGTAGTTTTAACAAATTTAAAGTTTCATTATAGCTCAAAGAAAATATTAAACCGATTTTTTTTAAAGCTAGATCTGTGCCCTTTGCGCTGGCAGATAAAGTCAATGTGGAGATAGACAGGTTAACGTCTTCAGGTATTTTAGTGCCTGTAAATCACTCAGATTACGCAACTCCGATAGTGCCCGTATTAAAAGACAACGGTAAAGTGAAAATTGCTGGTCACTCACTGACATTAAATTGGGATTTATGTATTGATAGGTACCCGATGCTTCGTATCGAGGAAGTGTTCGCTAAGTTAGAGGGCGGGGAGCTGAACAAAACTTGATTTAAGTAACGCATATAATCAATTTATTTTAGATGATGAGTCACAATTGTTGACAACAATAAACACTCCGCGCGGACTTTTTAAGTATACACGTCTCGTCTACGGTCTAGCTAACGCGCCGGCTATTTTCCAAAGAACAATGGAGAATCTGTTGGCGGGCATCGAAGGGGTCAGTTGCTGGTTTGACGACATATGTCTGACTGCTCCGTGTAAAACTGACATGGCCAGGCTCCGCGAAGTCTTGCATAGGCTGAGAGAGGCGGGGCTAAAACTCCAGCGAGAAAAATGCGAATTTTTCAAAGACCACGTAACGTACCTCGGGTACGTAATAGATAAGAATGGGTTCCAATCGTGCCCTAACAAGGTGCAGGCTATATTAGAAGCGCCTCGACCAAAAAATGTGCTTGAATAATTTTTTTTTAGGAATTATGACGTATTATACAAATTTTATTCCCGGTGCATCTGCTATACTGGCACCATTGCATGAACTATTACGAAAAGAGACTCCATGGATATGGGGCGAGTGACAACAAGACGCGTTTGTTGCGGTCAAACGGGAGCTAGCTTCAGAACGGGTGCTTGCACATTTTTATCCCAACGTGAGGCTGGTGTTAAGACATTGCGAATCGTAATGATGTATATAAGGCCGGCTCCACACGTTGGTCCCAACGCTCGTACCAACGTTGGACTGCACATTCGGTGACGCGTACACACGTTGGCTAATAAACTAGTTGTGTCCCGTCGGGGCCAATGTGAAGATGTCCGATACAGAAATCGAAACTGCTCTGAGCGCTTTTATAGTACTGAGTGCACATTTATATTTGTTACTGAGAAAAAATAAAAAGCCACGTCAAAGAAGATGGTGGATGACGACACATCATAAAACACGGAATCAGTGAGTAAAGATCTAGTTATACACTCCATTTTAAATATTATTAGATAAATTCTTTCCCATATTCTGTTGAATAGTGCGCCATGCATCAGCTAATAAATTTTTATTTTTATGATCCTTTCGAGTTGCGTCCCATATTATTGGATGTGCTTGATAAAGTTCAATAAATTCTATGACTTTTTCATTTGTCCATGCCGGTGGCGATTTTGTGGATGAGGAAGCCATTCTCGCTCGATGTACGCACTCGCTGCGTGTTGCAACAGAACTGAACAAAGCGCCAACATGTGGACAGATCACGAGCGTTGGCGCAGATTCCTTTGATGAAACCGACACGAGCCGGCCAACTACCAACGCTCGCCCCAACGTTGGGACCAATGCCATTTTCTAGATCCACTCGTTGGACGAGTAGCGTTGGGGCCTATATTGGGGCCAACGTGTGGAGCCGGCCTAAGCAATGGGTGGGCGCGCCCCGACGGACCGTGGAAGCGTATCCACATAGATTATATACAGGTCGGCAAAAGAGTTTTTCTGGTCGTAGTTGACGCATACAGTAAATGGTTAGAGTGTCTCCACATGCAGGCCGGCTTAACTACAAATATGTTAATACAAAAACTAAAGGGCCTATTCTCCACGTTCGGGCTACCTGAAGTCGTCATCTCCGACAACGATCCAAAAATAAGCAATGACATTTTTAAGGATTTTTGTAAATATGCAGGAATCACACATCTGACGGGGCCGATTTATCATCCTTGTAGTAACGGACAATGCGAGAACTCCGTTAAAACATGTAAAACGATGTTGAAATGTATATTACATGACACCGATAGATTGAACTGTAATAAAATCTTAGACAAACTCGGCATATTTCTATTGTAATATAGAAACACTACTCACTGTAGCACTGGTGAAGCACCCGCTAAGCTAATGTTCAACAGGGATCTGCGAGGTCGGCTAGACCTGATCTTGCCTCCGAAACCCCACGCGGTAACCACCACCGGTGCCACCGTGAAGCTCGATAACGCTAGGACTTTCCAAAAAGGTCAGGAAGTATGGGTCAGGTGTATTACAGCTCAGAAACCTATTTGGAAATTAGGTCATATAATAGATAAGATAGGAAGTAGAATGTTCAATGCAATAGTCGATAACGTAATGCTTAGAAGACACGTAGACCAATTGTTACGGTATACAGGAGGCCAACGCCCACAACAGACATGTCAGCGTACCGAATATCCCCAGGGATCGAGCCTCGCCTCGCCTGCACAGCTCCTGAGTATAGAGGGAAGAGCAGGTATTAATAATACACCTCCCGGTGGAGTTTCAGAGGCGGCGCCGTCGCCGCCGGTAGTGTTACATCCAACAACCAAGCTAGCTGCTCAAGGGAGCGAGACGGAGCATGGCTCGATCTCCGATGCGGTCTGCACAAGAGTCGCATCCCCACCCGCGACGCCGACCGCGCCTGTTGTGGATCAAATTGTAAGCCGGACGCGACCGAACGTACTTAGTATGCCGGCCGCTACTGCGGGCTCGATTCCACTATCCCGACGCTAGCGCCGCTGCTGCCGCCGGGGAAGGCGGGGCACACTGTTAATTCGCCACGTCTTCGACCAAGAACTAGATTTGTTGATTATACAAAACGTTCTTAATAATATTGGGTCAATAGTTAACTTTATTATAATTTAGTTTAATTTTAAATAAGGTTTAATTATATTCTTTGTATTGTCGCCAGAATGATATGTATGTAGTAGGTATACATGCCTGAGCGTTGTTGCTACATCAGTATTAAACCGACCTTTACGTAGAAAGCACGTTTGTTTTATTCAACACTGCGCACCTCTCGCTGCATACTTCACACTGCCCCACACTAATTGAGTTCCCAGGTCACACCTGTCCCATTTCCACCTATACTACTACCACTATACCTATATACTCGTACTACTTGCCGCACTTAAAGCTTGCTCACAACTCGTTCCCGTTCCGACCCACTTCCTCACGCTGGGATTCGAACTTTATTATCGCCCCGGTCTAATCTCCCTCCAGCCCCGCTTTCGTCCTGATCAAGCTAAGATTAAAATTAATCGGCCAAGTGCGAGTCGGACTTGCACACGAAGGGTTCCGTACTATCATCTATAATACTACAAAGTTTAGTTCTGTTTATAAAATAACGAGAAATCAACGAAATTCCAAGTAGTAAATTGCAAACTTATAGGTAGGTTTTCGATACACATCCGGGCAGCATGACGACGTTCGCGCGAATACGCGCGGCTATGGCTCGCTCGGCCGGCGCTCCGTGATGTTACCTCCCCCGCTACCCGCAACCGCCTCGCGCTCGCGCCACCACCGCGGCGCGGCGCTCGCACCGCGTTTAGATGCACGGATTATTTTCATTTTGTGAGTTTTTATGTATTAGATTAGGTATTTATTTTTATAGTTAATATATTTCTAAATATTTACTTACAAATATTCAAGTTTCTACCTGTTAATTAAGATCGAGTAAAAATTGCTTAAAAATTACGTTTGTTGTATGGGAGCCCCCCTTTAATATTTACTTTATTGTTATTTAATTATTTATTTTGAAAGGTAATGTACAAGTAAATAATCTGTGAAAATTTGAAGCGTCTACCTGTTACCGTTTTTAATATTGAGCAAAAAAATACGAAAAAAACACGTTTATTGTATGGGGACCCCCCTTAATATTTTATTTTTTTGAATTTTTTGTATTTGTTGTTATAGCGGCAACGGAAATACATCATTTGTGAAAATTTCAGCTTTCTAGCTATCACGGTTTATGAGATACAGCCTGGAGACAGACAGACAGACAGACAGACAGACAGACAGACAGACAGCGAAGTCTTAGTAATAGGGTCCCGTTTTTACCCTTTGGGTACGGAACCCTAAAAACAGCAATTCGCTTGAATTGCAAGTCTTTTTATGAAAAAAAGTCATAAAAAATGTTTAAATGTCAACGCCCTTTTTATCACCTTAAGCCATCCCTGGCGCAAAATATTATAAGAGTCTTCGTTCTTATTTATTTGTTCGCGTAAATATTAACTTATACCTCAATGTTTCTCAAAATTGGAACCTAATTTAACAACCTTAATTCAGCCCTGTCGTAAAAATAAGTATCCCATCAAAAACATAAATGTGAAATGAGAGCCAAGTTCAATAATATAACATATGCCTTAGTTGTTGACTTCAACGACAAAAGAAGTGAGATCTAAATGGGTGCCAAGTTCAATGGTCAGCCTGAAATTTAATTATAACAACATAATAGTTATTTGTTATGCAAGGCTGCAAAGTTGGTTTTTGGGGCGAGTACTTGTATTGAAACCTGAGCAAGCGAAGGATCCTAGGATTGAACCACGAGCGAAGCGAGTGGTTCAAATATAGAATCCTGAGCGTAGTGAGGGTTTCAAAAGTACGAGATGCAAAATAACTTTGCTGCCGAGTGAAACACAAAATTTTTCACCTCACTACAGCGAGGAAAACGCTAGTCCAGTGCTGCCACCTGTGGCTGGTCAGTGTGATTATTCAAAGAAATGAGATTAGCGCACTGACATGAAAATAAGTATTTAATGCATTTTCAGTGGACTTGCGGTATAGAAAAGTATGGAATAGAAAGGTTCGAATTTTAAAAACTCTTTCCACGCTAGCGGACAAAACGCACTTTTCCACTCAGATTTCTAATGACAAACAGAATCTTTCCGAGCTTGTGAGGTGAAAAATATTTTATTACAACTTCAAATAATACTTCTTCTTATAACTTAGGATAATATATTAAAACCTAAGGTCTGACTTGGCTAGTTCTCATATACGAATTATTATTAAGTATCTACTAAAACAGCCATGGAAGAGCCCTATGTTTGATGGCTAGTTTCTACCAGCAAGCCAAATTTTCGGAAGAATAAAATAAGAACTTACAGCTTTAAAACTTGAGAAGACTATAATATAATTCGTATATGAGAACTAGCCAAGTCAGACCTTAGGTATCAATATATTATCCTAAGTTATAAGAAGAAGTGATATTTGAAGTTGTAATAAAATATAGGTATTTTATGTTGTTATAAATAAATTTCAGACTGAACATTGAACTTGGCACCCATTTATATCTCACTTCTTTTGTCGTTGAAGACAACAACTAAGGCATATATTATATTATTGAACTTGTCTCTCATTTCACTTTTATGTTTTTGATGGGATATCATTACTTTTTGTACAGAAAATATTAGTAGGTACTTATTCATAGTAAACTTAATAATCTTCCCATTCATTTTGTAGTAGTCAGTAAACCGCCGGCGTTTGAGGCAGTCAACGTTACTTTGCACGGCCACTCTGTACTTAATCAAAATTTGCCTAAAAACTTTTGGTTCCCAGCTGAAGTGAAGGGTCTGCAGGGGCGAAGAATGTGTTAAAAACCTGTCTTAGCTTATGCTAATGAGGCTCTTTCATATGATACCCCACATGGTACGGTTAATTCACTTTAAAATTTGGGCCCTCATTCCTTGCATAGCGACACTATTTTTTTGTGATTAAATTAAAAATGTCCAGTTTTCGGTTTTTTTCCTAAACTCTAACACAATGCTTCTTGCCAAATTTCAGAGTTCTAGGTCAACGGGAAGTACCCCATAGGTTTGATTCGTCTGTGAGTGTCGAAATGTGCGTTTTTTACGACATATTCGGCTGTAATTTTTTTTTTACGAAAACTGAGAAATTTTATTTTTCTTTCTGCAGCAAGATACTACTAAAATACCCGACTGCAGAAAAGAGGTTTTTGCAGCCCAACTTACGATTTCAACCCTTTCGACCCTGCAATTTCTGCAACGTTTTGTTTTAATGGAATGTACATAACGAACAATAGCACACCTTAACTTGCAACGCCACCTCAAATACGGTCTTCTATAGATTGAGTAAATCTCAATGAATGGAAAAGGCTTGAACCATTTCCAGGCATACTATGAACTGTAGTATAGACGATAGGGCCCTAGCCCTTCTCCCAAAGAAATTATTTCGTTACTCATATTGTTCGTCTTATTTTCTTTTTTAGGGTTCCGTACCCAAAGGGTAAAAACGGGACCCTTCACAAATGATGTATTTCCGTTGCCGCTATAACAACAAATACTAAAAATTAAAAAAAAAAATATATTAAGGGGGTCCCCATACAATAAACGTGTTTTTTTCGTATTTCTTTGCTCAATATTAAAAACGGTAACAGGTAGACGCTTCAAATTTTCACAGAATATTTAATTGTATATTGCCTTTCAAAATAAATAATAAAATAACAATAAAGTAAATATTAAAGGGGGGCTCCCATACAACAAACGTAATTTTTAAGCAATTTTTACTCGATCTTAATTAACAGGTAGAAACTTGAATATTTGTAAGTAAATATTTAGAAATATATTAACTATAAAAATAAATACCTAATCTAATACATAAAAACTCACAAAATGAAAATAATCCGTGCATCTAAACGCGGTTCGAGCGCCGCGCCGCGCCACGGTGTGGTGGTGGCGCGAGCGCGAGGCGGTTGCTAAGCAACGGCCGCGCGGATAGCGGGGGAGGTAACATCACGGAGCGAGCCATAGCCGCGCGTATTCGCGCGAGCGTCGTCATGCTGCCCGGATGTGTATCGAAAACCTACCTATAAGTTTGCAATTTACTACTTGGAATTTCGTTGATTTCTCGTTATTTTATACGATTTTCTATTATAGATGATAGTACGGAACCCTTCGTGCGCGAGTCCGACTCGCACTTGGCCGATTTTTTTGTAAGAATACGTGCACTAAACCAACTTTAGATTATTCTTGTATCCAGACTATTATTCAATAACTTAAATTCTTAACTTATAACCTTGTACAAAACCCAGGTTTCTCCAAAAATGAAACTATGAACAGATGGCAAAAATCTCGTATATTTCTGAACTAATGTTACACACGTAAATTACATGCGTGAGTCACACCAACGCCATCTATCGGATGAAGGAGGAAACTCATAACATTGATAAATACAGTTTGACAATTAAACAAACCTAATTATCTGATACCCCTTCTCTATCAAGTTCGGTCCCGAATCCAAGCTTCTAAATAAGCTCTCGGTTGAAAGTATTATAATTTTCTGTGTAAATATGTCCCTCCCTAAGTACTACTTAAAACAAACCAAATCGTCAATTAAAGGTGAATAATGTATAAAATACAAAGTTACAAACCCATATTTAACAAACAACGAACGAAAACGACACTATCCATAGTATCCATCCATACGTGCGCACTGTGCGCAGGATGTATAAGTTACGCAACAAGAGTACTAATTTTGTAACGCAATCAAAGCGCGCGAAACGATAGCGTGTGCTAACGTCGATGCGCACGCCATCTAGTGTCGCCGTTAGAAACTAATAGTGGCAAAGTAGACGTATTTTAAATGTGAATTAAATCTATAGTATAAAAGCTACATGAATTAAACTTTGTGTGTTTTATAAATGTACTGATTACTTTTTATCCTGAAAATTTGGGCTCTCTAGTATTATCCATATCGAAGTTATGTTGTGTTAAAGAAATATAGACAAGATCACCCTTTAAAAGGGTTGGAGGGTGAAAGTACCAATATCTTAATTTTTCTGTTGTTTGTGTACCAATCGTAGTTTGCATACCAAATTTCAGCTTTCTGAGACTTCAGGAAGTATCCTATCTTTTTGATTACAGTCAGGGGGTGTGCTCCCACAAATAAAGGGTTGGAGGGTGAAAAGTAAAAATATCTAAAAAAAATCGTGGTTCATATGTAAATATTAGCTTACACACCAAATTTCAGCTTTCTAGGACTTCAGGAAGTACCTTATATTAATTATTGATGAGAATAACGTAAAAGCCCCCAAATAAGGGTAGAGGGTGAAAAATACAAATAAGATAAGATAATTTTATTGTTCCAAAATACAGTTTCAAATTATACAAAATACGGTATACAAATCAAGCTTAGTCAAAGATATTCTGAATTTCTGCCGGGCCCCAAACTAGGCTAGGCCTGTTTTTTGGGCGCCCTAGGGCTAGTGTTGCAAATTGAAAAAAAAAACAAAATGTTTTTTTTTCTAAAATGTGAAAAAAAAACATGAAAAAAACTTGGGGCCCTTGTTTTTTTTCTAAATTTAGTTTTTTTTCAGAAACACAAAATTAATAATTATTGTTTTATTTTTAAGTCTTACACTGACATAACGGTATAACCAAAGACTTACAAGACTCCTAATGCGATACAAAATATTGTTCCAAAAACTTAACACCAAAATCAGGTGTTTGCTAATGACAGGTCACAAACGTCATTTAATCTTAAACGTCATCTCATCGCAATCACTTCTCAATTCTTACGGTGCCAAGATGGTGAAAAACATTATCTCCTTCCATCTCTAAGTAGCAAAAATATATTTCTAACAGTATAAAAAGCGAAATGAAACAATTTTTTACGTATTTGTAGCGTATGTTCGTGTCTCACCTATGACCACGGATGCTTCAGTGTTTGAAAAATCGGGTCTTAAATTATGTGAAATATACGCGATGAAATTGTTGAAATTTATTTCATTTCAATAAATAACAATCGCGAATATTAGTATAAAAAGCATATATGCATTTCATTTCATAAATTGATTTTATTATTTAATCAAATTACTGCAAAGAATTAGAGATGGGTCGATGTAATATAAGTTATCGATAACAATTATTATTTTTACGGACTTCAAAAACGAGATTATTAGTTAGCTTATATTTTTCTTATGTGTTACCCGCATGATTTCGTCATTCAAATTGATTTAAAAATCCTTTTAAATCTCAAAATCACTCAGTAGTTTGGTTTTTAAAACAAAATTGCGAATTTTGAAGTCGGTTATTCTAGTTTTGTATACTATAATAATTATGATATGTAAATCATCATCATCATCTCAGTCATAAGAAGTCCACTGCTGGACATAGGCATCCCCCATAGATTTCTATAAAAGCCGATTGGAAGCGGCTTGCATCCAGCATCTTCCTGCCACTTGTATAAGTTCATCTGTCCATCTCGTGGCTGGTCTTCCTACGCTACGCTTGCCGGGGCGTGGTGTCCACTCGAGAACTTTGCAGCCCCATTGGCCATCAGTTCTACGTTCACTGCCACTTCAACTCGATAATCAACTGTGCTATGTCGGTGACCTTTGTACGTGAAACATGGTATTTGATTTTACGATAAATGTTTATTATATTTTTTATTCTCAAACTAACCTGTGTTAGTTTGAGAATAAACATGCATGAATGAGCACTGTTTAGATTTTCTAGTTGATGCTGTACAAGCAGAACATTGGGCAGATATAGTAAGGCGGAGTCAAAATGATACTTGGTGGAAACTGAATTCTCACTTAATAATTTGTTCAGTGAATTTCCACAATAAATGTAAATACATAACAAAAACAGGGCGCCAGCGTTTACAACATTGAGCAATACCTTCAAAGGTTACTTTAAATTATAAAATCATGACACAAATTTATAGTCCCATAGAGAAGTTGGAATCACAGAATGTTCAAAATAATTTTCATAATTAATTTTTAGGTCTTAGTTGAGAAATGTAGGGGGGGGGGGGCACACTATTTAACTTTAGCGAGCTATATCTCGCACATATCACATCTGAGACACGATAGGGTGTGGGTTAAAAAAATGATCCAGTCTTTATTGTATATATGAAAAACCCAATCTCTATTTTTAATTTTTTTGAAAATTTTACTACGGCATTTTGTAGCGGCTCACAAAACACATTTATGTATAAAAATTTGTTTTTATAGGGTTAATAGTCTCCGAGTAAAAGGACTGTGACATACGGACAGACAGACAGACGGACATGACAAAATTATAAGGGTTCCCCGTAGTTACTATGGAACCCTAATAAAACGATGTTTCTTGAAACATTTAAAAAAAAATCAAAAGAAAAAATTGGTACCTATAATTACTTATCGATATCGATACTTTAATACCTCTTGGTCTATCTCTGGCTTAATGTCATGTAGGTACAATGTAGGAACTCTGCTATAATAAAATAAACATATGCTGTTTTATCCTATTTTCAAAAATGAAGTTCCGAATGAAATAGCTGGGCGTGGACCGTTGCACTCCAACAAAAAAAACGTAATATATGTTTACCTGACTGTCAACTGATGCGAAAGCAAAAAGAACCTTCGTGATCTTAACATACATTATGTACACATTTATCACGCACACACACACACACACACACGTATGTTTCACCGTAGCATTAAAATATAGTCTTTCCAGTCACAATTACTTTGACTCTTATTCTTCTCAACAGATCGTGCAACTCAAAGTCCGTGTTAAGGCCGGCTTAAAGTTTACTAAAATAAAATATGACATATCAGAGTCAAAATTGAAATGAAATGAAGTTTATTGGAAAAAATAACTGCGAATGACTTGTACTGAGCTACTTAGTTATTTTTTATGAATGAGGTATTAGTCGATTCATTGCCGTTGTGACATCAGTTATATGACGTCACAATTTGTAAACTCCATGTATAAACTTATTTAATAAATACTATCATCATGAACTGTATTTTTTATTTACAAATAAAAATACATTAGATTCTTTTATAAAGTGATGAAAGTGGTGCTGCTGCCTGTTTCGCTCGCACGCGGCACCCTTAGATATAAAATTATTGAAATTACTGATTTCATTTTTGATTTCAGATTTTCTTTCAGAGTCATAAGAACACTATTACAATGTATTAACAGTAGCTGTTATTTTATATGTTATATTTTGACCGTGATAAACGTGTAACCGACAAAAATTTTACGTTTATACCTAAATTTTGGTCAAAATAACAAATATAATAATTTTATAGTTTAAAAAACTGAAACAACAGACTTTAAAGTTACTATTATTTCAGTTATATGATTGTATGAACCTCCCATGGACCATTCTGACTTTAATCATGATTACCCGATCAAATCGGGAGATATCCTTTTCAAAGGCAACTTTGTAGATAAATTTGGCAAATGGTCGTGTATCTACGGTTAAAAATAAATTTATAAAAAATTAAGTGTCAAATGGAAAAAATAAAATTGGCCCGAATTTAAAAGGCGTTTTGTATGGAGATTATCCTTCTGGGTCCTATGTAATAGGGCGAATTCTGTGGGTATAACTTTCATCAACACTACTACTACTACAATCTGTATCGGAATTTTCCGATTCTTCTGTCTCAGTTTCTTCTAGGTTCTCGTCTTTCTCTGGTGGTTCTTGTATTGTAGGACAGACTGCAATTTTAAATTGTGAGCAATAGGTATATACCATTTTGCTAGCCCTGTCATTTTTGTCAGGCTATTGCGTATTTTGAAATGAACACCACTGTAAGTACTAAATGTTATCTCAACTGCTGCTGATGTAGTTGGAAGGGTGAGAAATCTGATGGTCACTTTAGATAATAAAGTAGTCTTGCAAGTGTGTGTAAGTGAAGTACGAGTATTTATGAATAGCGACGATCAAACCAAACAAACAGGAAACCGGGATTTCCCACGCGCAACCTCGACTGTCCTGTTCCGAATTTTGGCAATCTTTTCAACAATTTTTGTTCTATTGATCAAGAAAACTATAATAACTTATGATTGCGCTTAATACAAACTCAAAAAACATTCATAATAAACTATAACTGCCTTAAATATTAGAGATTCAATACTTATGAAAAAAAACACGTTCTAGAAAAAAACATGTTTTTAGGGTTCCGTACCCAAAGGGTAAAAACGGGACCCTATTACTAAGACTTCGCTGTCTGTCTGTCTGTCTGTCTGTCTGTCTCCAGGCTGTATCTCATAAGCCGTGATAGCTAGAAATCTGAAATTTTCACAAATGATGTATTTCCGTTGCCGCTATAACAACAAATACTAAAAATAAAAAAAATAAAAATATTAAGGGGGGTCCCCATACAATAAACGTGTTTTTTTCGTATTTTTTTGCTCAATATTAAAAACGGTAACAGGTAGACGCTTCAAATTTTCACAGAATATTTACTTGTATATTAACTTTCAAAATAAATAGTTAAATAACAATAAAGTAAATATTAAATGGGGGCTCCCATACAACAAACGTAATTTTGAAGCAATTTTTACTCGATCTTAATTAACAGGTAGAAACTTGAATATTTGTAAGTAAATATTTAGAAATATATTAACTATAAAAATAAATACCTAATCTAATACATAAAAACTCACAAAATGAAAATAATCCGTGCATCTAAACGCGGTGCGAGTGCCGCGCCGCGGTGTGGTGGTGGCGCGAGCGCGAGGCGGTTGCTAAGCAACGGTCGCGCGGGTAGCGGGGGAGGTAACATCACGGAGCAAGCCATAGCCGCGCGCATTCGCGCGAGTGTCGTCATGCTGCCCGGATGTGTATCGAAAACCTATCTATAAGTTTGCAATTTACTACTTGGAATTTCGTTGATTTCTCGTTTTTTTATAAACAGAACTAAACTTTGTAGTATTATAAATGATAGTACGGAACCCTTCGTGCGCGAGTCCGACTCGCACTTGGCCGATTATTTTTTCTTCTTTATATTCTTAGATTACATGGTGCGTTGTTCCGTCGTATAATGGATAGCAAAAGCAAATATATATACAAATGTCTGAATAAAGAAAACAAATTTAAATTAAAATAAGTTGAAAGTCTAGAAAATAGTTAAACATTAAAATCAAATTAGAGCCCAGAGTCAAACCGAGATATAAATTAAAGTCCAGAACAAAATCAGAATGAAGTTAAATCAAAATCAGATTCGCGTTAATAATAAACATAAAATAAATTAAGGGAATAACAATCAAATCAGGATTAAATTAAAATCAAAATAAAATAAAAAATAACAATTAAAATTTGATATGCCCTTGCCTGGTGTTTTATTACTGAAGTTACCAAGCAGACACAGAGAAACAGCGACATAATATCTACAAAAATCTATAATCATCAAATTACTTGTGAGTATATAGTGGTTCCCGTTATGCAAAAGAATTCATTCTTCTCCGTAACGTGAACCGCATTATATTAGTTTGTAAGTAATAATGTGTTTGGTTGGGTGTGTATGTGTGGATGTAAGGTGTAAGGAAAGTTTTGTGTGTTGCACGTCTATGTGGTGTGTACGTGTGCGTGTGCGTGTTACGTATGCATATAGGCAAGAGTATGTTATTGTTATTTATTGATACGAGGTGCAGGGTGTTGGTTCTGAACTGTCGGGGAGAAAGGACAGTAGTGCATTAGACAATCTGCTGGGAGGGTAGTTATCCTTGTATACCATCTCACTGAATATCTTAATTTTTCTGTAGTTTATGTACCAATCGTAGTTTGCATACCAAACAGCTTTCTAGGACTTCAGGAAGTACCTTAGATTATTGATGACGATAACGGGATAACCCCAAATAGGGGTTGGAGGGTGAAAGTTACAAATGTCTTAATTTTTCTATTGTTTGTGTGCAAATTGTAGCCTACATACCAAATTTCAGCTTTCTAGGACTTCTGGAAGTACCCTAGATTATTGATGACGATAACGGGATAACCCCAAATAGGGGTTGGAGGGTGAAAGTTACAAATGTCTTAATTTTTAGGGTTCCGTACCCAAAGGGTAAAAACGGGACCCTATTACTAAGACTTCGCTGTCTGTCTGTCTATCTGTCTGTCTGTCTGTCTGTCTGTCTGTCTGTCTGTCTCCAGGCTGTATCTCATAAACCGTGATAGCTAGAAAGCTGAAATTTTCACAAATGATGTATTTCTGTTGCCGCTATAACAACAAATACTAAAAATTAAAAAAAATATATTAAGGGGGGTCCCCTTACAATAAACGTGTTTTTTTCGTATTTTTTGCTCAATATTAAAAACGGTAACAGGTAGACGCTTCAAATTTTCACAGAATATTTACTTGTATATTACCTTTCAAAATAAATAATTAAATAACAATAAAGTAAATATTAAAGGGGGGCTCCCATACAACAAACGTAATTTTTAAGCAATTTTTACTCGATCTTAATTAACAGGTAGAAACTTGAATATTTGTAAGTAAATATTTAGAAATATAATAACTATAAAAATAAATACCTAATCTAATACATAAAAACTCACAAAATGAAAATAATCCGTGCATCTAAACGCGATGCGAGCGCCGCGCCGCGCGGGTAGCGGGGGAGGTAACATCACGGTCACGGAGCGAGCCATAGCCGCGCGTATTCGCGCAAGCGTCGTCATGCTGCCCGGATGTGTATCGAAAACCTACCTATAAGTTTGCAATTTACTACTTGGAATTTCGTTGATTTCTCGTTATTTTATAAACAGAACTAAACTTTGTAGTATTATAGATGATATTACGGAACCCTTCGTGCGCGAGTCCGACTCGCACTTGGCCGATTATTCTATTAATTTGTGCTAAATCGGCGTATTACGAGTATCAATAAAATCGAAAGTATAAAAGCTAGATACATGAAACTTTTAACATTTTATTAGACCGTGGACCACACTTGATCCTGAAAATTTTAACTCTCTAGTGTTATCGAGGCCGAAGCTATGAGGGTCTAAAAATCCGACGAATCTCTTCTTGTAAAGATAGTCCCGGCCGTACCCGCTGGCTCACATGGCGGGTGCACGGCTGTGCCCCCCAGATTATATATATAGTAGTGTAGATTTGTGTATTTATGAGAATACCAAAACCCACAGAATTCGCCCAAAACCTATAGAAATGTCGATTATGATGAGTGATGCCGCTAGCGGCAACGGTGGCGTGTCGTAGTGGTAGTGTGTAAGTGCGCGTGTCGCTTTCTTATAGTATGAACGGGATGTAGCGTTAGTCCTCAAAAACGTTCGAGCTCAATGAGGTCTAATTAGACCCCTTACACGATTAATATAATTTCGATTGTAAAATAATTCGAAGCGGCAAAATAGACATTTCGCTTCAATTTATTTATTAATTAATTTACAATTAATTAAATAATCCTACTAACAACAAACAACAATTTAACTTATAATTTTAAGAGAATTAATTTGTGAAGGTAGTGTGGTTAGGTTAGGTGTCTCGTTGGCCACTGTTCTAGGAAGCCCTGTGTTACAGCGGTCAACGATTCCAACCTCTAGTCATTTTCAAATTATTGCCTTCCCGAAAAACGCAACGCAACTTCGATCAACATCTCAAATTCATGTTTTCCTTTCGCAAGTGCTATTTATTATGTGTCATTGAGAGATTAACAAAACGTGTTGAATATTGCTCGAATCCGAACGCCTTCCGGAAGACTCAATCTCTTTATTTTACAATTATTACTAAGGAAATTTCAATAGCATACATACTTATCTTATTGTTTGAAGTTACAAAATACTACATACGAATATTCAATACAATTTTATTTCAATATTTTTAGGAAAACTTTAGCCTAAATACTTAAATAAACTATACATTTGTATAAATTACGAGCAGAGGCGTCTTTACCTATGGTGCAGGGTGTGCGGCGCACACGGGCGCCGGGTCTAAGGGGGCGCCGAGCGCCCTCTAGTGCGGCACCTCCAAAGATGCGTCGTCACTCGCGGCGCCGGCGCTCTCAAAGACCCTGCGCCTGTGTTTATGGCCGACGCCGGGCGCGCGGTAGCAAAGCAAGGCGCGCCACCACAAGCTACTCCTTTTCCTACTCTACACAATAACTTTTGTTTCAACGTGAAATCATCCTTTAAACAGATAGTTAAAGATTATATTGGCGTAATGTCGCGTCGCTACCAAAGGCGCGTGCCGGCGTTGCACCTGTTTGTTTTGATTTGTTTGACAATACGCCGACTATCATTGCTAAATCAGCTGTATTGGAATGCTATAAAGTTCAAATTTAAATTCCCAGGGACGTGCGGCGGTCATTTTCAAAGGCTTGTGTACGCGTGCCGCATTTTTTGTTTTACCGCTACAGCATAGTTTTGCGAAATAAGCCTTGATGCAATTGGATTAACTATCATCTTTGAGTAAACATGTAAATGTGAAGTAAATCGGTTTTTCTTTTGATAAAAATTATATAAAAGGTAAGATTTGGTTATTTGCTTGCACAATAATAGCCAGCGAAATCCATGAAAAAAAAAAAACAACTATCGAGGTGCTATCGAGTGATAGATAGTGATATCGAAGTTAAATACCCACGACCTAGGATTTTTCATTTGTTTATCCTACTGCAGTGCGGAACAAACAACGGTAAGTTAAAGTGCTTTAATATGTTGTACCTACTAGTATACTTACTTAGGTATTTATTTAGGTCTTACTTTTACCTAACCTTTGAACAACAAACTACTTTTTTATTTAATTTATTTATTCTGTTTGATTGCCTAATACCTTCATTAGGCAATCAAACAGAATAAATAAATTCGACGTTGATTGATATGTGTCATAATTATAATATATAATACTTAGTCCAAGTTGCAACTATTTCTCTGGGCCTATATTAATTTACATTGATAGTACTTTTAGGTGCCTATACTTAGTTTATTATTTATTTTAGATGTCTGATGGCGATGGAAAAAAGAAACTTTCTGGTGCACAAAATCGAAAAAGAAAGCTGGAGAAGGAATTGTCTCTGAAAAAGAATACATGTTCTATTAAAAAGTTTTTTGTTCGACCCGGTCCATCCTCGGACGAACACCTGGAGACAGAGACATATGAAAACCAAGATAATTCTACAGCAGAACTCGTCCCTTCAACGTCGCCGCCGCCGCCGCCGCTGCTGTCTTTGTCGTCGGTAGTCGAAGAAGACGAAGAACCTCCTAGTGCCGAAGCGTCCCCGGAGAATATACTTCGAGAAGATGTAATGAATGATCTCGCGTTATGGCCACAGGTGTTATCCGATAAACAGAGAATATTTTTGATGGAGCGTGGGCCAGTACAGGTAAAAGTGGGTTCATATCCTTCGAATAGTTCAAAAAGATCTTTTTCAAATGCTTATTATACTAAAAAGATGTTAGATAATGAAACCGTTTTAAGAAACTGGCTTGTTTACTCTAAGTCAACTGATTCTGTTTATTGTTTTTACTGTAAACTTTTTCATGCTGATGCGACTCCTTTTAATGGTGAAATAGGTTACAAAGATTGGCAGCATTTGTCTACTGCTATAGAACGTCATGAAAAGAGCTTAGGGCACCTATCATGTCTTAAGAAACAAATTACGTTGAAAACTGTTATTTTAAAAGAAAAGTCGGTAGATTTCTTGCACCAAAATGAAATTGATCGGGAAAAAAACGTTGGGTTGCAGTACTCGAACGAATAATCAACATAATTCATTTTTTAGCGAGGCAATGTCTGGCTTTTCGGGGAAGATCTCAAAAAATTTACGATTCCGATAATGGTAATTTTTTAAAGCTGGTTGAATATACCTCTAATTTTGATAATGTGCTTGCGGAACACATTGCCCTTATTCAAAAATCTGAGTCACGCCTAACTCATTATCTTGGCCATAACATTCAGAATGAAATAATACAATTATTAGGAGAAAGAATAAAAAAAGCTATTGTTTTGGAATTGACACAATCCAAATATTTTTCCATTATTTTAGATTGCACTCCAGATATTGCACACGAAGAACAAATATCGGTTGTCGTACGGTACGTTCTTTTAAATGCAAGCAACAACAAGGCTGAAGTAAAAGAACACTTTCTGGGTTTTTTTCCTATTACAGACACTACTGGCCTGGGCTTAACTAAATTTTTGTTAGATTGTTTAATCTCAAACGAAATTGACATACAAGATATGCGTGGTCAAGGTTACGATAATGGTGCAAACATGAAAGGGAAAAATATAGGTCTACAAAAACGAATTTTAGATTTAAACCCGCGCGCATTTTACGTACCTTGTGCGGCACACAGCCTAAATTTGGTGGTGAATGACGCTGCTAAAAGTTCATTAGAAATTGTCAATTTCTTTTCAGTTGTGCAGGAAATTTATGTTTTTTTTTCTGCGTCAACAGCACGTTGGCAAATACTTGCTAAAGAAGTGCCAACTTTAAGTCTAAAACCACTCTCAAATACTCGATGGGAGAGCAGGGTTGAAGCAGTAAAAGCTCTACGTTTTGAACTGGGAAAAGTGTATGATGCCTTGTTTACCATATATTCCGATAGGAGCAAAGATGCCGAGTCAAGAAATATGGCAAATTCATTACTGACAAAAATTAAGTCGTTTAACTTCATCTGCTCTCTGCTTATTTGGTTTGAAATTTTAAGCAAGATAAATATAGTTAGCAAGGCACTTCAAAAGTCAGACGTTGTATTGTCAGAAGCGGTGAAACTGATTGATAATGCAAAAATAAGTTTGTCTGAATTCCGCAATGAGTCTGCTTTTGAGGAGCTCCTTAACAGCGCGAAAACTGTAGCGGAAGAAGTCGAGGCAATAGCAGAATTTCCCACACCTGCACGCCCTCGCGCTCGTAAAAGGTTTTTTAATTATGAGGCGGAGGATGAACCGATAACAGACCCGAAAACACATTTCAAAGTAAATTTTTACTACTATTTGTTAGACACCGCTATTACTAAGTTCGACGAACGGTTCGAACTATTGAATGAAAATAATTTAATTTTTTCATTTCTTCAAAAATTGAAACACTGGAAAGATTTGGACTCAGATACAAAAAAAACACATTGTTCTAATTTAGAAAATAAACTTAGCCATGCTGGTTCTTCAGATGTGGAAAAGTTCGAGCTCTATAACGAAATCGAATTATTACCGATGTTTATTGATGATTCCACTACGCCGTTGGATATTTTAAATTACTTGTTTACGAATAAATTAATTTCAGTGTTCCCAAATCTGTCCACAGCACTGAGGATATACCAGTCACGGTCGCACATAGCGAAAGGTCATTTTCTAAACTAAAAATAATTAAAAACTATCTTAGATCAACATTGTCGCAAAGTAGACTGACAAATTTATCGTTAATAAGTATTGAACATGAAATCAAAATTGAAGTTAGTGACATTGTTAAAGATTTCGCTAATGCAAAAGCACGAAAAGTAACTTTTTTGTAAATATATTTGTGTGTGTGTACTGTGTATATATTTGTGTGTACGAGCGTCCTGTAATGTAACTATATTAGTTTTTAAATTAAATATTTTTGGAAGAACTACAAAGTTGTGATTTTTTATTCTTGATGTAACCCCTTCCATCCAAAAAAAAAGTTTTTGCTTTCCGATACCATTTGCACCTGAATTTCCGTTTGAAAATTATAACTGTTAGTATTCCATTTTGACCCCGCTTCTAATAGAGGGCGCCAGGGTACTGGTTGCACACGGGCGCCACAAGGGCTAGAGACGCCTCTGATTACGAGGCTAATTACAAGTTTTCGCCTATAGTTTGGAAACATATGAAATAAAGCTTGACGCTGTACGCGTTATGTATATACCAATCAAATACAAATTCAAATAATTTTATTTCAGTTTGTAGGTACATTAAGGATCCTAATATGGAATTATAACAATTATAGATTTTCTCTATACAAACTTGCCGCTCCAGCAGCATGCAATACTGGAAGTGGGCTCACCGAGTAATTTTAAAAATTGACATTCCAAAAAAAGCTATTATTACAGAAAAAAAAGTCAAAATATGAAGTTATCAAATCAATTATACAATGTCAAATTATAATTACAATATCAAATTTAATCCATGTCAAGTTATAATTATAATGTCAAATTTAATCCATGTCAAGTTACAATTATTCAAATTAATCCATGTCAAGTTATAGTTACAATGCTAAATTTCAAAATCATAGCAATACTTGCAAGTGAAAAGATACTGAGCGGAAAAAAAAACAATTTCAAGTAATTTGTGTTTGTGAATCAAAGAATTCAGAAGTTAACGTAGAACGTATTAAATTCACACTATTGAAAAATATATCAATATCATATTTTGATAAGTATTTGTTCATAGACGATGTGGTTCTGTGAAGAAAAGTACCCTCGATATAGTTTCTCTTAACAAAAGATGACGTAAAAAGTTTCGTGTGTCTGGATCTGAACGAAGGTGTATGAAATAAAATTTTACTAAGTAATTCTGTATTATCTATCTTTGCGTTGAGTATATATATTGATAAATAAAATAGGTTAAATCAGCTATAGTTCGTCTTAGTTCAAGAGGAAGCAGGTGATGACGCTAACATCGTTGGTCATAGTTGTCATCAATAATTTTTCTATTAAAAAACCGACTTCAAACGCAACTTACTAAATCCTTCACGATTATAAACTTTTTAAAGAGACCTCTCTTCACTCGCTCTTTTTCCTTTTGTCAAGAATGCGAATTGTCATTGAATGTCAAATGCTCGTCTTCGAAGATTAGAAGTTCGTCATTGTTGGTATATGAGTAATGAGTATCGCTCAATCCAGGATACTATATTCGTGAATGTTGTTTACATCACGTGATGGGAAGTGATTGTCATGTCGTGTCGACAGGGGCGCGCGCGCGGGGCGTGGTCGCGCGGTCTGCGCGCGTGCGACTCCTGTGGCAGACGCAGCCGGCACGCGCCGCCGCGGCGCTGCTGCGCGCCACGCTGCTGGCCGCCGGACACCGGCCCGAGGACGTTACGCTCGAGTACAGCGCCGCAGCGGGCCACCTCTGCGACCTGCTCGCCGCCAACTTTTCAGGGTCAGTCAAACTGTCATGCTCTATTAGGCCACCCACTCGCAGACTGAACGTATATTACCTACATACCTAATCCACGGAATTTGTGACCCTATTTACATAGGACCTAATCAATATATACAAAACACGAACAAAAACATTACAAATTAATACTAGGTTACATAATTACGAATTCGCTTGAATGGATGACGATAACGCTTTTGAGGGAAATGCAACTTACAGCCGCAATAGTAGTAAAACGCTATCAAGAAAAACAACAGTTCCTACTAGAAGCATTGGCTATGTTGTAAAATAACAGGTCCTACTATAAACATTGGCTATGTTATAAAATAATAGGTCCTACTATAAACATTGGCTATGTTATAAAATTAAGTCATCGAGCCCGCTGGCAGCGGCAGCACCGACCGATATGCGCTCCGTACTATCAGCAATCAAGAATCTCTCTGACAAGCTGAAACCAATCGACCAGCTTGTTGCTGATATGCGTGCCGTCAAGTCTGACCTCAGCGACCTCAAGACCTCCGTCGAAGCTGCGCATGCCTGGATGAGAGAATTGAGTGAAAAAATGAAGACCTACGAAAAAAGACTGGTTGAAGTGGAAGAGATCACGAGCGAGGTCTCGGCAGAAATGTGCGTCCTGCGATCGTCACTCAAACGGGTGGAAGCTACTCTCAACGACAAGGAACAGTGGTCCCGGCTTAGCAATGTGGAAATTAAAGGGATGCCATTCAGTAAAAATGAAAATCTATATGAAATCATACTGAATATTGCTAAGAAATGTGATACTACAATCAAAAAAGAGGACATTAGCTTTGTGTCCCGAGTACCCACACGCAAGAAAGATGAAGTGAAGCCGATCGTGGCCTGCTTCCACAACCGTTATATAAAGGAAGACCTAGTGTCTGCCGCTCGCGGTTTTAAAGGAATACTAGCTTCAGATCTCGGATACCAAGAGTCTTCAAAAATCTTCGTGAACGATCATCTAACGGCAGCAAATAAGCAATTGCTCTCCAAAGCTAAAAACCTAGCAAAAGAATACCATTTTCAGTTCATATGGGTGAAAAATTGCAAAATTTTGCTTCGGAAGAATGCGACCTCGCCGATCCTGACAATGAGAACCGAAGAGGACTTGAAAAGGATAACCTGACTTGTTTCAATAATTTATTGATATTATCATCTAAAGGAATGAGTTTGAGAATTACTAAGTCTGTCACTAGTCTACTAGTTTGTTCATTTCGGTTGGTTTACGGTGGAGCAAGGTACCTTTTTTACTTAATTTTATTTATCAAATTTACAAAAAATATTCATCTTATATTTCTTATAAAAATAATGAACGTATTTCTTGGCAAGGAAGAAAGCCATCTTGGCAAATTCAGTACATCAAAGTGTCATTTTTTACTCAACAACAGGCCCGGCTAGTCCGCAAAAGCAGTAAAACAAAGCTTTTTGAAAATTTACAAAAAATACTTGTATTATTAGTTCAAGCTCAAATTTTTTGTATGTAAAATTTCGATCTGTTGGCTAGGTTTCGCTAGAAACAAAAACACGATTGCTGAAAAAAATCTCGATAGCTTTATTTTTTGAAAAATATGCCATTTTATTTATTTTTCCCATTTATCTCTAAAGTGTTTAAAGCCATCAAAACCAAATTTACCATGTCAAGTAGCTATTACATTTTTTTAGTGTTCTCTAGAATTACATTTTTGATATGTTTAGTGCATTATTTTATAGTAATTTATTTTACAATAAGTTTGCTCGCGAGCAACCGTCCCGCAGCCTTGCTTCAGCTGTTCACCCGCGCCAGTCTGTCGGTGACCACTGTCAGCGACGGTACTGTGTCGGATTGCATCGCGCGCCAAATAAAACAAATTACTATGGGAAATCATAGAACAAAGAAACCAAAAAATAAGCGAACGCGTAAGCGCAAAATTTTGGCTCATATAGAAATGATGCGATCCCGAAAAAGGTAAATACCCAGTTGCAAGTTATTATTTCCTAGAAATATACATGTAAGTATTTATATAAATCACTCGCACTCGCAGTTCATAAACCTATGAGTTCTATTCATACTCGTATAAAGAAAATGTACTTACTCTTACCTGATGTTCAAATATTACAGTTATGATAGATGTGTGAAGTCTGCCAACCCGCATTTGGCCAGCGTGGTAGATTATGACCTTACGCTTCTTATAATGAGAAGATGGCCCGCGCCCAGCAGTGGGACAGTTTGTACAAACAGGGCTCATAAAAAATAAATGTATACATAAACATACATACACATGCTAGCTGCATCCCGCGGTTTCACCCGCGTAGTGATGAATAATGGTGATAATATATATATATATAAATAAATAAATAAATATTTGGGGACATTTCACACAACACCATCTAGCCCAAACTAAGCAAAGCTTGTACTATGGAACTAGATGGCTGATAGAATACATATATACTTTTATTGTAAATATATACATATGATACATAGAAACACCCAGACACAGAACAAACATCCATGCTCATCACATATATGTTTGCTCTGGGTGGGGATCGAACCCACGACCTACAGCTTAGCAGGTAGACATACTACCAACTGAGCCACAAGGCCAGTCAATATATATATATTCTGACTTTCTCCAGGTCCTAAAGAATTTCTGTTCCAAATTTCATAATTATTGGTTCAGCCGTTTAGCCGTTTAGGTAACAAACAGACAGAGAGACAGACGACAGACAATTTCGCTTTTATAATCTTATATGATTCATACATTTGAAAAACATAACCCACCTTTTTGCACAGTCCGGTAAAAATACACCGCGGTCGCGGCAGGCGGCATATGGCGCGGCATCTTTGAACGCGTCACAGACTTTGAGAGTACCTTTAGAGGTATACCGCCGTCTGTCGCGCGCCGCCCGCGCCGTGCGTAGGTAGGTAATTTTTACCCGATTGCGTAAGGAGGGTTGTTTATCGAGTATATGTATGTTTGTATTTATGTATGTAAGGGTGTATGTGGGTGTATATCTATGTATGTACTATGCATATTTTTAGATTACCTCCTACAGCCTAAACAGCTTGACCGATTTTGATGTGCTGGGTGTCGTTAGATTCGTCTTTACTCCCTGAATATCATATGCTATATTATATTTTTTGTAACGCATTTTTTGTACTCTTGCAAAAATAAAATAAAATGTTTTTTCATAACCTAGAACTTCTTCGTGATAAATAAGAAATAAGTAATTTTACTGGAATAAAAAAATACACACTTCAACTTTTTACAACGATTTTACGTATACATATATTACGTATTTGAGTATAAAATATTTTAGATAGGTAGTTTCATAACATTTATATTTCCACCACAAATACAGGGTGTTAGGTTAGGTTAGGTTAGTTAGGTACATTTATCAGTGATCGACCTTGTTAGCATTATTCTTGTATATTGCAGATCAAAGAAGCATCTTGAAGTAATCAACGAGTCTTTGATAACATTAGAGCCAGTTGATTTGAATACTTCTAGGATTGAGTGAGCACTACAACCTTATTTATTTTACAAAAAATGAGGTTTATGCACATATATTTTTGTAACTGCAAATTTGTATGAATTGGTAGGTAGACCAGCAATTTATGTGAAAACCTCACGCAAAAAAGTAAAATAAATTATAATGCACCTGTTTGTATAATTAAAATATATCTTATGTGCATTAGCCTCGTTGTAATGATAAAATGTGTGGTTGCTACAACGTTTACTTTGATATTACAGAACGACCGTCAATGAAAACTCGCATAATCTGTCCCGTACTCCACCATGTGAGAGTAATAACATCGACATGTGAGTTGTGATATAGTTGTGAGAATAGAACATAAATAATCGGCCAAGTGCGAGTCGGACTCGCGCACGAAGGGTTCCGTACTATCATCTATAATACTACAAAGTTTAGTTCTGTTTATAAAATAACGAGAAATCAACGAAATTCTAAGTAGTAAATTGCAAACTTATAGGTAGGTTTTCGATACACATCCAGGCAGCATGACGACGCTTGCGCGAATACGCGCGGCTATGGCTTGCTCCGTGATGTTACCTCCCGCGCTACCCCGCTAAACCGGCGCTCGCACCGCGTTTAGATGCACGGATTATTTTCATTTTGTGAGTTTTTATGTATTAGATTAGGTATTTATTTTTATAGTTAATATATTTCTAAATATTTACTTACAAATATTCAAGTTTCTACCTGTTAATTAAGATCGAGTAAAAATTGCTTAAAAATTACGTTTGTTGTATGGGAGCCCCCCTTTAATATTTACTTTATTATTATTTAATTATTTATTTTGAAAGGTAATATACAAGTAAATATTCTGTGAAAATTTGAAGCGTCTACCTGTTACCGTTTTTAATATTGAGCAAAAAAATACGAAAAAAACACGTTTATTGTATGGGGATCCCCCTTAATATTTAATTTTTTAAAATTTTTAGTATTTTTTGTTATAGCGGCAACGGAAATACATCATTTGTGAAAATTTCAGCTTTCTATCTATCACGGTTTATGAGATACAGCCTGGAGACAGACAGACAGACAGACAGACAGACAGCGAAGTCTTAGTAATAGGGTCCCGTTTTTACCCTTTGGGTACGGAACCCTAAAAAGAAATAAAACAGGCACGAATACTGCAACCAAAGAAGATGAAATATGCTACAACTGAAAGATCTGTTAATTTTTTGATATTGTACTACGGTTGTTTTTTATATTTTTATTATGGGAAACTTTAGCTTGACCACCGATCCCGCTAGTTTTGAACGACGTTTACGGTCTACGATGGAGCGCGTTTGCTTAGAAAACTCTATTTTAATTGCGATTGCGACGTTCTGTTACATAATGTAGGTATAATAATGTGAATCAAATAAAATCCGTTCAGGTAGCGTATGCTGAAATTTTTCAAGGCTGTACGTTAAAAATAACAACAAAGCGCTCTGTTTTGTTAAATAATGTAGATTAAAACCCATTTCTTTCTATAATCGCATTAGGTGTAAAATTATGCACTTCGGGGATAAAGGTGTTTTTGTCTTGGGCGAGATTGAATCCCTCGTTACACTCCGGATTCTAAATTTGTAACTCTGTAAATATGTAAATATGTAAATCTGCAAATCTGTAAATCTGTAAATCTGTTAATCAATAAACAAACAAAATAGACAACTTATTATTTATATTATTTGTAGTAAACTCTCTCAGGATCTTTTTAAAACCTACAATAATTGTAAGTTATTTTGTTATAAAAATCCAAAGTACTAGACCGATATTGATAAAATTTATATGGGACCACTTCTGAAATCACTTACCAAAGAAAAAATAATCTTCAAAATCGATTCACAATTGGTGGAGTAATCGGAAAACAAACATACAAAAAACATAGTCAAATTGAAAACCTCCTTCTTTTTGGAAGTCAGTTAACTAATGGTATTGCAATATAATTATAAAATTAACCTTGTTGTGTCTGCTTGTGTTTATTACCTAACATCCTGTATAGACCTTTACACTATTGTCAAAGATATTTACGTGATATATTTGACGGCGCGTTCGATCATTGAGAGTGAACAGCAATGAATGAATGAACGAACGAATTAAAATGTCATTGTTTTTCACTCTGACGCAACACCGAGCGCTAGGACAGCGGCGGGGACCGGCGGCCGCCATGACATCGCTAGACGGCAACCGGTTCGCATCGCGACTTGTGCTACGTGTTCGGTGGAGTGTTAATTGCTTTTTAGTGTACTTAGCTATTGGACAATTTAATCAAAGACTCATTTCGTGCCGATCATTGTAATTTGCTTAAACATTATAGCGCATAACTCAACGTTGCGTTTTTATTCTCCTCGCCCGATTACCCACGTCTGCCTGTGGCCAAGTATGGAAGCTGATGATAAGGAGGACGCCTCTCACGTCCCTTTATCAGAAGTGGGATGCGAAGGGCAAGCTTCAGGAGAATCGAGCGACGATCGCGAACAAGCCTCGCATGGCTTTTTGCGAAATATGGAAACTTTGCTATCCAGACTCCTGAAGACAACGCAGCCGCCGCCTACTACGAACAATACGGCTGCTAAACTGATTTGCTTCGATCCAGATGAAAATGACGCGGACATAGAAGGTTGGTGCAGAGTGACGGAGATAATCGTGAAAAGTAGAAAGCTAGATGGGGCGGAGCTTTTACTGGTACTCACACATGCTCTTCGGGGACGTGCAGCGACGTGTTTAACCAAGCTGCAAACTTCACAATTGACATGGGACCAGATAAAAGAAGTACTTCTCGCGAAATTTGGAAAGCCGATGCTACCCCAAGACTACTTCGATGAGATATTAAGATTCCAGATTAGTCCAAAAGAAACAGCCTGTGAGGCGGCGACGCGTCTTTGGACTATGATAGAACGGATTCCTCGCACCCAAATGCCAGAAGATGTCATCACGGGGTTTATGTGTTCCGTCTTATCCCAAAAAGACGGCATTATACGTCGAGAACTACACTCCTGCAACGTGACCACTAGAAGCCAACTGTACCGGGTACTAAGGGGTATCTCTTCGAAACGAAAGCATGAAGGACAAGACGGTGATGACAATGAAGCAAAAAGGGGCCGATTTAACGAACCACGGTTCACGGGAGCATGTCATCGATGTGGTATGCTGGGGCACAAACAAGTAGACTGCCGCAGACGTCGCGGAGACTTCAACGACAAGGCCGTTACGAAAGCTATTGAGCATCCTCGAAAGTTGCAGATTTCCTCGCGGTCTCCCACCTGCTTCGTGTGCGGTCAACAGGGCCACATTGCGTCGACGTGTCCGGACCGCAAGGGGCCCATCGAGCAGCCCGCGGTCAAAGAAGTCCACCTGTGCGAGCGGAGACCAGCAACTGGGACCTTGACAACATCTTCCGGTGAGCCCGTTTCCTTTCTCTTCGACAGTGGATCCGCCTGCTCGCTGGTAACTTGTAGTTTAGCCCATAGACTGACAGGCACTATGCGTAACGATTCTGTGCACCTTACGGGGATAGGACAACGCAACATCGTAAAATGTGACTCCCAAATTCTTAGTCCGGTCAATATTCAAGGCATCTCACTAACGGTGTTGTTCCACGTAGTACCCGACACTGCTATTAACGAAAAAGTGATCATAGGCCGGGATATTCTAGATTGCGTTACCGTCGAAGTAAGCAACGATCGGGTTGTTTTCTCTTTGCGTAAGGAAGTCGATGTGGTAGAGAAAGCGTGTAAAATCGACTTTAACAAAATTGAAACTGATTTACAAGGCGAAGATAGAGCGGTACTTATCAAAATTTTACAAAAATACACCGATTACTTTACGGACGATATACCCACTCGTCGCGTCAGCACTGGTTATATGCGCATAGAACCTATAGACCCAAATAAAATCGTGCAGCGGCGTCCTTATAGGTTGTCCCCCGCGGAAAAAGAGGTAGTTAGGGATAAAATTAAAAACCTTCTCGAAGCAGGTGTGATTCGTGAAAGCACATCAGCCTTTGCCAGTCCGATACTACTCGTGAAAAAGAAGGATGGTTCCGATAGGATGTGCGTCGACTATCGCGAGCTGAACTCCAACACTCGTTCTGAGCACTACCCTTTGCCTATTATAGATGAGCAAATAGATAAACTCCACGGCGCGTGCTTCTTCTCCACACTAGATATGGCATCGGGCTACCATCAGATTTTGATGGATCCGGAAGGTGATAGCGTTGCGCGCACGGCATTCGTGACCCCTGAAGGCCAATACGAGTACTTGGCCATGCCATTTGGGTTACGTAATGCTGCTTCGGTATACCAGAGAAGCATAAACAAGGCGTTAGGTCCTTTAAAGGACACCGTAGCCCTAGCCTACATGGACGATGTCCTCTGCTATTCTGATGACGTCACACAGGGCTTAGATAATCTAGACCGTACTTTAAAGGCCCTATCCGAAGCTGGGTTTTCAATTAACATACGTAAATGCAAATTCATGAAAAGTGAGGTAGAATATCTAGGCTATGCGATAAAATCCGGCAAGGTCACCCCAAACCCCAAGAAAATACAAGCTCTAGCGAATGCCCCTGCGCCAAGGACCGCCACGCAAGTTCGCCAATTTCTGGGTCTCGCGTCTTATTTTCGGCGATTCATCCCCAATTACACGAGGCTGGTGGGTCCACTATACCCACTCACCAAACTAAAAGGGCCGATAACATGGACAGGCGTGCATGACTCCATTCACAAGAAAATAATTGGCATACTGACTGCGGAACCGGTACTAACGATTTTTGACCCAGAATTACCGGTAGAGCTTCACACGGACGCGAGTTCGGAGGGTTACGGTGCGATACTAATACAAAGGCGGGATAATGCACCCCACGTCATATCTTACTTCAGCCGCCGAACGACAGATGCTGAATCTCGATACCACTTGTACGAGTTGGAAACCTTAGCGGTCGTTCGCGCGGTCGAAAACTTTAGACACTACCTGTACGGGCAGCATTTCACGGTATTTACAGATTGCAACTCGCTAAAAGCCTCAAAGTCCAAAACTGATCTCACACCTCGTGTTCACCGGTGGTGGGCAATTCTCCAAGCTTATGACTTTGATATAGTTCACAAACAGGGCAGCAACATGGGGCACGCTGATTTCCTCTCAAGGAATCCCGCAGTCGAACCGTTAGCGGAGTACCACGAGACCGGTTCTTCAGTAAAGATCAAACCTGTCCAGTTTGTAGAGCTCCATCAAGACTGGCTAACGGTCGAATAAAAAAGGGACAGCGAAATTCAGGACTTAGTCGAAAAGCACGTAAACAAAGAACTTCCTGAGGTTATAGCTCACACGTACGACATTCGAAAGGGAATACTTTACAGGAAGATTGAACGAAATAAGAGCAGTTTCTGGCTACCTGTGGTACCACGTTCCCTCACGTGGACTCTGATCAATCACGTTCATACGGAAATAAAGCATTTAGGAGCGGAAAAAACCCTAGATAAGCTCTACGAACAGTACTGGTTTCCACAGATGTCTAAATCGGTTCGTAAATTTGTGGACTCCTGCATTGTGTGTAGAGCGTCCAAAGGCCCATCCGGCGCTACCCAAGTAAGACTTCACCCTATTCCGAAGGTCTCTACCCCATGGCATACGATACACATCGATATAACTGGTAAACTCAGTGGCAAAAGTGACCAAAAAGAATACGCTTCAGTAATCATCGATGCTTTCACTAAGTATACCCTCCTCGAATATACATCTTCCCTGGACTCAGCAAGCGCGGTCAAAGCTCTGAAAAAGGCTGTGTGCCTCTTCGGCGCCCCAAAACGTATCATAGCCGACCAAGGTAGATGCTACGTAAGTGCTGAATTCAGAGAATTTTGTAGCGTTCACGGCATAGAACTCCATCTTATCGCCACCGGCTCTAGTAGAGCAAACGGTCAAGTCGAACGAGTCATGCGTACCCTTAAAAGTTTACTCACCATTATTGAGAATGACCTTAACAAAGTATGGCGCGACGAACTCCTTGACGTACAGTTAGCCTTAAACAGTACGAGGTCCCGGGTTACAGGGTATACACCCACGGAGCTCATGTTCGGAATTAGGGCTCAATCTCTAGGTATGACAAAAATAGCTCCTAGCTCGGAACCTGCCTCTCGTTCCGACCTAGATACAATAAGACAAAATGCTGCCGATAACATAGCGAAATCAGCACTGTCGGAAGTAAAGCGGTTCAACAGAGGCAAGGCTTTAGTTAAACCATTCTCGAAGGGCGAGTACGTCTTCATAAAAAACAACGAGCGAAACCAGACTAAGCTCCACAAAAAATTCAAGGGACCTCTAACCACCAGCAAAGTACTAGAGAACGATAGGTACGAGTTAAAAAATATCGACGGGTCTAACAGAACCTATAAATTTGCACACGAGAATTTGCGCCTGGTGCCTAGAGGTCTTAGCGGGTTACTAGAAGCAAATGATTATGAAGGGGCGGCCGAGACGGCGGGTCAGAGTCAGATAGATGAAGCGGTATCATCAGATGATGATTGTGATACGATATCGGTCTCTAGCACACACACTGCGACCGCCACCTCCGCTACCCTTTCAGCGTCAGATAATGAAGATTTCCCAAATGTAAGTTAGTTACGACGCGTATGTCTGTCAAACTGTTTGTTTGGTTGCGTGTTAGGTAGTTGCAGCTATCATATGAGATGATGAGCTGCTGGTTCAGCTGCGAGGCCGTCCGGTCCAAGTCGCCATACGAGATGACGAGTCTTGGTCGAAGGGACCCCTCGAGCTAGTTTCATTTGCATGAGGGCAAATGATGGGTGTATCATCGAAGCCGCGAGGCCGTCCGGTCCAAGTCGCCATAGGAGATGACGAGTCTTGGTCGCCTCGAGCTAGGTTAATTTGCATGAGGGCAAATGATGGGTATTCGCACCTGGAACTATACGGGTACTGTGTGTGTCAGGATAGGACGAGCGTAGTGAATGTGATAATCCAAGTGGTTTCTTTTCTTTCTTTACAGACTAACTGAACATCAAGCGAAGCAGAGGCGAGGAGCGCACGAGGACGTGCGCATGTCAGAACGGCCGTGACGGCGCGTTCGATCATTGAGAGTGAACAGCAATGAATGAATGAACGAACGAATTAAAATGTCATTGTTTTTCACTCTGACGCAACACCGAGCGCTAGGACAGCGGCGGGGACCGGCGGCCGCCATGACATCGCTAGACGGCAACCGGTTCGCATCGCGACTTGTGCTACGTGTTCGGTGGAGTGTTAATTGCTTTTTAGTGTACTTAGCTATTGGACAATTTAATCAAAGACTCATTTCGTGCCGATCATTGTAATTTGCTTAAACATTATAGCGCATAACTCAACGTTGCGTTTTTATTCTCCTCGCCCGATTACCCACGTCTGCCTGTGGCCAAGTATGGAAGCTGATGATAAGGAGGACGCCTCTCACGTCCCTTTATATTTGACCTGTAATATGTAATTCTAACCAATATTTATGAAATTTGGACAGGAGATTCTTCAAGACCTGGAGAAGGACAAAGGCTATATTTTATCATAATCATCATCGTTTTTCATCACTACGCAGGTTACACCGCAGGAGCATAGCTATTATTTTATAAATGTGATAATTTAGTGTTTTATGTGAGTTAGTGAGTTGGTTGTTGAATGGAGATAGATATACTCACTTAGTATGACATACTTAGGCTTTTATCCCGGAAAAATGAACGAGTACGAGTAGTAAATTATTATTTTATAGATTTTCAAGAAATAAGCTTATAGATTGATATCAGTATATCACTACTTACTTGCCACTACAATGTAATGAAGATGTGGCTCAGAAGAGTCGCGCGCCGCGCGGCGAGACTCGCGCGCGGCGCGGCGCGCGGCGGATCGGTATCGCACTAAACGTACGCCACGTTTTGTGCGGACTTCGCGCTCTCATAAAACGCGGAACTATGCCCTAAACTGAGGTAGCGTAAAATACCTAAATTTCTGGACAAGCCTCGCCTTAATATATACCTCACTATTACACTAAATATTACAAAACAGCTTAGCTATCGAAAGGATCCTAACTACAACCCAATATTGTTCGTCTTAAAACCAACTTACAATTATTTATGTACAAATGCATATTTATCAACAAATGGTGAAAGAGAACATAGCTATATCTATATAACCAACATTGTGTATGGGTTGGTTAGAATACCGCATTCTTTTGTTATAAGAATGGGCAACTCGTTATCCATTTCTATAATAGTAGGTACTTACAATAACAACGTAATCTCCGCGTTTCAGTTAAGAATGCTTGAGGCTTTGCCGGACAATAATATTCTACCTGTATTGTGCTCATACTTATTTATTTATAGTATAACTTTAACACTATTAGGATATTATAGTGTCGGAATTTATTCCTTTCTAGTATTAATAATTACCAATGCCTAAATTATCATTGTTTTATCAAAACGTAAGGGGATTACGTTCGAAAACAAACAGTTTTTACAGAAATATTCAGTTAAATAACTATGCGATTGTGTGTTTGTCTGAAACATGGCTTTTACCCGGTATTAAGAATGAGGAGCTTTTTGATGACTCTTACATCGTATTTAGGCGGGACCGCGACTACGCGCTGACGTCACAGACACTCGGCGGCGGAGTTCTTATCGCTGTGAAGCGGGAGCTAGCTGCTGTTGCGAAACCGGACTGGTACTCACCAGCCGAGGATATTTGGCTAACTATTCACTTACCCGGATCTTTAAATTCAGTTAAAAAAATACATATTTGTTGCATTTACGTATGTAAACAAGGTAAGAATGTTAGTGCTTCTACTCAACTAGGGGTTTTCACGGATAAATTACAAGACATATTTATGCGTCACCCTGAGGACAAGTTCTTAATAGTAGGTGATTTTAATCTCCCTTCGGTTCAATGGATCACTCAAACTAATAGTACGGAACTACTGCCAACAGAGGTATCCAATGAATGTGTCACTAATTTTCTCGACACCTTAACTTTATGTAGTTTATCTCAACGAAACTATATTACTAACTATAAAAATCGCACACTTGACCTGCTTTTCTCGAACTTACCGCTAAATTTACTAAGTCAGGTAGATTCTCTAGTCAAGGAAGATAAGCACCATCCGTCACTGCTCGCTAAAGTCAATTTATCGGTATGCTCAAGTTGTCCCGACAAGTCTAGGATTAAGTATTTCTATGAAACCGGTGACTATGATACTATATGTCAGAAGCTTGATGCGATAAACTGGCGGCAAACTTCAAGCGGTAATACATTAGACGAAGCTCTGGACTATTTTTACAAATTACTATATGAATTACGCGACCAATTTATTCATAAGAAATTAATTTCAATTAGTAATAAACGCCCGCCATGGTTCAACGCACGGTTAAATAAGATGTTAGCTGAGAAATTTAAATTCATGCGTAAATACAGGCGTTATGGTAATAGATGTGATTATGAATCCTTTACTTTATTGCGTGATCGGGTTAAGACGTACGAAACCGAATGTTATCATTCCTATATTAGTAAAATAGAATCTCAGATTACATCTGCACCAAGAGCATTTTGGTCTTACGTCAAAGGTAAAAGGAAAAGTTCCTCTTTTCCATCTACCATGACATATGGTTCGGATACTGCTAACAGTGGAGAAACCATCTGTAGCCTATTTTCTAATTTTTTTCAGTCAACTTTTCTTGAGTCGTCTACATATAATCCTTCTACTGCTACGGTTTCAGATCCTAATATTCAAGATTATAAGATAACTAACTCTGTAACCATTAGTTCCATCGAAATCTCATTAGAAACTCTTGAAAAGTTGTTAAAATCTTTGGATATTAATAAATCCGCTGGAGCAGACGATCTCCCACCCATATTTATAGTTAAATGTTCCCGTAGTCTAACTCTGCCTCTTAGTATTATTTTTACCAGATCCATTCAGGAGGGGATAGTTCCTCAAATATGGAAATCTGCGCTAGTATCCCCGATTCATAAAAAAGGATCTAAGTCAGAAATCGAGAATTACCGTCCCATATCGAAATTGTGTATTTTCGCCAAATTATTAGAGAAAATAGTTTATACTCAAACATATGCAGCTCTCAAAAGTTCTTTTCTTGACGAACAACATGGTTTCATTAGAAGCCGTTCCACGAATTCTAATCTAATCCTAACTAATGAATTTATAATTAATGAGATGAGTCAAGGTAAGCAGGTTGATAGTATCTTTACCGACTATCGTAAAGCATTTGATAAAATTGATCATACTTTGCTTCTCTCAAAGCTTCGGATAGCAGGTATACATGGTAATCTATTTAGGTGGTACTGCTCCTATGTCGAACATCGGCTGCAAGCAGTTGTGCTCAACGGCTTTAGATCATCGTGGACTAAAATAACCTCAGGTGTACCTCAAGGGTCCCTATTAGGCCCCCTGCTCTTTATAATTTTTATCAATGATATAGGTTCTTGCTTCCTGCACTCTAAATTTTATTTATTTGCTGACGATATGAAAATTCTTAAAGCCATTAGTGACTCTAATGATTCAGTATACCTCCAAGAAGATCTCGCTCGTTTAACTAAATATTGTAGTTCGAATAAATTAGATCTTAACATAAATAAATGCTATGTATTATCATTTTCGAGAAAATTAAATACTGTTGAATATGATTACTACCTGAAGGGCGAACAGCTTCCACGAGTGCAGGAAATAAGAGACTTAGGCGTAATACAAGATTCTAAACTAAATTATAATCATCACATTGACAATATTGTAAAGAAAGCAATCCAAGCACTCGGCTTCATTATTCGTGTATCAACTCCCTTTAATAACATAAAAACATTGAAAATCTTGTATTGTGCCTACGTACGTAGTATTCTGGAGTATTGCTCACAGGTATGGAGTCCTATTTATAAGTGTAATATATCACGTATCGAACGAGTACAACACAAATTTCTGCGATTCTTGCAATTCCGCTCTCGAGTTTTTGATAACAACTATGACCAACGATGTAAGCGTCATCACCTGCTTCCTCTTGAACTAAGACGAACTATAGCCGATTTAACCTATTTTATCAATATACTCAACGCAAAGATAGATAATACAGAGTTACTTAGTAAAATTTTATTTCATACACCTTCCTTCAGATCCAGACACACGACACTTTTTACATCATCTTTTGCTAAGAGAAACTATATCAAGGGTACTTTTCTTCACAGAACCACATCGTCTATGAACAAATACTTATCAAAATATGACATTGATATATTTTTCAATAGTGTGAATTTAATACGTTCACAATTAACTTCTGAATTCTTTGATTCACAAACTTAATTAATTTACAAATTACTTGAAATGGGCCTATATATATATTTTTTTTTTTATTTTTTCCGCTCGGTATCTTTTCACCTGCAAATATTGTTAAGATTGGTATATAGATAAGCGCGTACAGCGTCAAGCTTTATTTCATATTTTTTCAAATTATAGGCGAAAACTTGTAATTAGCCTCGTCATTTATATAAATGTATAGTTTATTTAAGTATTTAGGCTGTAAGTTTTCCTAAAAATATAAAATAAAATAAAAATAAAATAAAACTATAAACCATAATAGGTATATAATGTAGGTGTTTTATTGTTATATAATTGAATCCGTTATTTAATGATCGTTCTATTTTTAAATACCAATCCATAAAATTTCTTAGATTGTTTTAAGAGTCAAAACAAGTTATGGATTGTTTGTGTCCTAGATCCTAGAACTATTCACTCTGTGATGACCACCTGATATGATTATCCGAAGCGCATTCAATCATTTTATAGTTTAACAAGTATCTATGTTAAAAGAAAAACAAAATACCCGACTGCATGAAAGTAGTTTTTGCAGTCTATCTTACGATTTCGTTACGCTGTTAAGTGTACGTTTTTAGGGTTCCGTACCCAAAGGGTAAAACGGGACCCTATTACTGAGACTTCGCTGTCTGTCTGTCTGTCTGTCTCCAGGCTGTATCTCATAAACCGTGATAGCTAGAAAGCTGAAATTTTCCCAAATTATGTATTTCCGTGGCCGCTATAACAACAAATACTAAAAATTAAAAAAAAATTATTAAGGGTCCCCATACAATAAACGTGTTTTTTTCGTATTTTTTTGCTCAATTTTAAAAACAGTAACAGGTAGACGCTTCAAATTTTCACAGAATATTTACTTGTGTATTACCTTTTAAAATAAATAATTAAATAACAATAAAGTAAATATTAAAGGGGGGCTCCCATACAACAAACGTAATTTTTAAGCAATTTTTACTCGATCTTAATTAACAGGTAGAAACTTGAATATTTGTATGTGAATATTTAGCCGCGCCGCGCCGCGGTGTGGTGGTGGCGCGAGCGCGAGGCGGTTGCTAAGCAACGGCCGCGCGGGTAGCGGGGGAGGTAACATCACGGAGCGAGTCATAACCGCGCGTATTCGCGCGAATGTCGTTATGCTGCCCGGATGTGTATCGAAAACCTACCTATAAGTTTGCAATTTACTACTTGGAATTTCGTTGATTTCTCGTTATTTTATAAACAGAACTAAACTTTGTAGTATCTAGGTGATATTATTTGCAAAATTAACTAGGTTCTTAAGTTAGTTGACTGTGCAATTTGTACCTACGCTAAATAAAATAACTTCTTCTCTTAACTTTTTATCATAAGCACCTAGTAAGTAGACAGGTGTACCTACAGGTAATCTTATTAGGTACGTAAAGGTCCTACTTACCAATAGTACGGAACCCTTCGTGCGCGAGTCCGACTCGCACTTGGCCGATTTTATTTATGAGAAAGTGTGCATAAAATCGCTCCAAAAGATTATAAATGTGCATTCTTTAGAATAATTCTAGTAAAAATACTTGTTTATTACGAAAAAGTTCGTTGGACGTCACGAAAAAACGCATTTTATTATTTTTGCGAGACATGTATTATTATTGTTATAAAAAAATAAAGCCTGTGACATTCTGGAAATGAAGACGAATCTAACGACACCTCGCACATTAAAATCGGTCAAGCTGCTTAGGCTGTAGGGCCTGTAGGCGATCATATAGAAACATACATACCCACATACATACACTTGAAAAACATAGCCCTCCTTCTTACGCAGTCGGGTAACTAGATAGATAATTTGCAACAAAACTTAAGTAACTACTTATAAATCGAAATTAAGAAAGTATCACAAGGAATCGATGATTTGTATACATAATATAAGCAACATGTGAAACACATCGATATCGCGATTTAACTTTACCTGTGCTACATCTAGTAGCAATGTTTACGTATTACTTATTTTAGTATTTCTTTTTCTTGTAATTTTAAGTTAATATAGTCTTGTCTAATGCATGTACATATAACATGTGTGCGTATACATACACAAATATATATTATATTTGTATTAATTAGTAAGGATTAGTATGGTGGTAAAACTTTGTCTCCCGTTTGTCTCTGTGATATGTTACTCATCTTCACTGACAGGACTTGACTTCCCCCCTCCCTCTTTCCTTTCTTCTCTTCCTCATCTACCCCCCCCCCCCCCCCTCCCCTCTCCTCTCTCCTTACCTTAAAGCACAAATATAATGGAACAGTTGTCGGTGATTTTTTTGAGGTATGAAATAGGTTTAATCCTGCTTTATCCGTTCCCGCGGGAATACCGGGATAAAAAGTATTTTATGTGTTAATCCAGATTATAAACTACCTGTGTGTCAAATTTCAGCCAAACCCGTCAAGCCGTTTTACCGTGAAGAAGTAACAAACTAACACAAACTTCGCATTTATATTATTAGTGTGAAGTGTGATGTGATTTATTAGCATTTCCTATTCCAAACTCCAATAAAACATATAAGTAATATATATATTCGTAATCACCGTTAAAAATTCTTTATTTTGATACCACACTCGATGTATTTTGAAAACTTTTTTTTTTAGATTACTTTTTGCCGCCATAAAACCTTTATTTTGTTTTTATTTTAATTTTGATGTACCCAGTGTCACTCTCACGACTAAGACGAATCTATTGACACCACTCACATCAACATCGGTCAAGCCGTTTAGGCTCTAGAGCGTGCCAAAGAAATATACATACATACATACGCTCGAAAAACATAACTCTCCTTCTTTCGCAGTCGGGTAAAAAACTGAAACAACTGACTTCAAAATACATATTTATAATACATATACATTACTTATAATTATTTATTATTAGGATACATAAAGTTCATAATTATCATCATGTTCAGTCGGCTAATAATTAAATATAAATATAAATCTTACGAGGCAATGTTTGTAGAGTTGGGGTTGGGCTCTAAGCCACTTTTTTCATGCTTTGTTTTTTCCCTTAGTGTTAGACAGATTACGGCTAAATTATTTTTATTTGTTTCCATGACAACGCCGTCCGGCGAGTCGGCGCAGTAAGAGCGACGTCACCCCCTGACGTCTCGCTGCTGTCTTCTGCTTATAGAGATTCTAAGATAAGCTAATACTTTCATTTGTAACCTCACTCATGAGTACTGTTAGGCGCAATGTAGTTACTAAATTTAATTTTGTGTCGCAGGAGAGCATGATTCAGTGCCCTGTGTGTACCCAGGTCCGGTATTTTAAGGGCCAAAAAGGCCTCAAAATTCACCAATCAAGGTGCCACCCCAAATCCTCCCAAATTCCTCTTTCGGCACCGTCTCCTACCGTAATTTCACCGAGTAGCAGTTTTCTGAGCGCTGCTACGCCTTCCAAACCGTTTTGGGAGGTTTTAAGCTCTTTCAAAAATTCTTTTCCGATTTTAAAACGCATCCCGCGTGGTGCGCGTGTTTCGGTAGCCTATTCTTTAGCATCTGCTATTAGGAACGCTATTTCGAAAAATTCTAAGGAGGCCTGGGAACATTTACTCACTTTTCCATACAGTGTGCTTTACGTCCATTTCGACCCGTCTAACAAAAAATCCCTTACTACTATAGAGTAAAGGAAAACTGCGTAAAGTATAAAGTATTGGAAGAGAACCTTTTAGGCCTTAGTAATATTATTACGCCTAAAAGACGGAATAATCAAAATTCGAAAACATCGGGCGATTCGGCAACGATCAAAGTAGTTGAAAATAAAATTAGCGATGGCGATATCAAAGGCGCCGCACGCATCTTGTTCTCCAGCGATACTATTGCTCCATTTACACCAGACACGGCCCAGTCACTTCGTGACAAACATCCACCTGCTGCGGCAAATCTCCTTCTTCCTGATCCACCACAATCAGATGATGTTGCCATTGAAGTCACAGCTCAGGAAATTGCAGCGGCTATTCATTCTTCTAAGAGTGGCTCTGCCGGAGGCCTAGATGGTTTTTCTCCTCAACATCTAAAAGATCTTCTATCTTTTAGTTCTGTTGAGGCTGGTGAGACTCTCTGGAAGGATTTAACGGCTTTGGTAAATTTCATGTTATCTGGACGGGTCAGTGGTGACATCATCGATGTTTTGTACGGCGCTAATTTATGCGCACTTTACCAAAAAGGATGGTGGTATCAGACCTATTGCTGTAGGCACCACATATCGTCGCCTCGCGGCCAAGGCAGGTTGTGGGAAAAAGGTTGCCCTTTTGAGCAGCCCTTTTCAACCAATACAGCTTGGTTTTGGTTCGCGTGGCGGATGTGAGGCTGCTGTTCATTCCATTCGATCTTTCCTTAGTCAAAATTTTGGAGATGTGTTGCTAAAGGTGGATGTAAAAAATGCATTCAATTCTGTTGATCGAGGTGCCCTGTTGACCCAGGTCAAAGACAAAATTCCGGATCTTTTTAGTTTTCTTTGGCAATGTTATGGTAAGCCCACACCATTGACATACCAAAACAACTTTCTTGAGTCTTCAGTTGGCTGTCAACAGGGTGATCCTTTTGGACCCGCCATTTTTAGCCTGGCCATTCATCCAATTATTTAACGTCTCCATTCTAAACTAAATGTTTGGTATTTGGATGACGGAACCCTGGGGGGTGATGCGGGCACTGTTCTTAACGATTTACAAATCCTGATAGACGAATTTCGTCTTATTGGTTTAGAACGATTTTTTTCCAAATGCGAACTTTATGTTTGCGACTCCTGTCCTGACAAAGATTTGGTTATTAATAAATTCAATGTTTTGGCACCTAATATCAAATTGTTGGACAGCCGTTCTCTTCGCCTTCTGGGTTCACCGATATTAGATGAATCTTTTTCATGTTTTTTAGAAGAAAAAATTCAAAATTTTAAGAGTGCCTCTTCTAGGTTACTCAAAATAAACGCCCACATGGCGTTTACAATTATCAAATATTGTTTGTTCGTTCCGAAATTTATGTATTATTTACGATGTAGTCCACTGTGGAAACACGGTGAGCTCCTTTTGAGCTTAGACAATGTCGTAAAGGAAACTGATATCGGTTTTGAATGTTGACATGAATGACAGGATATGGTCACAAGCCTCACTACCTGTACAGCTAGGAGGCTTAGGGGTCCGCAAAATTTCGAGTGTTGCTTTACCGGCTTTCTTGTCCTCGGTTCATAGTACTCATAAATTAGTAGAAAAAAATCTCGCTCCATCTTTAGGCCATTCTGTAGTCCTTGCTTTTTTGGACGAGGCCCAGATTGCTTGGAGGCTGGCTTGTCCAAATACCGATTTTCCCAGGACGTTATCGTCGCAGAGACTGTGGGATCGGCCGATCTGTGAACTAGCACGGAATTCTCGTGAATGTGTACTAGCGTCGCAGATCGTGCTCGTATTCTTGCAGTTTCTGTTTGGGAATCGGGTCTTTGGTTACAAGCTATGCCGTCTTTTAATACCGGCTGCCTTTTAGATCCAACTGCATTTTGGTCTAACAGTCAGCTTGCGTTTAGGAGCAAGGTGTTGTGAGGCCCATATCTGCCAGTGTGGTACTGCAGTTGATCAACTCGGCCACCACGGTCTCTCATGCTAGAGAAGCTCTGGTGGAATTGGTCGTCACGCGATCCTGAATGATATCATACGCCGGGCTTTTACCACCGCCAATGTTGCAGCTGTGCTCGAACCGAGCGGTCTTGCGCGTGACGATGGTAAAAGGCCTGACGGGATGACGCTTGTGCCATGGAAGTTCGGACGGCCCCTTGTGTGGGACGCCACGTGCGTTGATACTTTGGCACCGTCTCATCTTCCTGAGACACGGAGTAGGGCTGGCGCTGCGGCTAATTCGGCGGAGCAGCACAAGCGGCGTAAATATGTTAATCTCGGTAGAGGTTACATATTTGAGCCGTTTGGTGTCGAAACTTTGGGTCCGTGGGGACCGGGAGCTCATCTCATTTTCAAAAATTTATCTGAGCGCCTGATCGATGCGACGCGTGACCAAAATGCTGGCGCGTATCTGGCCCAACGCATAAGCATTGCCATTCAACGTGGCAATGCGGACAGCATGCTGGGTACGCTGCCAACTGGTAGTGGGTTTGAGCATTTGGATTATCTTTAGACCTTTATCGGTCTGGGGTGATCGATGTGCTTTTTGTGTAGTAGTTTAGTTAGTTGAGTCTGTATATTGTTGTGTTGTAGTTAATAAAGGCGCTTGCCATTAAAAAAAAATTAAAAAAATATAAACAAGTATCAATGTTAAAAGAAAAACAAAATATCCGACTGCAGAAAAGAGGTTTTTGCAGCCTAACTTACGATTTCTTGACGCTTAATATGAGTGTACGGTTTTTGTGAGAAAGTATGCGTACAATCGCTGTAAAAGATTATTGCGCATTCTTTAGAAAAAATCTAGTAAAATCACTTGTTTATTACGAAAAATTTCGTTGGAAGTTACAAAAAACACGCGTTTTTTATATTTGTTTGAGATGTATGATTTTTATTACAAAAAAATATAGCCTTTGACACTCAGCAAGTGAAAACGAATCTAACGACACCTCTCACATCAAAATCGGTCAAGCCCTTTAGATTTTCGGCGATCATATAGAAACATACAGATATACATACACACACTCGAAACACCCCCCCCCCCCCCCCCTCCCTTCTCCCCTCTCCTTACCTTAAAACACAATTATAATGGAACAGGTGTCGGTGATTTTTTTGAGGTAGGAAATAGGCTTAATCCTGTTTTACCCGTTCCCGCAGGAATCCTGGGATAAAAAGTATCTTAGGTGTTAATCCATATTATAAACTACCTGTGTGCTAAATTTCAGTCAAACCCGTCAAGCCGTTTTACCGTGAAGCAGTAACAAACTAACACAAACTTCGCATTTATATTATAAGTGTGATGTGATTTATTAGCATTTCCTATTCCAAATTGCAATAAAACATATAAGTTATATATATAATATATATTCGTAATCACTGTTAAAAATTCTTTATTTTGATACCACACTCGATGTATTTTGAAAACTTTCAAAAATCCTTAATTTTGTTTTATTTTTATTTTGATGTACCCAGTGTCACTCTCACGACTAAGACGAATCTATTGACACCGCTCACATAAACATACGACAAGCCGTTTAGGCTCTAGGGCGTGCCAAAGAAATATACGTACATACATACATATATACATACACTCGAAAAACATAACCCTCCTTCTTTAGCAGTCGGGTAAAAACCGGACAAGTGCGAGTCAGACTCACCCACCGAGGGTTCCTTACAAACTAGTACATAAAAGGGGGAAATCATAATTATATATATGTTTTTATATTTTCCTTCTTATACCGAAAAATATACATTATAAAAATATTCAAAAACCTGTTTTAACTTATGCTGATTAAGCTCTTTCATATGATACCCTACATGTTACAGTTAATTCACTTTAAAATTTGGACTCTCATTCCTTGCATTAAGATCTGGGGGCACGGCCATGCCCCCGCCATGTGAGCGAGCGGGTGTGTACGGCCGGGACTATCTTTACACGAAAAGATTCGTCGGACTCGAAGCGATTTGTCGGATTTTTAGATCCTTCGGCCCCGATAACACTAGAGAGTTCAAAACCGTACTACTGGGAATAAACGTTAAAGATGTCTGTGATTAGCTACTATTTACAGAAAAGTAGTTAGAACGGCTTCAAAGAACATAACTGAACAATTTGATAGGCTTGTTGCACTCGTTCTTATTGAATCGTTCTAGAATAGAGAGTGTAGGTCTGTATCTATCATCTGTGCGGTGTGACTCCAGGGCAGGCGCAGGCGTCTCCCTGGTGAGCGTGGCCGTGGCGCTCGAGCCGCACTGCGTGTGGACGGGCCACCCGCTGCAGGTGGTAGGCGCAGGCGCCGCGCCGCTCGTGCCGCGCCTGCACGCGCGACTCTCGCGCGACGCCGCCGCCCTCGCGCTCTGCAACTTCACCATCTACCACTACTTGCGGGAGGAGCACACGCTGCGCCAGTGCGGCTTCCTCAACGGGTGAGTACCTGACCTAGTGCCGTGCTGCCGGGTGCGCCGTGCGACCCTTCCTTCACTCACAATAACGTGCGTAAAAACACGAAACCTAATTTATGATAACGAACCTCTGCCCAATCAATATTATACTCTGCTTCTTTTTGTCGATCTCCCTGTATCTGTATCTGTATGGATCTTTAGGTACAAGTGTACGAGTAATACTCGATCAACTTAGAAAATGTAGGTACCTACTTAGAGAAGTCAAAAATTAAAATTTCTTGAAAATTTCATTAAAATATAACATAATTTAATTCGTATGTTAATAGTATATAACCCTCCTTCTTACACAGTCGGGTTAAAACAGAAGTCCCTGATAGGTAGTTGTACGTCATAGATGGACAACAAAGTGATCCTATACGGGTTCCGTTTTTTCCTTTTGAGGTACGGAACCCTAAAAATTGATAGAAATGCCGACCAAAATCAGACCATGTTATCCATGGCATAACTTGGTATTAATCCTTTTCCAAATTCAAAATTTCATTTCATTTTAGGGTTCCATACCTCAATAGGAAAAAACGGAAAGGGTTCCGTTTTTTCCTATTGAGGTGCAAGGGTATAGGATCACTTTGTTGTCCGTCTGTCCGTCTGTCCGTCCGTCGGGTGTCAAGACCTTTATCTCGGGAACGCGTGAAGGTTTCGAGTTGAAATTAAAACCATATACGCAGATCCATAGTATCTTGCTGCAGAAAGAAAAATAAAATTTATCGGTTTTCGTAAAAAAAAGTTACAGCTGAATATGTCGTAAAATCGCACATTTCGACACTCACAAGGGAATCAAAACCTATGGGGTACTTCCCGTTGTCCTAGAACTATGCAATTTGGCAAGAAGCATTGATTGTGTTAGAGTACACATATAGGAAAAAATCCGAAAACTGGACATTTTTAATTTAATCACAAAAAAATAGGGTCATTATGCAAGGAATGAGGGTCCAAATTTTAAAGTGAATTGACCGTATCATGTGGGGTGTCATATGAAAGAGCTTCATTAGCAGAAGCTAAAACAGGTTTTTAAATGTTTTTACGATGTATGTTTTTCGGTTTATGAAGGAAAATATAAAAAAAAATATGATTTCCCCCTTTTATCTACTAGTTTGTACGGAACCCTTGGTGGGCGAGTCTGAATCGCACGCGTCCGGTTTATATTATACATTCGGCAGAAATTTATTTATATATAAGAAATATTCGATAAGTACTCAATTGTGAATAAGAATTTAGAATATGAGTAGTAGACCTCGCGAACACCATCAGATCTAAGCTTATATTGTAACCGTTCTCCCCAGAACCGATACGAATGTGACAGTGTACACCCTCCACGAGGAGTGGAAGGAGGAGACGGCGGAGCTCCGCGATCGGCTCCGCTCGGCGCGCGTCGTGTTCGCGAGCATTCCTAGAGACGAGCTCAAGCAAGCGGTGGAGAAGGAAGACGGCCGCTCCTTCCTGTTCCTCGATGCGGAGGTATGGAGCGAGCAGCGCGACGTGATACCGCCGCCAGCGCCACGCGCTGCCGCCTCTCTCCTCGTCGCCAGTAAGACTGCTCTGTTGATACATGCGCCGGCGCTCTACACGCTGCTGTACAACGCGACGTTCGCGCCGAGCGATAGCGACCTGCGCGCCGTGCTCGCGCACACCGACCTCGAGACCGAGGCCTGCAACTACGTCTCGAGGGCTCGCGACTACAGACTCTGGATGAACACGACCACCCGCCCGAGCGAACGTCGAGCGTTCGTGCTCATCTGCGATCCGAACGAGTTCCACGATTACGACACGGCGACTTGTTTAGTTTTACCATATCATATCAATCAAACGATGAATCTGCCGGCTTTAAAGGCTATGTTCCTCGTGGATGTGGTCAGCATCAACTGCGACCGGCCGTACGCACTGTCCGACATGCTCACCGAGTGGTACAACAACGGGACCCTGTGGCGCACGGTCGGCGTCGTGACGCCCGCGGAGCAGGTGGAGGCAGGCGCCGAGGCGAAGGCGACCGCTCACCGGATCCCGCTGCTCTCTTACACGCCGGCGGCGGCGAATACAACGACGCTGGTGACGCGCAGCGCCACCGGCGGCGTCAAGCAGCTGGTGAAAGCCCTCGTCCACCTGCTCTCCAGGTGCGGGTGGACGCGGCTCGGAGTCGTGTCGGAGGACACGGCGCTGGCCCGCGCCGTGTCGGGCGAGCTCGCCTCGCATGGCCTGCTCACACTCGAACTGAGCGCTGAGGCGCCGTTAGAGGCCGTGCGAGCGCTACGGGATAACGACACACGCATTTATTTCGTGAATTGCGATGCGCGCGCAGCTGCGGCCGTGCTCAAGGCGGCGGCGGCGAACGCCTCCTCCGACCGGCACGTGTGGATCGTGCGCGAGTACGAGAGGCACGACGAGGCGACGGCCGCGCTGAAGCCGCTCTCGGTGTCGTTCCAGTGGCGCGGAGGAGACGAGCTGGAGCGTCGCTGGACAGCGAGCGGAGCGCCGCAGCCGGAGGAGGTGCCGGGCCGCTACCTGCTCGGGCTGGCGCGCGAGTGGCAGCACCGCGCCTGGCCGCGGCACGCCGCCGCCGCCATGGACGCGCTCCTCGCGCTGGCGCAGGGTTTCGAGCGGTTGGTCCACAACCACGCCCAGGTGTTGGACGACATGTTGATGGAAGATAAGCTCAGGTTGGTCGCTCTCGACGGTTACCTCTTCCGATTTAATTTTTTTCCCGACTGTGGTATTGTTCCGACGAGAGTCGGAGAGGGAGAGTGTGTTAATTCCCGACGAGAGTAATGTTTTTTCAGATGTGTATGATTAGATCATATGTATAACGTGAGCATTAAGATCTGTATAAATCAGGGTTAAAGACCTGTGACGTTCTGTCACGTGACATTTCGTTCGCTTATGTCAATCTATATATAGATACATCAGAATCAGAAATTTTATTTATTTTCGGAAAACAAACAGCTGTTAATACACAAAGTAGGTAAATGAATCTAGGATACAAAGGAGCCATACATAGTTTTCACTTATAGATAAATCAAAGAAATTTTACATTTCGAACCATAATGAGAAATTCAGATTGGTACTAAGTAACGAATTAACTTATACTTACAAAAATATTAATCGATTCGTGCGGCAATTAGTCGATTCGTGCGGCGTGCGTCGGCTGCTTCACCGCATACCATCAGAGAGTACAATTTAGAGATGGCCATTAAAGATAGGAATGCGGTGGTGATGGAGGCCCTGGGCCGAGAGTAGGCGACAGATTTGTAGTAATGTAATTAGACGATGTGAGTACAGTCGTTGATAGAGTCCGATCAACCGAGGGCAAACAGATAATTTGGAAACCCCGTCTAAAACCAGGCTCTACCGGTGACTGTATTCACAAAAATACTAGTATTTCAGTAGTTAGAAATAAGAGTTGTGTGCACACCTTGAGCATTCATGCTCACCATCGAAGGCTCCTTCTTGCGGCGGCGTCGTGTGGCGGGTCGCTCTCTTCCCTAACATATGGTTGAGGAAGGCGATGGCTGGCACATGCGTCATACTCGTGATCGGGTGCTGCTTGCGGGTCGCAGGTTTGCTCGTAGTATGCACGCAACATAGTAATAAGTACTTAAATTAAAATAAAATATTTTAAACGATAATTAGTAAACAATAGTTTGTAATTATGACAAAGGTCACGGACCCTGGTGTCTGTGAAGAAAAAATTAAAACGAGATTTTATTTAAATGCACTAAAACGAAGAAAATAAATTTTGAATGCAATCAAACCCACCATTTTATTGAATTATAAAATTTATATTGACAAAAATAAAAGCTTGTCGCGAGATTTCAAACAATATCGTACCTATCTACTAAGTAATATTTAATTCCAACAAAAGACTTTGACGCTTTGTACAATCCGCCGTGTAGTGTGACGACGTCTTGCAGCTAGTTGTGGAGTAGAAGATGAAAACTCTGCTCGATGTTTTTAGACGTATATTTTACGAAGTTGTTACTTGTTCTACGACTTACTGTCTACTCAATAAACTAATGTACAATTACTTATAAGGTTGACTATCACTTCCGCGGTAGGAGCACGTACCTATAGATAAGCGGCAACTGAGGAATGTGCCCTGTATGTTTGAGATCGTACATGCTCCAGCCGCAGGAAGTGTGAGATGAGGAAGTTAAAGTTATACAAAGTTAAGGCTACGAAGATTGCACCCGAGGAGTATGTCCTGTACGGTTGGAACCGTACATGCTCCAGCCGCAAAAGTGTGGGCTGGGGTCAGTTAAGTTAAATATAAAGTTATACAAAGTTACACAAGTTATACAAAGTTAAGTTAAGCTGTGCTGGTTGCACCCGGAGAGTATGCCCTGTACGGTTGGAGCCGCAGAAAGTGTGGGCTGGAATCAGTTAAGTTAAATATAATGTTCAGGAGTTCAGCTTCTTGGCGCATGATCCTCGTGCTGCGTCGATGAGTGTTGCTGATTACTGGTGAATATTGTGAAAGTTCTTGATATACATGGATCAGCTGGAAATGTCGCTGCTTATCTCTGGCTAGACATCGCTTCGCTTAACTATAGCTGTGTTATGCGGAAGGATCATCTGGTAATGAGTGTTGTTGAGTGCTGATGGATGCTGCTCGTAGTATTCGAGCATGTCGAGGCCGGCGATGGTGATTGCAGTGTTTATTTTCTAGTAATTGTAATGCCACCACCTGGTTGGCCATCGCTCCGATTATCAAAAGCATCTCTGCTGTAAAGCAATAGTTCATTTATAATTTGTATTAATTGTCATGACATCACAGTTGTGTTACGCACGAACCAGTTGCTACGAGGATGAAATCCGAGCCAGGCTTCCCCGCACTCTGACATTGTTGTGACACCTGTCTAGGTCGTCTACTGCCTCAGCAATCGTACATCGCACGGAATTTTTGCTAACCGTGCGGGTTAGCGACCTGCAAACTAACACCGCATACTTGCGTGTCAGCGTTTTTGTTCCCACTCGGTCAAATTGTAGTATAATGTTGTTATTACTTAGTTTTCAATACGGGATGCAATCAGTAATATCTTGAAGTTGAAGATTGTTATGTTTTGTTGTTAGTTATCCTGTATTTGTGCCTCTTTCTCTTTGTCTCTGTCTTTTACTATCGGTATTTTCGACAGCAATTGATGCTTTGTTACTCTGTGACGTGGACGTTTTCCGTATTCCCAGTCAACTGGAATGTTGTCTTTGTTCTTAAAGGCATTGCTTTGATTAGCTTCATATTTGGTTGATATAAATTCTGCTGGCAAATAATTTGGCAATGCAGGCTCGTTGAAGGCTCGCGTTTGGGGTTGATTATAGACTAGATTCTTCTTCTTCTTTATCTTTTGCATACAGCGCTTCTTTTTTCTTCTGTTCATATTGGTGCAGATCTGAGATGCGTTGAACAGTGTTATTGTAGTGGCATTCTCTTGTATTCGACGCAAACAATCGTTATTCTTGTGTTTATTTCTCGACGCAGCATGCGCGTTGCTTTGATTACTCGGCGTATTTGCTGACATCGACCTTGCTTGCATTGCAATTGTATTATGCAACATCATATAATGATTATTATCGTTGCGTTCCTTGCACGTTTTTGCCGATGCGCACGTTTTCTTATCGTGATCATTCACGAATTCTGCGTTCGTTATTTTTGGCGTGATATCTTTGATCACTTGAGGCACAGGAAGTGGCAGCATTGTAATTGATGACGCTGTGGTTGTCCAACTGTGGTTTAGTGAGACCCGATTGAACCCCGATGTAGTCTGCCAGCTGCTTTGTGGTTGACGGTTCTGATGCGTTGGAATCGGTGTAGATCCGATGTCGCATGTTCGCACTTTCGTAGTTGATGATGTTGCAGTATTGGAGCCGGAGAAGCTCCAGTCAAACACTGTAGATTTGCGTTCTGGAGTCGACGATGACAAAGCTCGCCGCTCTGTAGTTGATGATGTTGCAGTATTGGAGCCAGGGAAGCTCCAATCAAACACTGTACAAGGTTTGCGTTTTGGAGTCGACGATGACAAAGCTCGCCGCTCTGTAGTTGATGATGTTGTAGTATTGGGACTGGGAAAGCTCCAATCTAACACTGTATATTTGCGTTCTGGAGTCGACGATGACAAAGCTCGCCGCTCTGTAGTTGATGACGTTGCAGTATTGCAGTCGGGGAAGCTCCAATCTAACATTGTAGGTTTGCGTTCTGGAGTCGACGATGACAAAGCTCGCCGCTCTGTAGTTGATGATGTTGCAGTATTGCAGACGGGGAAGCTCCAATCTAACACTGTATGTTTGTGTTCTGGAGTCGACGATGACGCTGCCTCTGCCATTGCGAATAGCAACTGCACCATGTCATTCCGTGTTTCCGAACACGTCTTCCTGATTGCCTCATAAATCCCGTCGCTAAAATACTCTATGTTTTTGTTTGGCAAGTTCAGGAACTCCTTATGGCGCCTCGTAAAATCCTCCCATTGGGCGTCCAGAGACTCCAACCGCATCTTCAAATAATCTGCGGTTTTCCTGGATTTCAAATCCTTGTTGTAGTTTGAGCAGAGTCGTTTGATGTTTTCGCAAACTTCATTTTGGATCGATATCGCCTCCATCACAGCGATAATAACTGACACCAAAACGTAAACGAAGTTAATGATGAGACGTCAGCCCAGTTATGCTGACATTGTTAATGCTGCCTGCCCGCCGCCTTGCTGTGGACGACGTTGCAGTGTTAAGTTGCAGTTTTAGTCTGCCCGCCGCCTTGTTGTTGACGCCGCCGCAGTTGTTGTTGCCTGCCCGCCGCCTTGTTGCTGACGACGCTGCAGATGTTGTTGCTTGCCCGCCGCCTTGTTGTTGACGACGCTGCAGATGTTGTTCCACCGAAACCCAAGAACCTCGTATGGACTCTTGAACTCGTGGCTGGTGTTACAGTAAGCACTTATGTACTTGTACCTCCTCTACGACAATAACGATTGTCTCAACCTGACTGGTGAGTGCCGCTTGTGGCAGGCCAATCAAGCCGATTCGCTGCCACAGGAAAAGAAATACAAAACAAACAAGTGACTTACTCCTCTCGAAGGACCTTGTACAATCCGCCGTGTAGTGTGACGACGTCTTGCAGCTAGTTGTGGAGTAGAAGATGAAAACTCTGCTCGATGTTTTTAGACGTATATTTTACGAAGTTGTTACTTGTTCTACGACTTACTGTCTACTCAATAAACTAATGTACAATTACTTATAAGGTTGACTATCACTTCCGCGGTAGGAGCACGTACCTATAGATAAGCGGCAACTGAGGAATGTGCCCTGTATGTTTGAGATCGTACACGCTTTCTGAACATTTACTTAGAATTCAAGTTTGTTTTTTTGAAAAAAAAAAATGTTTGTGTGCTCGCGACAAGCTTTTATTTTTATCAATATAAATTTTATAATTTAATGAAATGGTGGGTTTGATTGCATTCAAAATTTATTTTCTTCGTTTTAGTGCATTTAAATTAAAGCTTATTTTAATTATTTTTTTAAATTAATATTTTATTTACTAGACTAAAAAGAGTGCTTGTCAAGACTATTCAAACGAGTCCAAACTCGACGGTTTTAACTTGTTTAGTTTAGGAGTTCCTATGGCCACCTTCCGACGCCATCTTGAGACCAGCTTCATGGTACCATTATTATTGCATTGTCACCAAAGTTACGTAAGTAAACCAAATTTCAACCTAATCTAACGACAGGAAGTGGTTCTAATTGAACTCGCAAGATTTGTCTCTCATATTAACAGTAGGGCAAGTCAAATAATAATGTCGTAGACTACACTTATGACTCTAGACTCGATCATTACAAAGCAACTTCACGGAGCTACAGGCGCAAGGTAGCTGACATATTATTTCTTAATAAACTAGTTCTTGGCAAAATTGATAGCTCCGACTTATTGGAGAAAATAAATTTTATGGTTCCTCGGTCATTTGCCCCACGTCAACAAGTGAAATCGTTCGTTGTGCCTACTTGTCGAACAACCTATGTTCAAAATTCACCGATCAACTGCTTAAGTAGCACGTATAACTTGGACTAGGTCATCGGTAAATTCAAGTAAATTACTTAAAGTGGATCTTCCCCTTAAAAACCCGTGCTGTTGTGGGAGAAAAGTTTGTTTAAGAGCAGTGTCCAAACTAAAGCACTAGCGAGGACGGAGTAAGAGCTTTAAGGTGTGCACAAAGACAATTTATTCGACAAATTCAAAATATCTATAAATACATTGAACAACTCGATATCGCGTGTTAATATAGTTAGCACGCCATCTAGCGAGTGGAATATAAAACTATGAAACACATATTACTAGCATACAGTCCAAACGTATCGCCCATCAAGGACGAGTAGTTCTTCCAAAGAGTACTTTGTAATATAAGAGTTCTTCACAATACAGTGAACAAGATACATGGGTTTTAACAATTTTTTCACAAGAACAAAACATTTTAATTAATATTAGCTGGCAGAAGGCACAATTTCGAGCTAGGACGTAGGATCAGAGAGTTTTTATAACGCAATGTAACAACTCGTGTGAGATTATCTTTTCCAGGGTGTACGTTTGTAACACGACCATAAAGCCACCTAGCGGGGGGCAAGTTGTCTTCTTTCATCAAAACCACGTCGCATATCTTAAGTTCAGGAATTCTAGCTTTCCATTTATAGCGTTGGAAGAAATGCGTACTTACTCAAGAACAAGACAAAGTAACTAAGACACGACATAGTAAGGTACTAAGACACGACAAGAAGGCAATTGGCCCATTAATTGAGTCTTAGTTTTGGCTGCATTACGAATGCACGGGACACAATCATATATATATGACTAAACCAAATTTTTGAGTTTAGTGATCCAATATTTTCCACGAATACAGTTGCAAGTGAGCTGCTGACCACCATGCAGAGTTCGTTCATGCGCATCTGCAACTATCAGTTTAGCAAGATGCGAGTTGCCACTAACAATAATCGACATCGCTAATGAGTGTAAATTTACAACAACATTATGACAAACCGATTGGTTGCCAACGTCACCGCCGACTTGACCCGACAATACCCATCCAAGGTAAGTGTCCTGCGCAATTGTAGAACCCGTGGAGCTTTTAACTAAACCCTTTTTCAGAACATGGCAATATACCTCAGAATCCAACAGTATATCAATTTTGTTTGTTGAATTGTATTGCGGATCTGCCAGTTTCAGATGCCCTAATTCGGCCCAACTAGAGAGGACGAATTTCTTTTCTGGCAGGATTGACGTGACGGTCTTCAGTACATGAGCTTATACTTTTAATTGAAAGATAGAATCGTTGAGTGATGTAGAGTCAGTTCACTCTGTTCTCCACCTAAACCTGAAATGCAACTCTTAGCTGCAACTTTTTTCAGCCGTAGTAACTGTACGGCCGCTTCAGATACAAAAGAGGCTTGCGAGCCTTGGTCGAGTAGTGTTCTTAATAGCTGAGGATAACCATTGCTGGACTCAGCCTTTATCAAGGCTGTGGCTAATAAGGTCTGTGCATGGACCTTTCCTGTCACGAAATGGTTTGCAATCGTAGTGGTCTCGTTCATCCCGGATGGCGTTTCAGAAAGTGTGTTCTCTGCTTCTGGTGATTCAGTCGCTACAGCAACAGTAAGTGCAGCGGCTTTTCCATGAAGCAGGGTGTGGTGCTTTCCTTTACATAGACGGCATTTCGTTGTTACATGACAAAACCGTCCGGTCCGGTGTGACCATTGCCGAGACAATTAAAACAAAGTCCAAGTGACTTTGTAATCTCTTGCCGCTTAGCAACATCCTCATTGGCAAATTGGCCACATGAGTATAACCTATATGAGATTCCTTACAAAGAGGACAAGACATGGTGTTGGTATCTGAAGTGGTGTGCATGACTTTAGTAGTCGCTTTTTTGACATTAGCTTTAGAAGCATTTTTGATAGGCTCTACTAGTTCTAAAGCACGAAATCGACACTCTAAAAACTCTTTGAATTGAGCAAACGAAGGCAATTTTTCACAAGCTTGATTCACATGAAGTTCCCATTGCTTTCGTGTCTCTACGTCCAACTTCATACACATTACATAAATAATAATCACGTCGTATGATTGGACACCACTATCCCGAAGTTGCCTAATTCGTGAATACAGTCAGAAGTAGTATCTAATGGATCCTTTTATTCATTAGAGGACTCACTGTTCATCGTACGTTGACCAAATAGACGCTTAAGTATATACCTCTTATTATCATATCTATTTTGTAACAAATCCCAGTATTTTTAGGGTTCCGTACCTCAAAGGGAAAAAACGGAACCCTTATAGGATCACTTTGTTGTCCGTCTGTCTGTCTATCTGTCCGTCTATCCGGGTGTCAAAACCTTTGTAGCCACATAGTTTAGTGTTCGTGATGCGTGATTATATGCAGAATGATAAGTCATCTTTAAGATACATTAGCGTAGATAGTAAGAGCATGACTGATATAGATAGGAGGCCTCTAGCACGTAGTACTTAGTATATAAGCTTAGTTATTTGTTACAATAAAATAGACCGATACCAGCATGTGTCTCATTATCACCAACCCTCCAGCCTCCGGCATATTGGTGACCCCGAGTGCAACAAGACTAATCAATGGGGTCCCGGCATATAGGTGACCCCGCGTTCTTCAGCACCAAACTTTGGGGTCCCGGCACATTGGAGACCCCGCGTTACCAACCTTCGAGGGTTTCGCCCGACGTTAGTGACTGCAATGATCGGGTTTCGGGGCTTTGTGCAAATTAGTGACCCCGAGTGTCGAGTGAATACGAGAAGAAGGCTCAGCATGACTTCATCGCCGTGCAAATCAAGCTGCAGTTATGGATCTTTGGCAATAGCAGCAGCAGTGGAGCAACTTTATACCGCATTCCGGAGTTCTGGAGGGAGCAACCTCGACTATGGTTCAAGCAACTGGAGGAAATTTCAGCAACGAAGAAGCCGTCAACTTTTATTTTATTTTATTTTTTATATTCAAGGAAAACCAACGGCATACAAATCAGAATAGCAGAACATAGCGAATTCACAGATGCCCATAACAGTTTTCACCTACAAGATCACACATGTACACGCAAAATGCAAAAAAATCTGATGTTCCTCTTTTTTATGTAACAGTAATTATTATTTTTTTATTTCGTCCACTAAACTGGTCGTAACAAACGTAAATTACATATTCTTAGAACACAAGTTTACATAGCATGAGGATGTACGACCTTCTAGAAGTGAACACTACATGCGTAAAGATGAAAGTAAAGAAAAAATACACTACTGCGTTAGGCTAATGGTTACTTGATTAAAATTCTTTGATTTAGTTTAGTTTCATTTAAATTACAATTTTCAACACAAACTATAGACAGAATTAAAATATTTTTCGATTTTGATTGATGTGGTTATTGAAAATGTCAAAATCTTTGCAGATTTCGTTATATGTTTGTGACATGCGGTACATTGGGGAATGTCGGCAATATTTAGTACGAGAATATAAGATTATTCTACTTTTGAATAAAGACTGTTTCATTTATGTAGGCTCTTTGGTGAAAGATAAAACTTTAAAAAAACTTTTTCCCCTAGAGCAAAATATGCTATTTTTTCCTCGCTCTAGTACGCTACAATGACGGACTTTTTGAGCAAGAGGAGTAAAAAAACATTTTTAAGCTGCCACTATCCGTGAAAACCTATAAAGACAGTACTATTTTTTTCGCTTTCTGTTGTTATAAATAAATATTTCATCGTAGACCGTTTGTTACAGTTTCTTTTGGGAGGGTTTGCAAAAAACAACCGTCAGTGGCCTCCTCGGGGACCTGCAATACGACGAGAGAGGCGTGAAGGATGCGTGCGTGTACATCGAGCGATGGGATGCGAGCGAGCGGCCGCTGCGGCTGGCCGCGTGGGGAGCGTGCGGCCCCGGCGCGCAGGACCTGCCCTCCTGTCCCGTGCCGGCGGTGGCGGACGGCACGTCGCGCTGCGTTGCGCGCGCCGGCGACCCCTACCACCCGCGGTGCTACGACGGCGCGTGGGTAGGCGGCGGTGCGGCGCTCGGCGTGGCGCTGGCAGCGCTGTGGTTCGCGGCGATTGCCCTGCGCCGGTGGCTCGAGCGGCGCGACCGCCGGCTCGAGCGCGCCACCACCGCGAAGATCCTGGCGCAACGCGAGGTCGCGTTCGCGGAGCTCGCAGAGCACCTCGTGGCGCGCGGCGACTTGCTGCTGGGCGAGGAGGTCGGTGCGGGCAGGTTCGGGCGCGTGCGCCGCGGCGAGGTGGCCGGGCGCACCCGCTCCGTGCGCCGGCGCCAGACCGTCGCCGTGAAGACGCTGCGCGAGGGCGCCTCGCCCGCCGAGGAGAGCCAGTTCCTCCGCGAGGCGCGCCTGCTGAGCACGCTCGACCACGAGCACGTCGTGCGGTTCCGGGGCCTGTGCTGGGAGGGGGGGCCGCCGCTGCTTCTCATGGAACTCGCACTGTTCGGCGACCTGCTGCAGTATCTGCGTGCGCGCCGCCACCTGGCCGAGGGCGCGGAGAGCGCGGACGCGGAGGAGGCGACGGAGGGTGGCGCCGGGCCAGACGAGCTCGCCGCCGTATCCGCCGAGTCGCTGACAAGGCTCGCGCGCGAGGCGGCCTTCGCGCTCGCGTATCTCGGGTCGCGCGGCCTCGTGCACCGCGACGTGCGCGCCGCCAACTGTCTGGTGGACGCGCGTCGTTCGCTCAAGCTCGCCGACTTCGGGCTGGCGCGCGAAACGGGCGCGGAGGACGGCGAATATGCGTGCCGTGGGCGCGCGCTCTTTCCCGTGCTGTGGATGGCCCCCGAGAGCCTGGCGCGAGGTGTGGCCACGGCCGCCTCGGACGCGTGGTCGTTCGGCGTACTCGCGCTGGAGCTGGTGACGTTGGGCGCGCGGCCGTTCGGCGGCGCGGCGCCCGAGGCGGCCGTGCGTGCCGTGCTGGCGGGCGGGAGGCCACCGCTGCCGCGCGACGCGTGTGCAGAGACGCGCGCGCTCGCGCTGGCGTGCTGGCGGCGCGACCCGGCCGACCGGCCCGCGGCGGCGCGGCTCGCGTCGTGGCTGGCGCGCCGCACCACCGCGCTGCGCCCCGCGCTGGCGCCGGACCTCGAGGAGCCCGACTGCGACAGCGGCATCGGCGAGCAGGACGCGCACGCGCCCCACTACGACCCGGCCGCGTCGACCGACCGATGCTCCGTGTCGCTACTCACGCTAACCGCTCATCGAAATCTTCAAATTTGACTCAATAAAGCGCATCATGGTTTGCCCGAAATAGGAATTATCAGAAGCGTACTGAATGTTATATTTATTTATTTATCGAAAACTAATAGCTTCAGAAAAGATATTATGACACAGTAAGTAAGTTCGTATAAGTAGACTTAAAGATGAAAATACCTATTAGATTAAAAGTGATTAAGAGTGTTTAGATTTAAAGTGCTATACTGCTCGTTTGTCCGAAGCATTCTCGAGTATGCTTCGCAGGTATGGAACCCACAATACGCTGTATATATTGATAGAATCGAAAAAATCCAAATTAAATTTATCAGTTAACTGTGTTTCCGTCTAAAAATTCCTTATAAGGCTTCAGAATACGATAATCAATGTAAAAATTTCCTTCCATTATATAAAAGGCGTGAAATGGCTGATTTTACATTCCTACTATAACATCAAGCTTGATCGACTGTCCAGACTTGCTAGGCAAGGTTTCAGGAATCACTCGATTAAATACCACCCTATTTACTCCCACTGTGGGAACAAGGTACAGGAAATACTCATTTCTGTGGCGAGCTAGTGATAACTTCAATAAGCTATGCAAGCGATATGTAAGTACTTGACTTATTCTGTACAAGTGTCAATTCGGCTAAGCAGCGGTTGAGCAGATGTTACTTTCTGAACGGTAGCAATAACTAGTATGCAGTTTGAAATTTAAATTGTAGGTATACCTATATCACTGTGTAAGCCGAGCTAGCTATTTTTTACCCGACTGTGAAAGAAGGAGGGTTATGTTTTTCGAGTGTATGTATGTATGAATGTATATTTCTTTGGCACGCCCTAAAGCCTAAACGGCTTGTCGTATTTTTATGTGAGTGGTGTCAATAATTCGTCTTAGTCGTGAGAGTGACACTGGGTACATCAAAATTAAAAAAAAAACAAAATTAAGGATTTTTATCGGCAAAAAGTAATCTCAAAAAAAATGTTTTCAAAATACATCGAGTATGTATTTTAAAAACAATTGTATCAAAATAAAGAATTTTTAACGGTGTTTTTTTTTTTTTTTTTTTTTTTTATTTGAAAAAATTCGAGCACCAGACTCCAGGGTCCATGCCTTTTATAAACCAATACATTTTTTTTTTAGCTAACTTTACATATTTTTTTTAACTATAGTACAAGAGGAAGACTAACTAATACTTAACTAATAACTGTTAATACTTAAGTAACATGCACATGCATGCGTGTGTACGCCGAGCAGTCCAGCTCCCGCAAGCAGCACCCGTTCACGAGTTGACGCATGTGCCAGCCATCGCTCTCCTCAACCATATTTGAGGGAAGAGGGCGACCCGCCACACGACGCCGCCGCAAGAAGAAGTGAGTGCTCTGGGTACACACGCTTTCCTACTACTATTTAAGGGACAACATAAGAACAATTTTTTTTTTTTTTTTTACAACGTACACCGAAACTTTGCATTCAGGGCCTCCACTACCGTCGCGTTTCGATCTTTGATAGCCATTTTGAGATTGTAATCTAAAATGGTCTTTGGTGTGGCTGCCGTCGCCCGCCGCACAAAACGGCTGATGGCATCTCCTTCATCATCGACGTAGTAAGTGAAGGTCCCGGTGTGCCTCGAGACTGCCACGACTGCGTGCGAGACGCTGTCATGCAGCTGTAGTTTGCCTTTGGTCTTGATGACGATGACCGACTCGTACGTCAAACCTTGAGCTTCATGGATGGTGAGGATTCGTGACCCTGTACCTCCCCCGTAACCCTGGTTGCTAAGGGTTATATTTTCTTCTTGAGTATGGACCAAGAAAAGAGTTTTAGGGGCGGCTTTGGGTATTTGGGAACCCGTGAACCTTCTCTGCTGTAGTGACTGGATATGGGCGGCTGAGGAATATATTCCTGAATATATATCTCTCAGCGCATATGCGACGTCCATCGGGTTCCTATGCGTGCATAACAACTCCTGGCTGATGTTGGTTACCAGATTTGGGCGATGGTACCTTAACTCAAACAGATTTTCTCTGTCAATATAAGGCAACTGGTTGATATCTCCAATGAGAACAATCTCGCCAGCACCAGACAGCCGTGTAGCCATTACTATGGCTCCGAAATGGTTCATGAGTGCTTCATCTACCATAAGGCGGAAGTAGCTCTCGTTTTTTCTGAAACCATTTACGAGAACAGAAACCATGGTGCGCACTCTAGTCTTTACCAAGTTTCCTATGCGGTGCGCTAGCTTCTCTCTCAGATCTTTGGCTGCCTCTGTTGTTGTGGTGATGATGGCGTCCTTGCTCGCATCGAAGTTTCCAACTACCCAAGTTGTCTTTCCGCATCCTGGAACTCCGTTGACCCACTGTATACTTATTAGGCACCTCCCAGTTTTCCCATAATGTGTTGACTACGGAGCTCTCCTCAAGAGATTCCGCCAGTTTGAGGATTCTGTCGTCTAGCATTATTTTGGTGTGGCGGGTTGTGACCACCACAGGGTCATTCAGTGGTGTCGCATATTTCGGTCTTCCTATCCGCTCCGTTTCACCCTCATCTAGAGCCACAAAACCACTCTTGTCACTGTAAGCTGCCATATGATGACATGACATTTCTCCCCTAATGACTAGAGATGATTCGTTGTTATATATGGCTGCCTCTGCTTCATCCAGTTTCACCTTCAGAAAGCCTTCGGATCCAAGTCTGAATAACTGCAATATAGTTTCGCATATTTTGAGATTGACTTGTCTCGTTGCTCTTGTGATAGCTAGAAACTCGATGAATGCATTCCTGGCATGCTCTGATGGCGCGTGTGCTGGGATATAACGGGGCGGACAAACCTGGCCCATGTCGGCTCTCGTCCGGACAGCTCTTGGTAACTTTAACGGTGTAAGTAGTTAACGGTGATTACGAATATATATATATATAACTTATATTATGTTTTATTGGAGTTTGGAGTAGGAAATGCTAATAAATCTTATCACACTTCACACTTATAAAATAAATGAGAAGTTTGTGTCAGTTTGTTACTTCTTCACGGTAAAACGGCTTGACGGGTTTGGCTGAAAGAACAATGGCGAACTCCCATACATGATTTTATGTCAGTAAAAAACGTAGCGTCTTTAAATAAAAAAAAATCTACTGATTCTACATCATTTCCTGAGATTCCTAGTATACGATTTTCTTTTACAAGAAAGCCAGGAAAAATTCTAATTTGGCTTCAAAGTTTTGTGAGTTTGTTGTTTTTTTATTATTATTGAAATTGGACCTGCTTATAGCATTTGCCAGTGTCAAGTATTACGATTTCTTCAAGTTACTTGAATAAAACAAGTTCCAAAATAACAAGTCGCAATCTAAGGCTTAAACAGTCATTTTCAAATTCGAGTCATACTTCAGTAAAGTGATGGCGACTTTACTAGAAGCTTCAATGGAGTTTTGCCGACAACATGAAGACATGTTTCGGTGGTTTATTTCACTTGCCCACACTCACGCACTTGATCTCACACTTAATGAATAAAACGCTACCATTTTTATTGCATTAATAGTTAAAATAACACAAGTTTAAGAAAATAAAATAAAACGACATGTTTTCATGACTAGCCCGCCAAAACTTCGATTTATAGGTTATTGTTGCTGATGTCAACTTGTTAAACAAAATATAAATGTTTTAATTACATATTGAAATGTATGTTGTTACCTCATAGCGAGTACAAGAAACAATGTTTTCATCTGCATGGGAGTAAATAAGAATAAAATAGGTTAAAAAAAAATACTTAAAATCATGCCTATTTCCCCTTACCGGTTAGGCAGAGCATCAAAGACCATAAGGTCTTTTGACGCCACATTTGACCGTAGTTAGAGGGTTAGTTAGGAGGGAAATGGTATTAGAGGGTTGCAAGGTAAGACGTAATGTTGGCATACAGTGACAGGTCTGTAATGCAAATAACTAAGCGGGTAAATTGCTCTGCTATTTCACTTTGTACTGAAATAGATGTCTACTATTAATTATTGACAATAAATAAAAAGGTAGGAAAATAAAGCAAAAAATATTTTTAAACATTTATTTATCATCATACGATCCCAGGGTGAACAGAAACAAATCTTCGTATTCCAATGTTGGGAAATACAAGATGTTATTTATGTCCGCAGTAATGCTTTGGAAGTTGGTCGTCCGTCTATTCATATTTATAGCCTCTATCATACATGCCAGAATGTTTTCTCAATTCTTTCTCTGACTTATTTCTGTTTTAGGAGCATATTGTATATTGTTATGAAAGCGAAGATCAAACCTTTTTAAGACAGGTCTTAAAAACTTTCAAATAGCTGCAGGCAGCTATTTGAAAGTTTTGCATCATGTGGTAGAGACCTATGAAAATATTTCTGCCTGAATAATTGAAAATCACTTTTAAAATGACCATTTATAACCTATACCACTCATCTGCAAATTGTTATGCAGCGACTTCGATTTGTTTGATCTAATGTTTGCTTTCCATTAATGATTCTGGCATATAAGGTTTGTAAAAAGTAATATTGTCTTTAAAAATCCTTTTAAAAAGTAATATTGTTTTATATCCTAATATAAAACCGTCACCTTCTATAAATTATGATCTTAGAACTGAACCTTAGCGAATAATTTGGTCATTATTTTATCATTTGATGTAGTTGCTTTATACACCAATCAACAATATAACCATCACATGCGACAATGAGATATGGTTTTAATAAGTTCCTGTATTTGTGAAGAGAGTAACTCTCCTTTTTAAACGTATTTTGCACTTTTGTGTATGTTCCATCACAAATTATGATAGAATGTTCATTCTACACGCTTCTATTTGAGAGCATAACCAGAAAGCATTGTATACTCTATCAGATGCAGTTATCTGAAAACAAAAATACAATGAAGTGATTAATTAAATAATAATATAAAATATCTGTGATTAGAGAACTTTTTTTATGAGTCTTTTTGTCAAAATGAACTGAAAACCTTTTTTATTTCACAAATGCGTAGGATAGTTAATGCTTTATTATGTATTATATATATTTTTAAAGTAGAAAACTTTCACAGTTAAAACCGAACAGACATAATAATATGGTAGGGCTTCATAGCTAATGGTATAATGGTATTAGTATTATTTACACACACAATAGATTGTGTGTGCAATAAATGTTTTTTTTTAAATGTTAATGATATTATTATATATTTCAAGATACATTCAATATTAACATTTTCAAGTGAAGTTAAAGATTTTGTTTAATTTATACAGGTAGGCTAAGCTACTAAATTAGTGGTAGGTAGATAGGTACTTACATCCAGTTACAGCTAGCTATAACTTTTGTGTTAAGTTCCAAAGCACGGTATCGGCGCAGTGCATTGACACATATGTTGCACGTAAGTCTCCCATCATGACTAAATTAAATAAAACAGATCGAGAGACATTTTATCGAAGTCCAAATGAGAACAGCTCAAAGTCATCGGATGTAAAACAAAATTGAAATCCTTGGGCACGTAGTAGTCATACAGACAAACTAATATTGGTAACTCCAAAGGCAGTGCGGGTCGTAAGAAAATAAAACAATAATCTAACCAAAAACACCGAATAACAATAAAAACAAAAACGTTTGATTTGACGTGACGTATGGCGTCCAACTCGTCCAAGCCGTCCTCGTCTCTTTTATTGAACCCGTGCGATTGAGCATTTGCCAGTGGCATGTAGTTATGTATAAAAAACCCAATATGTCTCATCACAATTGCCAACAGAAGAAAGAATTTAATCTTATGAAAATCTTTAGTTAAAAGAAAGAAAAAAGCGGATTGGCAGAGAGATGAATCCAATGGAATATCTTGGCTGGGGCATATGTTCTTGACATGCAGTGCCAAGTTAGTTACTCCGTAGAGGAAAAATGCAATGGACGAAAGAACATTCAATCAATATAATGATTTTTAAATTGATCTTTTTATTGTGGCTTTTACAAGCTTACCTGTTATATTGAAAAAATATAGAAAATTATTTAGTTAAGTTCTGTAGATATGATATTTTAAGACGCTTCAAAAAGTTAGACATAAAATTTCGCCATTGTTCTTTCAGCTTTTTGAGACTTCAGGAAGTGCCCTATCTTTTTGTTTACACTCTGAGGGTGTACCGACAAATAGGGGTTGGAGGGTGAAAAGTAAAAATGTTTTAATTTCTTCGTTATTCATGTGTAAATATTGGCTTACACACCAAATTTCAGCTTTCTAAGACTTCAGGAAATACCATAAATTATTGATATATTATTGATGAAAATAACGGGATAACCCTCAAATAGGGGTTGGAGGGTGAAAGTTACAAATGTTTTAGCTTTAGCATTATTTGTGTGAAAATTGTAGCCTACATACCAAATTTCAGCTTTCTTGGTCTTCAGCAAGTCGCTTATTTTTTTGGTTAATCAACGGCAAATCGGCGTATTTTAGGTATCAATAAAATAGAAACTATAAAAATTAGATACATACTTTTTTTTTATATTGTATTAGTCCACTGACCACACTTGATCCTGAAAATTTGAACTATCTAGTGTTATCGGGGCCGAAGCTATGACGGTCTAAAAATCCGAAAAATCGCTTCGAGTCCGACGAATCTCTTCGTGTAAAGATAGTCCCGGCCGTACGCACCCGCTCGCTCACATGGCGGGGGCACGGCCGTGCCCCCAGATAACTTAATCCATCAACTTAATTATGGTATATACCTACTGAACCGATTTTGATAAAACTTACAGTGACTCTTAAGTTGAGAGATAGTAAAATATAAAAAATAAAATAAAAAACAATTTAAATTACATTAAATTATATTTTTCTCCAAACGTGTAAAATATTGCAGTATGTTTAAATAGTCAAATAATAATGTGTACTATTCAAATCTGTAATTTGTTTTTGTAGAATATCTACGAATTTTGTGATATTGGTGACTTTATGTTATTTTTCACTTTTAATTTTTTAAATAGGTATATATCTGAAACTAATGCATTACAAACAATAAATAAAATCGGCCAAGTGCGAGTCGGACTCGCGCACGAAAGGTACCGTACTATCATCTATAATAGAAAATCCTATAAAATAACGAGAAATCAACGAAATTCCAAGTAGTAAATTGCAAACTTAGAGGTAGGTTTTCGATACACATCCGGGCAGCATAACGACGCGCGGCTATGGCTCGCTCCGTGATGTTACCTCCCCCGCTACCCGCGCGGCCGTTGCTTAGCAACCGCCTCGCGCTCGCGCCACCACCACACCGCGGCGCGGCGCTCGCGCCGCGTTTAGATGCACGGATTATTTTCATTTTGTGAGTTTTTATGTATTAGATTAGGTATTTATTTTTACAAATATTCAAGTTTCTACCTGTTAATTTAAGATCGAGTAAAAATTGCTTAAAAATTACGTTTGTTGTATGGGAGCCCCCCTTTAATATTTACTTTATTGTTATTTATTTTGAAAGGTAATATACAAGTAAATATTCTGTGAATATTTGAAGCATCTACCTGTTACCGTTTTTAATATTGAGCAAAAAAACACGTTTATTGTATGGGGACCCCTTAATTTTTTAATATTTTTTTTAATTTTTAGTATTTGTTGTTATAGCGGCAACGGAAATACATCATTTGTGAAAATTTCAGCTTTCTAGCTATCACGGTTTATGAGATACAGATGAGATACAGCCTGGAGACAGACAGACAGCGAAGTCTTAGTAATAGGGTCCCGTTTTTACCCTTTGGGTACGGAACCCTAAAAAGTCACACAACATAAAAATATTGTATTGCTATGTAGATTTCAAAAATATAAGTCCGAAATGGGCGAAACTGTTGAGACATGTAAATATTCTAAGATCCTTTATTTCCTACACAGTTGGACAATAAATTATTTTGAATTTGTTAAGTATAAATCGTTAAGTCCACACTTGGCGATTTCAATCCACTGTGCGCCGCCGCCGGTGAGACCGCCGAAACAGACGTTACATCATAACATTTTTATTTATATGTGTGAGCGGCCCTCCCGGGCAGGATCCGGCGGCACGGTGTGCGTGCGCAGCCACGCTAGCGCGGCAGCTGGTGGTGCGGGAAGGGGCGCAGCGCGGGGAAGGGCGCGGCGGGGGGCGGGGGCCGCATCAGCTCGTGGTAGAGGTTGAGCGCGTCCACAAGCTCGCCGCTGAGCTGCGTGAGGCGCGCGTGCCGCGTGTCGGCGCGCTCCAGCGCCGCATCCACCAGCGAGCCACAGGCCAGCGCACGGGCCTCCAGCCGCGCCAGCGCCGCCTCCTCGCGCGCGCCGCCCGCCGCGCCCGGATCCGCCTCGTGCAGCGCGCCCAGGCACGCGTCCATGGCGCCCTCGTCGATCTCCAGCACGGCGGCGGGCTCCTCGCCGGCGGCGGCGGGCTCCTCCGCACCCACCTCCTCCGCCGGCACCGCCTCCTCCTCCGCCGACACGAAGTTGGCCGGGAACAAGCCCTCGCCGCGCGAGTTGTACCCCTTCCACCAGTTGGGGTCGCTCGAGTCCGTCACGTGCACTGCGACAAGAAACACACACCTCAGGCGCGTGCAGAAAACGATGCGACAAGTTTCCTGATAAAATTCCCGATCGAACGACGTGTCGCGTCGCGTCAGGTCGTTCGATCGCCTTCCTAGAACCCGCTCGACCGATTTCAGTGAGGCCTCACTATTTCGATTTAGTGAACCATAACTAGTTGTTAAGAAAACTGCAATGTTTAGGCGTAGATACATGGACGGGCTCGTATCTGCGTATGCGGTCACGGTTGGTAGTCATGAAGGGGTTCCAGTCGAGAGTGACCAGGTTCTCTTCTCACGTAATGTTAATAGGGTTTATAGACGACCGCGTCCTGTCCGGTTTATAGACGACCACGTCCTGTCCGGTTTATAGACGACCGCGTCCTGTCCGGTTTATAGACGACCACGTCCTGTCCGGTTTATAGACGACCGCGTCCTGTCCGGTTTATAGACGACCGCGTCCTGTCCGGTTTATAGACGACCGCGTCCTGTCCGGTTTATAGACGACCGCGTCCTGTCCGGTTTATAGACGACCACGTCCTGTCCGGTTTATAGACGACCGCGTCCTGTCCGGTTTATAGACGACCGCGTCCTGTCCGGTTTATAGACGACCGCGTCCTGTCCGGTTTATAGACGACCACGTCCTGTCCGGTTTATAGACGACCGCGTCCTGTCCGGTTTGTTGACGTCCAAGGCCAAATTGTTTGGCGATGACTTGAAATTCTACAAAACTATTAAGAGTTACCTGTTAGTTAGATCTCAACTCTTCTCATATTGTTTTAGGTATCTCAGTTATATCTAATATCAAGACGTTTCATGAAAAAATATCAATTTGAATTTTAATTGAATTGAATTTATTATTATATGACTTGTAACATTTTATAATTAAGTACATTGTTTAAATGATTACTGCAAATACTTGGTAGTAAGTATAACTACTTAGTAAACAAGTATCAATGTTAAAAGAAAAACAAAATATTACTGTTTTGCACTCCAACAAAACAGGTATTATAGGTTGGATAAAACACACAGCGTTGAGGTGAAGAAAGCTGTTGTAAATTCGCTTTAAATTGCTTATCTTTAGGCTAACTCACCGAATATGTCCATTATTTCATACTTATCACTGTCATTGTCACCAGTTGGCATCTGACAAGAACGAGGTTTGACCCGAAAATCTGGCAGATGGCGCTTCTTCATTAAGTCTTCAACACACCAGCAAGAGCATTGCTGCAACGCTGTGTGTTTTATCCAACATAATTATAATACCTGTTTTGTTGGAGTGCAAAACAGTAATATTATATGTCCTTCTAAAACACACAGCGTTGAGGTGAAGACCTGTTTGTTATCTGCTGGTGACAGACACAACGCTAATGATGAATAATCTCTTGAGACATGTAAATAGAAAATAATTGATTATTAAATCAAATTCTATAACTTACAATAACTTACAAGCACTTAATAAAATCAGAGTAAATAAAATGAAATCTTCTCTAAGATTAGGGATCAGTCCTACAGACAAAAGTGTATGTAATATACTTACATACAATACCATAATTACAATCAGATAGTTATACTCCGATATGTATTTCTTGGAAATATCTATTGTTATACTCCGTTAAGTATTTCTTGGACATATCTACTTCTTGAAGCTACTGAAGATCTGATACAGTCTGATGGGCATCTATAGCAACATTCCTGTAATTATGGTATGTATCCAGCCTGCAAACCTATCTCTGATAGAAAAGATAAAATTACTTAAAAAGTAATTTATAATTTCTAATAGGTACCTAACTTCTATTAGGTATTTCCTGATTTGTAGCGAGTCTCCAACATGGTAGCGACAGATTTAATGGTTAGGATGTTTCCGCTACCTCCAACCTGACTTTATTTAAGTGCTTGAATCTTTGGAGTCAAACTCAGAACAACCATTTTCATTAATAAAGTATTTTTCTTTTTTAATAATGAATTGCTAACAATGAAAGATTATGATCTTATGATCCAAGGCTAGAAAAAAGCATTAAAGCTGTTTAGGATACTGTATAGAAATATTGAACAATGAGTTTCGATTTATAGATTTCTGTGTGCCATCTTAGTAATGTTATTTTTTAGGATTGGTTCTTTGAACCTAATGAATGACAAACATTAGGTTCAAGAACCAGCAAAATGTTCAGATGAAGGAATTTTTTTAAATCAGTTATGGAACATAACAACTTACAAAAAGAAAAAATATGTCTAGAATGTGCATATTGACGTCGTATTTATGACATAGTTGATACAGTAGTCTCTGAAAAAAGATATTTTTAATGACAGCTGAGAATAAATCCCAATGGAAATGTAAAGCATGCTATAAAACACCACATCAAAGCAGTTCGACAACAATCTGACTGTACAAACAATATTACACAGCGCAAACAACGACAGCGAGCCCACTCTTTGAGCTTGACACTTGACTTGACGTATAATAATGAAACTCCAGATCTAGACTCCTTCACATCCATATTGTTTGACGATTCTATACGAAGCTTGCCAAATAGACCTACGGAAAATGATGAGACTTCTGAGCTAAAGAGAGAACTGGAAGAATACAAGATAAACTTACAGATAGCAAATTCAGAAATTGATAGATTGAGCTTAGAAAATCTAGAATTGAAAAAAAAAGGTGATCAAAATGAGAAAATAATAAAATCACTAAAATCAATCGGTATCTCGACAGACATTCAAGAAAGGCAGTTGCAAAACTTAGAATCATCTGGAAAACTAAACTTGACAAGCACAACAGAAGAAACCCATACCAGAAGCTCATGCACCCATCCAAATAAATCTAATATTAAGATTATAGGCGACCAACAAGTATTAGCGCTTTCGGCAAAATTTGCTGAATTATGTATAGGCAAATGGAATGACGTCTATAATATCACTGCTTTCGTAAAACCAAATGCAAAATCAGCTGAAATACTCACTCAATGTAAAAATCTTTGTAACAATAATTGTTCTGATAGAGTTACGCTAGCCATTGGTGCAAATGACACAAACCCCGTTGAAATTTTAAATCAGTTATGTCCAGCATTAGATACACTTAAAGGTACTAGTGTATTAATACTTCCAGTAACACATAATCGTTCTCTTAATAAACAACTCTTAAACACACACATCTCGTCCATAGTCAAATTGTACAAAAACTGCATATTCTTAGACGATATTAGGTCATCAAATAAACCTCAATATCAACAGCTTATAAACAAATCGAAAATTATTATACATGAAATTACAAAAATTGACTATGAAACACATTTCACCAGCATCAAAAGCAAACTCGCAAAACGTTTAAAAACAAATAAAGATATCGCTCATAAAACAATAAATCAAACGCATCAACAACCAAAAAATCGGCCAAGTGCGAGTCGGACTCGCGCACGAAGGGTTCCGTACTATCATCTATAATAGAAAATCGTATAAAATAACGAGAAATCAACGAAATTCCAAGTAGTAAATTGCAAACTTATAGGTAGGTTTTCGATACACATCCGGGCAGCATGACGACGCTCGCGCGAATACGCGCGGTCATGGCTCGCTCCGTGATGTTACCTCCCCCGCTACCCGCGCGGCCGTTGCTTAGCAACCGCCTTGCGCTCGCGCCACCACCACACCGCGGCGCGGCACTCGCACCGCGTTTAGATGCACGGATTATTTTCATTTTGTGAGTTTTTATGTATTAAATTAGGTATTTATTTTTATAGTTAATATATTTCTAAATATTTACTTACAAATATTAAAGTTTCTACCTGTTAATTAAGATTGAGTAAAAATTGCTTAAAAATTACGTTTGTTGTATGGGAGCCCCCCTTTAATATTTACTTTATTGTTATTTAATTATTAATTTTGAAAGCTATTATACAAGTAAATATTCTGTGAAAATTTGAAGCGTCTACCTGTTACCGTTTTTAATATTGAGCAAAAAAATACGAAAAAAACACGTTTATTGTATGGGGACCCCCCTTAATATTTAATTTTTTTGATTTTTTAGTATTTGTTGTTATAGCGGCAACGGAAATACATCATTTGTGAAAATTTCAGCTTTCTAGCTATCACGGTTTATGAGATACAGCCTGGAGACAGACAGACAGACAGACAGACAGACAGCGAAGTCTTGGTAATAGGGTCCCGTTTTTACCCTTCGGGTACGGAACCCTAAAAAAGGAACTATTCCCTATTATTTCAAATTGACACTTAAAACAACTACAGTTACAGCCTCTTTATATGATAAAAATTTTTTTCGAACCTAACAAGTTTACAAGAGTGACAGTTCTTCACCAAAATATAGCCGGCTTACTGAAAAAACTTGATAACTTAACAGAATCATTATATTAGTGGAACTTGCACAGCAGCAGATTAAAATTGATAACGTAATTAATGTCTGAGTGAAACATTTGTGCCAAGGAATTCAGAAAACAACATAAGATTGCCTAATTATAAAGTAGCTGACTCCTATTGTAGGAAAAATGAAAGTCGAGGCGGTACTTGCATTTTAGTTAAAAAATATACGGAATTTAGATATTTAAATATAACTAAGGAACTCAGCACGGTGGGATCTTTTGAATCATGTGGAATAGAAATACCCAAATATAATTTAACAGTAATATGTATATATAGAGTGCCTTATAGACATAATATTGAGGATTTTTTCGTAAAATTGAATACAGTACTTCATAGTGTCACAAACAAGCAACATAAATAAAATCGGCCAAGTGCGAGTCGGACACGCACACGAAGGGTTCCGTACTATAATATCTATAATAGAAAATCCTATAAAATAACGAGAAATCAACGAAATTCCAAGTAGTAAATTACAAACTTATAGGTAGGTTTTCGATACACATCCGGGCAGCATGACGACGCTCGCGCGAATACGCGCGGTTATGGCTCGCTCCGTGATGTTACCTCCCCCGCTACCCGCGCGGCCGTTGCTTAGCAACCGCCTCGCGCTCGCGCCACCACCACACCGCGGCGCGGCGCTCGCACCGCGTTTAGATGCACGGATTATTTTCATTTTGTGAGTTTTTATGTATTAGATTAGGTATTTATTTTTATCTTCTATACCTATAATAAAACTGTAACGAAGTCGTGTCTGTACATTGAAGATAAAATTAAGAAAACATTTTTTTTACACTATATGAAAGCAGTAGAATCTGAAAATATAGTTTTTGAATTTTTTGTCTGTCTGTCTGTCTGTATGTCCGCTATAGGCTCTTAAAGTACTGAGTATTTTGACATGCTGTTATATAAAACGCGTTCTCTAAGGTTCTGTGGAGGTCATAGGCTTTGTTTCATCAAAATCGGTTTAGAAATAGCAGAGTTATTCCAATAAATAACTTCGATGGAATTATAAATAAGCAATCTGCTGTGTCCGCGCGCGAGGCGAACTCCGAGGAATCGGTGGCTGAGGAAGCGGGCGGGTGTACGCCGCGCCCGACCGTCGCTTCATCTCACTCTAGCTCATTACGTCAACATTCCTTATCATTCCTCGGAGCTAGCGCGCGGACTGTACCTGTAGTTGGACAAAAAAATAAGAGATGGCTTAAAACGCGCAAACGAGATACTCCAGAATTTAGTAATAGTTCTACGACTATTTTAACCGAATTCAAAAAGGAGGTCATGAATTCGTAGCGTATATATTTTTTAACCGACTTCGAAAAAAGGAGGTTATCAATTCGACCTGTATGTTTGTAACGTTGTCAGAACTGCACAGTTTTTGTTATGTTAGTCTATACCAGATTTTTAAAATGTGTGCCAAATTTCATAAGTGTATGTATGTTTGTATGTCGGTATGTTTGTATGTTTGTACACGTATTACGCAGAAACTAGAAGTCGTATTGCAAAAATTATTTCTATACATTGAATAAAGTAACTCTCAACTTAGGAGTCACCGTAAGTTTGATTGAAATTGGTTCAGTAGTTTTCAAGATATGGACATTTTTAGTTTTAAAATATGAGCGTTTCAACGATGCTATCTAAGTATACAAACTACTCGATTTGAACGAAATTCGGTAGTACTACTATGTAAAAGGATCTGGCACACTTACATGATTAATTAAATTTTAAGCGTTACAATAGTTGTAGTGAAGTGTGTTCGAAAATTAAACGAACTTACCCAGTAAAGTTTTGTGAATACAATTTTTAATTTCAAACAAAACGAGTAAATACTATTCCATCAAAAACATAACATGTACAAAAGGCCAAGTCTCGCTACGCAGCTCTTCTACTACAAAAAGTTGTGAGATCTAATGTAAAACCAAGTCAATTAATAATTTTAGTACTATCTATGAGAGCATTTATCCAACTATTTTGTAAGAAATTGTGACTTAATTAGTTAACTAACAACTTTTGTAGTAACCGTAACGATATTAAACATCTTTATTTATTTAATAATTAGAATTTTTTGTTATATAAAACGAAAAAGCACAATCTTCAATCAAGCAAATTACAACGCTTAATGAAGAAGCGCCATCTTCCAGATTTTCGGGTCAAACCTCGTTCTTGTCAGATGCCAACTGGTGACAATGACAGTCATAAGTATAAAACAATGGACATATTCGGTGAGTTAACCTATAGATAAGCAATTTAAAGCGAATTTACAACAGCTTTCTTCACCTCAATGCTGTGTGTTTTAGAAGGACATATAATACCCGACCGCAGTAATAATTTATTTATTTATTAATCAAATTAGTACCGCATAAGTCTACGAATTACACTAATGATAAATAAACATGCATTATTCACTATTTTACTAAACATGTTTAGTAACAAGTATCTATGTTAAAAGAAAAACAAAATACTCGACTGCAGAAAAGTAGTTTTTGCAGTCTAACTTATGATTTCATTGCGCTTGATATGCTGTTAAGTGTACGTTTTTTTGTGAAAAAGTATGCGTAAATCGTTGTAAACGCTTATAAATGCGCATTCTTAAAAATAATTCTAGTAAAACCACTTGTTTATTACGATAAAGTTCATTGGAGATTACGACAAAATGCATTTTTTTAAATTTGCGAAATAGGTTTAATCCTGTTTTACCCGTTCCCGCGGGAATACCGGGATAAAAAGTATCTTATGGGTTAATCCAGGTTATAAACTACCTGCGTACCAAAATTTCAGCCAAACCCGTCAAGCCGTTTTACCGTGAAGAAGTAACAAACTAATACAAACTTCGCATTTATGTTATTAGTGTGAAGTGTGATATGATTTATTAGCATTTCCTATTCCAAACTCCAATAAAACATTAAGTTATATATATATTCGTAACCACCGTTAAAAATTCTTTATTTTGATACCATACTCTTATGTTTTTTGAGATTACTTTTTGCCGCCAAAAATCCTTTATTTTGTTTTTTTAGGGTTCCGTACCTCAAAAGGAAAAAAACGGAACCATTAGATCACTTTGTTGTCAGTCTGTCCGGGTGTCAAGACCTTTTTATCTCGGGAATGCGTGAAGGTATCGAGTTGAAATTAAAACCATATATGCAAATCCATAGTATCTTGCTGCAGAAAGAAAAATAAAATTTCTCTGTTTTCGTAAAAAAAAGTTATAGCCGAATATGTCGTAAAAAACGCACATTTCGACACTCACAAGGGAATCAAAACCTATGGGGTACTTTGACCTAGAACTATGAAATTTGGCAAGAAGCATTGTGTTAAAGTACACATATAGGAAAAAATCCGAAAACTGGACATTTTAAATTTAATCACAAAAAAATAGTGTCTCTATGCAAGGAATGAGGGTCCAAATATTAAAGTGCTTTACCCGTATTATATGGGGAGTATCATATAGAAGAGCTTCATTAGCATAAGCTAAAACAGGTTTTTAAATATTTTTACGATGTATATTTTTCAGTTTATGAAGGAAAATATAAAAAAATATATAATTTCCCCCTTTTATGTAGTGGTTTGTATGGGACCTTCGGTGGACGAGTCTGACTCACACTTGTCCGTTTTTTTTTACATTTAGTTAACATTATACCGTTTAATTATGTATGTTAGGACTATATACTTACATCGAGAAGACTACATTATTATTGTATTTTTTTTTAAATTCTTAATGAAACATTAATCGGAATCCTGTTTTGTGGTCTAAGGCCGGTTTCACAGCTGTACGGGTAGCACCCGCAATGCTCTGAAACAATGGTTCAGTAGGAGCTTGTATGTTATACGGGCTCTACTCGGAGCTGGTCGCGTACAGACCGATTCGCGTTACTGTGAAACGATACCTATTATAGCGCATCACGTGTATTTCCGTTCCGTCTGTGAAACTAGCATTAGACTACAAAACGGGACAGACATTAAGAATTCCAAAAAAATGAAATACAGCGGGGCGGATAGCGCTCACCTATCTCGCCCGCCATGAAGGTCAGCTCGTTGTCCTCGGCCGCCTCAAAGTCGTAGAGCGCGCGCACACGACGCGCCTCGCGCGCCGGCACCGGCGCCGCCGCGGACTCCGGCGCGTCGACGCGCGGGTAGAGCGCGGCGGCGGCAGCAGCGGGCGGCGCGCCGGACGGCGCGTCCCGCAGCGAGGCGGCGATGGCGCGCGCCAGCTCCTCCTGCTCGCGCGCGGCCGCGGCGACGGCGGCGCCGGGCGCGCCCGCCGTCGCCCCCACCGGCGCCGGCGAGGGCGCGCGCTCGGCGCGCAGCTTGGCGTGCAGCGAGGGGATGAGGTCGAGCGCCGGGTCGGTGCGGAACTCGCCCTCGGCCCACTTGCGCAGCAGCGCGCGCAGCCGTCGCTGCACCGGCGGCTGCGCACGCCAGAAGATGCGGCGAAACTCCTGCTCGAAGTCTCTGGAGGCCACCTCCAGGTGGAAGGCGCGCCCGCAGTTGTTGACGCACGCGTCGAGTAGCGTGGCCGCGTGGCACTGCACGTGCGGGTCCGCGTGCGCGAGCCGTCGCATGGTCGCGCGGAGACACTCCTTGGCGGCGGCGGGGGAGGCTCCCGCGCGGTCGCAGATCTCCATGATCAGCCCCCACTCCTCGCTCGTGTTGTTCTCGCTGGTGGCGCGCTCTGCAACACACACACTCTCACATCACACATCACACACACACATCGATCACAAAAATCTTTTTTACGCAATCGGTAAGGTAAATATTGAGGCTTCCATTTTTTTATTTTATTTATCTTAACATCTAATTTAAAAACACTTTGAAAACAAGTATCAATGTTAAAAGAAAAACATATTTTTCAAAAGTGTGAATACGTTCACAATTAACTTCTGACATCTTTGATTCGCAAACTTAATTAATTTACAAATTACTTGAAATTGGTCTATTTTTTTTTTTCTTTTTTCCGCTCAGTATCGTTTCACCTGCAAATATTGTTAAGATTGGTATACCTATAGATAGGCGCGTACAGCATCAAGCTTTATTTCATATTTTTCCAAATTATAGGCGAAAACTTGTAATTAGCCTCGTCATTTATATAAATGTATAGTTTATTTAAGTATTTAGGCTGTAAGTTTCCCTAAAAATATAAAATAAAATAATAAATAAACAAAATACCCGACTGCAGAAAAACAGTTTAACTTAATAATGATTTTGTCACGCTCAATCAATACGCTGATGAGTGTACGTTTTTTGTGTAAAAGTGTTCGTAAAATTACTATAAAAGATTATAAATGCGTATTTTTAGAATAATTGTAGTAAAATCACTTGTTTATTACGAACAAGTTCATTGAAGGTAAAGAAAAAACGAATTTTTTAATTTTTGTGAGAGATGTATTATTATTATTGAATAAAACCGGACAAGGCGAGTCAGACTCGCCCACCGAGGGTTCCGTACAAACTAGTAGATAAAAGGGGGAAATTATATATTTTTTATATTTTCCTTTATAAATCGAAAAATATACACTATAAAAATATTTTAAAACCTGTTTTAGCTTGTGCTAATTAAGCTCTTTCATATGATACCCCACATGATACGGTTAAAGTACTTTAAAATTTGGACCCTCTTTCCTTGCTTTTTTTTTTTTTTTTTTTTTATCAGCCCTGTTTGTACAAACTGTCCCACTGCTGGGAACGGGCCATCTTCTCATTGTGAGAAGGGTTAGGCCATAGTCTGCCACGCTGGCCAAGTGCGGGTTGGCAGACTTCACACATCTTCAAGATCATTGAGAACTCTCAGACATGTAGGTTTCCTCACGATGTTTTCCTTCACCGTTTGAAGTTGGCGGCAATCAACAATACGCACATAACTTCGAAAAGACAGAGGTGCGCGCCGTGGGATTTGAACCCAGGACCTGCGGATCGCAAGTCAGACGGTCTCACCACTAGGCTGCCGGAAACTCCCTACACACTTTCCTTGCTAATGACCCTATATTTTGTGATTAAATTAAAAATGTCTAGTTTTCGGATTTCTTCCTATATGTGTACTATAACACAATGCTCCTTGCCAAATTTCATAGTTCTAGGTCAACGGGAAGTACCCCATAGGTTTTGATTCCCTTCAGAGTGTCGAAATGTACGATAGGCTTGCGCTTGACCGTCAACTCACCTGGTGTTAAGCGACAGTTACGGTCTACGATGGAGCGCGCTTGCTTAGAAGAAACCTATTCACTCGCGATTTGAAGACACTTAGATTATATCTATTCGGAAAGACCCATTCAGGAAGCGCATTCCACATTTTGGCGGTACGCACAATGAAAGTGGAGTCAAAGCGTTTCGTACGTGTTTTCGGAATATCAACCATGTAACGATGTCGCTTTTTCGTGCTTCTTACTGTCCGATAGAAAAAAGGGCATGGGGGAATGAGATCATGCAAAGCACACGCACACTCACCGAAATGTATGCGATAAAAAACCGATAAACTGGCAACTTTGCGACGATGCTCCAGACTTTGGAGTATAGTCCGAACAAGGGAATCGTCACAAATGAGCCTCCTAGCACGCCTCTCAATGGTCTCTAACGCCTCGAGCTGGTACTTAGCAGATCCGTCCCAAGGGTGCGAACAGTATTCCACGCACGACCGAACTTGTGCCTGATATATTGTAATCAACTGTTCCGGCGTGAAGTAACGACACACCTTCGAAAGGATACCCAGCTTTTTGGCAGCTAATTGAGCTTTCGACTCAATATAGGAGCCAAAGTTAAGGGTGGACGTCAAAGTAACGCCTAAGATCTCGAGATGATCCTTAATCGGTATCGAAACATCTCGGAAAGTAGGAGCCAGCTGGAATTGGCTCCTTTTAGCAGAGAATAGACACGCCTGTGTTTTAGCAGCATTGAATTTGACTAGGTTGGCATCGCCCCACTCGGAAACTGCCTTAAGAGCCAAGTTCAAGCGCTCAACCATTGCCTCTCTCTGAGCCTGGATTTCAGGTACACCGGCTCGCGCGTCAGATACGTAACTTTCTACAACGGTGCTGTCGTCTCCGTATCCAAAAATACCGGGTTTCAGCAGACCATTAATATGCAGCAAGAAAAGGGTAGCAGAAAGCACTGACCCCTGGGGAACACCAGCATTGATAGCCATTCGGTCAGACGAGCAGCCATCAATGACCACTCATAGCGACCGGTCCCGCATGAAGTCCGATATCCAAGCAATAAAACCTGTGGACAGTCCGTACGAAGGAAGCTTGCTGATAAGGCTGTCATGCCAGACCCTGTCAAAAGCCTTCGAGATGTCGATTGCTTCCCCGTGTTTCTTTATGGCTTCACTCCAGATGTGGGCAACGTACGCTAAAAAATCCCCAGTAGACCGATTTCGACTAAATTGATTAAATTGATCACTTGCTAGATATGTATTCATTCTGCATGTACTTCATACCGACAGTGGGAGTCAAGATTTTTTACATTTAACAGTTAACACCGGGTGAATTTTGAATTGAAATTTTATTTAGTAATTAAAGACTGTCAATTAGATTAGTTGCTTTTAAAGAAAAGCAACTAATCTAATTGACAGTCTTTAATTATCCTTCCTACTAAAGAGTAGGAAGGATAAATCAGCAATTTGATGTCAAGTATAAAGTGGAAGGAAATGTTTTGCAGAGGATAACCTAATTACAATAATAATTATACAAAGATTATATTTGTTAGAATTGATATGATGTTATACAGATGCAAGGAGATAGAGCCAGCTTTTTGAAAAGGGTCTTGATAAACAAACCCACCCCATAATTATTAGAGGAATGTACGTTTTCAGTTCAACACATGTGTGATTGTTGTCTGCTAATGAAGAGGAATGGCATGACAATTATCATTTATTCAATTGTTCAAATGAAATCTTTGGACAACATTACATAAAACCTGCTTATTAATAAGAATTTCAGGTTCATATCAACAAAGTCACAAATTGAAAATCTGTAAGTAGTACAGTGAGTAGGTATACTGTAAAACTAATAAATAAATAAATATAAATAAATCAATTTTTGAGAGTGAGATATCAAAGGTTTTAATTACATAACTTACTATTAGGTTAAATAGGCTTATTTAGTAATAACATACTCTTGCCAAATTAAGAATATTACTGCACCGCTCCGACAACGCACTGGTGGCTGCCGTGAGGCATTGGGACGCTAGTCCCCTTCATCGGACGTGGACGGCGTACCACGCGCCTATCACCTAAACTGACTTAATATTGTATATTTTAATTATTAATTATCAATCAATTTAATTCAGTTCATTGCAATTATTTATTTATTTATTTGAAATCTACAGTTAATTTTATTTTATTTAATGTTGTAATTATTTAAGTAATTTAATTTATTTCTCGTCGATTATTTCATTATATTTAATTTTAATTTAATTTTTAATGCTAATGTAAGTTCTATGGATGCAAAACATCCGGAATAAAATTATTTCATTTCATTGCATGAAGTATGAGTCATTACTTTTCCTGCTTATACGATAGATACCAAAATATACCTACCTACCTTACCATAACAATTGATCTTGATAGATTTATTGTCTTTACTCACCGACATCTTGGTCAAACGGAGAAGAATTACTGAAAATCCCCATCATACACAGGTAAGCACTACAACATCACAAAACGACAAAGAGAATCAAACAAAACAATAAAATTAATCTTGCTAAAGTACCAGGTAGATAACGAACTAATGGGCGAATTTATGATAAGAATAATATCTTGGTTGACAGGCTACAACTCGTGCCGCAGTACAGTACACTCGTTATTAAGAATTAATTTTACAGTAAAGATATTGATTGAATAATGTTTGAAGAAATATTTATTTTCGGAATGACGAGTAAGTTCAACAATAGCTAACAATACGTAGTATCTTCTTCTTCTTTTTTGTATTGGACCCGCATTAAAGCATTTGCCAGTGTCAAATATTAGGAGTTTTTCAAGTTTCTTCAATAAAACAAGTTGTAAATGTTCTAGTCACAATCTAAGTCACATATACAGTCAATTTATAAGTCGAGTCCTGCTTCAGTAAAGTGGTGGCGACTTTACTAGAAGCTTCTTTGGAGTTATGCCGACAACGTAAAATCATACGTTTTACTGCTTTATTTCACTTGCCCACACTCATGCACTTTATCGAACACTTAATGAATAAAACACCACCATTTTTATAGCATTAATGTTCAAATAACACAAGTTTAGGAAAATAAAACAAAGCAAGAACACGTTACTAAGACGTTCCCGCCAAAAACTCATGTAGTATCTTCTAACTGCACCCTTATTCAGCACCCTTATTCAGATTATATTCGATTCGATGCGATCTTCGATATGGAGAGTGATCTCGAAGGATTTCACACGGTTTGCGGAATTAGCGATTCAGGTTTCTCGAATATCGAATAATTTTGACATTTCCATTCCTTATGGTATCAGCTGATCATTCCAAACGGTTCCATTGATTGAAAGCGGCATGTGACATGTCGATTATCAATCGATTAATCGGAAATTGTTTTTTTGACTTGGAAAAACCGATTTTTAGATTTATCTCATGCTGCATGTAATTTTCGTGAAAGTGTAATTTTCGTCACGTTATAGTATTGTTACTACTGTAGTACCTACTTTTAAGACAGCAGAGTTATTCATGTTTGGTGTAATTTACATAATATATAGTATACCTACTATTATCAATTCTAATTTAATATTATTTATGTCATATTGATCCACTATTAAATATTTGCACTTGAGAAATGATCGAATGTAATGGAAAATTGTAATTAATTTCTAAGGCCTTATTTACCAAATTAAACATTCTTGCAAATAAATTTCATTTCATAAGTAAATTCAAACCAAAATTTATTCATTTGTTTGCTAAATGAGCAACGTAAAGACAAACATGAAACCACACATTTCTCTCCCACGCTCCTCTCTCTATATGGTAGTTGTTTTAAACAAGCACTAAAGTGACGTAATGTTACACAATTCGAATAATATAACTTAGTATTTGCTAGGATGATGTACGATAATTAATATGATTTGGATTACAATGAACGTTCACCGGAAAAAGGAATACGGGAGTCAGTATAGGTCGAAAGCGAGAAGGAGGAATGACACCGGATACTCCTCTAGTAAAGTAATAATGCTGACTGTTCCAAGCCTAGTGTGTCTCCAGGCAGCACTGTACGCCAGGGACCACCCAGAGGAGTACTCTCACATCGGCGACACGCGTGGAGGTGGTTCGGCGCGTCTCGCACATCGGCTGCGTGCCGTGCCTCGCCGTCTCGCTAAGACGAGTAAACTGGTACATGTGACTGCAGCAGAGGTGTACAATCGCCTGCCATATGAGGTCCGAGACTCGCCGTCTAGGGGATCATTTAAATACAAACTAAAAAAATGGCTTATCGAACAAGCATTCTACAAGTTTGATGATATGACTAAAATACAAGTGACATGACATTTGTATTTTTCCCTGTTGACATGTAACATTATCCGTTATGAATAAATTACTATGACTATGTAACAACAAATAAAAATATATTCAATTTTTTACAAACTATCACAGCTATCACAGAACATCAAATTTCTTTATCTATGGAGTCGATAGGTCGGTTTAGAATTTATAATATTGCCAACAAAAAAACATACAGTTGAATTAAGAACCTCATTCTTTTTGAAATCGGTTAGAAATATAAATGTGTGCTACTTCAACCCCAGCAAAATATAATAGACTTTCTTTAATAGCTCGCATTATTTACTGATCCCTGATTTGAACTGTAAAAAAATACGATTTTCTTACTTTTATCTGAAAATGAAAATTTTTAAACGCAAAAGAATTGAACTTTAATCGATTTTTTTAAATAGTGAATCGAAATCCTTAACGATATCAAGTCACTAAAAAAAGTTTATAAATTTGACAGTGGCAGCCGTCTAGATTTTTTTTCTTTTATTGGCCACAATTGGCATATTTGCCAAAGTAATAAGTTAAAGTTTTATGAAAAATACAAATAATATAAGTTTTAATCACAATCTCAAGTTACTTGGCTTAGATTATGACGCAATACTCGGTTGATAGTGAAACAAGTTCATGTCATGACTTGGTTATTTTACTAGGAGCTGTTAAGGACTTTGTAAGTTACAACGTGAAGAAGTATGTTTCATCACTCTCATTTCAAACTCGTGCGCGTAAACGAACACTAATTGATTAAAAAAACATCATCTTTACAAAATCTTTATTTGAAATAACAAAAGTTTAGAATAATAAAAGAAAACTGAGACATTTTTTAATTAAGTTCCCGCGAAAAATTGCCTTGAATTTGAGCCGGCTACCGAATCGAATGGATTACCTTCGATAACCCTATTCACAAATTCGAATGGCACCAGTCGGTACCAAATCGGTAATGACCTCGTGTGACCGATAGGATAACATAGACAAGCTAGTTTTCAGAGTCAGTTTCATGTTTTTAGATAGGTGATTCGTGATAGAAGTAAAAAAAAGCTTAATTATGACCGGCGACTGACAAAATATATAATTTATTGCATAATATACATATAACTTAATCCATCAACTTAATTATGGTATATAATTCTTTAGTAAATTTATAGCTTCATTATGTGAAGCATGCTTCGAAAATACCTTGTTGGTTGTGTGTGTGCATGTGTGTGTGTGATTTCAAAGTTCTTCTATTTTCCCCCTGTCTTCGCGCATTTAATGTATTTGCCATTTATTAGTAACAAGTATTAAATATTTAATATATTTAGGGCGCCATGCGTGTAATCTGACTAAGATCTCCAACTATAAAATATTACATTTTGAAACTTTGGAAATCATAATTAGGGGAATTTTAAAACCTGTAAAATCGGTACATTTGACTATTAGGTGAATATAATATGTCAAATTATGGAAAATGGTAATTGAAAATATCAAAAACGTGATCTTATTTTATTAAAATGTATTAGTAAAATGTATTCGATATCACTCCCGACAGGTTTATCCTGTCGGGAGCGATATCGAATTAGCCATCGAATTTATATGTCAAACTCCTTCGGATTCGAGTTTGTGAATCGGTCTACCCGAATCCCGGCGGATCCAGTTGAGGATGAGTGGAGATTGTCTTTGGTTTCTCGAGATTTCTATACAAAAAATGGGACCGACGGGCATAAATTCGAATTCGTGAATACCCATTGGAGTCGAATGGAGCTATATTCGGTAGCCGGCTCATTACCGACAAAATTGACAAACCGACAACCGATTAGAACTAGAATAAGGGTGCAGATTACATTCGATTCGATGCGATCTTCGATATGGAGAGAGATCTCGAAGGATTTCACACGGTTTGCGGAATTAGCGATTCAGGTTTCTCGAATATCGAATAATTTTGACATTTCCATTCCATAAGGTATCAGCTGATCATCCCAAACGGTTCCATTGATTGAAAGCGGCATGTAACATGTCGATTATCAATCGATTAATCGGAAATTGTTTTTTTGACTTGGAAAAACCGATTTTTAGATTTATCTCATGCTGCATGTCATTTTCGTGAAAGTGTAATTTTCGTCACGTTATTGTATTTTTACTACTGTAGTACCTACTTTTAAGACAGCAGAGTTATACATGTTTGATGTAATTTACATAATATAAAGTATACCTACTATTATCAATTCTAATTTAATATTATTTATATGATAATGATCCACTATTAAATATTTGCACTTGAGAAATGATCGAATGTAATGGAAAATTGAAATTAATTTCTAAGGCCTTATTTACCTACATTCTTGCAAATAAATTTCATTTCATAAGTAAATTCAAACCAAAATTTATTCATTTGTTTGCTAAATGAGCAACGTAAAGACAAACATGAACCACACACTTCTCTCCCACGCTCCTCTCTCTGTATGGTAGTTGTTTTAAACAAGCACTAAAGTGATGTAATGTTACACAATTCGAATAATATAACTTAGTATTTGCTAGGATGATGTACGATAATTAATATGATTTGGATTACAATGAACGTCCACCGGAAAAAGGAATACGGGAGTCAGTGTAGGTCGAAAGCGAGAAGGAGGAATGACACCGGATGCTCTCCTAGTAACAACAAATAAAAATATATTCAACTTTTTACAAACTATCACAGCTATCACAGAACATCAAATTCCTTTATCTATGGAGTCGATAGGTCGGTTTAGAATTTGTAATATTGCCAACAAAAAAACATACAGTTGAATTAAGAACCTCATTCTTTTTGAAATCGGTTAGAAATATAAATGTGTGCTACTTCAACCCCAGCAAAATATAATAGACTTTCTTTAATAGCTCGCATTATTGACTGATCCCTGATTTAAACTGTAAAAATATACGATTTTCTTACTTTTATTTGAAAATTAAAATTTTTAAACGCAAAAGAATCGAACTTTAATAGATTTTTTTAAATAGTGAATCGAAATCCTTAGCGGTATCAAGTCACTTCACTTCACTTCTTGGTTTAGTGGCCTCATTGACTTAAATAATTAAGTCACGATTCTGCCAATGTCCGTTTCATGCTAGTTTCGTAAACGGCGTCTTGCGTTTATAAGAGTTTCCGTCGTCTATCAGTTACGTTATAACCAGTTGATTTTTCTAAAAGAGACACAACAACACAGTGTTAGTAAGCATAGATTACTTATAATTACTTCATATATAGACCTACAAAAATATCTAAATATTGTTAGTTACACACAATATTTACAACCGTATATTATTTGAATTTATATATTTACATAAAATATGGATGATTAATGGGGTGTATGTATGGAATAAAAGACATTTCATGGAGGTAGGGCGAGGGACTCTAGGAGGGAGGATATTATACAGGGAAATACGTTGTTTAGGGCAGTTGAAGAATATGTGGTCCACGGTCCCTTCATCTAGGCCACACTCACACATTGAGTGGTCCCTGATCCGCAATTTTGCTAGAAAGACTGGTGTACAGGCGTGACCCAGGCGCAGGCGGCATATTGTCGAGGTAGTAACTTTATTCGCGTTTCTAAACTTAAAAAACCATGGGGTTATAGGAATCTCCGGTTGAATGTCAGCATAATATTTTCCTTTAATTTTTTGGGAAGTTTCCCACTCTTTAGCCCAGGTTGTTTGGAGGTGGAATTTAGGAAGAAGGCATAAGTCATGAGAAAAAATTTTGAAATTATCTAGGGAACCTATATGGGACGCGGCCTTAGCACATGAATCGGCCGTCTCATTGCCCGGTATTCCAGAGTGACCTGGGATCCAAGCAAGAACAATACCAATTCCTGCGCTATGGCATTCAAAAAGCTGTTGTTTAATTTGTAGAATGAGAGGGAAGCGACCAGAGGTTCGAAATGGGTTGGACAGAATGGCTTGAAGACAGCTTTTTGAATCAGAAAAAATTATAGTGTTGTTAAGATTATGAGATTTGACAAAGAGGATAGCTTCCAGGAGCGCAAGGGCTTCACCGGTAAATATGGAAGAAAGGGAAGGAGATTTAAAACTTAGACATATTTTTGAGAATGGGATCCACACTGCCGCACCCACTATACTACCATTCGACAGTTTAGATGCATCGGTAAAGATGAGATGCCATCCTCTGTATTCGGACTCTATTCGTTCCCTAAATATTGCAGGTGGATTAGTGTCATCTTTATTAATGCCAAAGTGGGTCAAAATGTTGGGTTTGAATATTAGTGCCTCATATGGTGTTAAGAAAAGAGGGTTAGAAGAATATTGAGCAATAGGGTCTGGGATAGTAGTGAATTTGATATAGCTGTACACTAGACAGGGAATATACGCCGAGTACCTCGAACCATATAGACGAGACAGACAATCTAGTTTTGGAAGAAGGGGGTGGTTCGAATTTTGAATCAATTTAAACAAAAATCTGTCTGATAGAAATTGTCTCCGCAGAATTAAGGGAGGCTCGCCACACTCGACCTGCATTGCATTGATGGGGGAGCATTTCATAGCACCCAGGATAATGCGAAGACATTTAGATTGTACTTTGGAGATTCTTTTCAGGCCTAACTTGCTGCTATTATTTAAAAGAAATGTTCCATAATCCATATGACTTCTAACTATAGAATTAAATAGTAGTTTTTGAGAGTATGGGTGGGAACCCCACCAAACACCAGACAGTGATCTTAGGATGTTAATGTTCTTTTCACATTTTTGTACCACATAATCATAGTGTTGATTGCCCATCATCTTTGAATCTAGTAGCAATCCTAAAAATTTGGTGTGTGAAACCTGTGGGATAATTTCTTGGCCAATAAGAATTTGTACTGGTGGAGTGGTTCTTTTTTTGGTGAAGACAACAACTGAGCTCTTAGAAGCAGATAAGGACAGACCGTGGTCTGACAAGAAGTCTCCAAGAGAAGAAAGAGCCGAGTTTAATCTATCTGACGCTTCTTCCAGAGATCGGGCCTCTGTGTACAGCGCGAGATCATCTGCATATTGCAGTAGCTCGCAAAATGGGGTTACGAAACTCTCGAGATCGCAAGTATAAAAGCTGTAAAGAATGGGGCTCCAGACCGATCCCTGAGGGAGACCCTTCCAGACTGTTCTCGGAGGTTGAAGTTGGTTTCCAGCTTTAACAACGATAGACCGTTCCATAAGCATATTGCTTATAAATCGTACGAGCTTAACCGGGACGCTCAGCTGAATAAGTTTATTCCTGAGGACGGGAAGCACGACGTTATCATAAGCTGAGGCTATATCCAGAAATACGCCGACAAGAGATTTCTTACTTTTGTATGCAACATGGATGTCTGTTGTTAATATGCTTAGGCTATCCATCGTTCCTAGACCTTTTCTAAACCCAAATTGAGATTTAGCTAGGATCGAGTTATGTTCAGCAAACCATTCCAATCTGTTTTTAATTAAGTGTTCCATAATTTTGGCTAAAACTGAGGATAATGCGATAGGTCTGTAGCTGCGAGGATCTGAAGGATCCTTGTCTGGTTTCAGAATCGGGATTATAATTTGGGTTTTCCATTGCTTTGGTACTACGCCATTCTCAAAGAAATGATTAATTAAGGTTAGGTAGGTCATTTGGCACTTATTAGAGGATTTAGTTAAGAATGAATAAGGGATTCCATCTATACCTGGAGAAGAGTCTGTCAGTCCGTTGAGTACTAGAGAAAGTTCATTGAAGGTAAAAGGGCAATCAAGGTAGTCATGGGATGGTAGAGGAGCTGGAGGAGAGGGATACGCATCCAAAGGTGGTACAAATGGGGGGGCGATGGAGTCTGAAAAAGCCTCTATCCATGATGAGGGGTCATTACCCGAGATATTTTCGGGAGTAGTTGCGCACCTGAATCTCTTTATCTGTTTCCAAACTAATGACGAGGGAGTTCTTGGGGAGAGGCTTTCACAGAATCTATTCCATCCAAGCTTTTTCTTTTTAGAGGTAAGTCTCCTGAATTTTGCTGCTGCTTTTTTATATTTTATGAAGTTTTCAACTGACATATTTCCGTTGTATTCTACTTCTGCTTGCTTGCGTTCTGAAACAGCAGCCGTGCATTCTGCGTCCCACCAAGGAGTAGAAATTCTACCATGTTTGGAGGGCTTTTTGTGGGGAATATGTTGATCTGCTGATGAGATGACAGTATCAACAAAACTATTATATGAGGATAAAGGGTCGCTTATAATAGGGGAAATTGGAGATGTATCTAATTTGTTATCTATGGCAGCTGAGTATGCAGACCAGTCTGCAGCCGTAAGTTTATATTTAAGGGACGGGGAAAAGTTGCAGAATGGAGTGGATTTGTTAGATATGCCCATGGATATAGGGAAATGGTCACTACCTGAAGTGGAAGAGAGAACTTTCCATGAAAGGGAGAATGAGATTGAAGGGGATACTAGAGTGAGGTCAAGCGCGCTCTTTGGATCTTGTAAGGGGAGAGCCCGACGAGTTGGAGATCCGTCATTGATCACACATAAGTCAACCTCATTGAAAATATCCAGCAGCGAGCGTCCAAAATTATCGCAGTGGCTGGATCCCCACATTATATGGTGAGAGTTGAAATCTCCCATTACAATCATGGGAGAGGGAATGGAAGAGAAAAGAAGAAGAAGGTCGGGAATAAGTGAGGATGTAGGATGAGGTATGTAGATTGAAATGAAGGAAATATCCGAGGATCTGATACCAACTATATTGATACCAGGGGAATGGGTGGGAAGGGATAGTAATGAAAATGGCAGGGAGCGCTTTATGAGTAAAGCACTGCCCGCATACCCATCAGGCCTGTCATCCCGCAGGCATGAGTACCCTGATACCCGAAAACAGGAACCAGGGACCAACCATGTCTCCGAGATGGCAATGACTGTTGGATTGATCTGGGTTATTAAACAGATTAATTCATGTTTCTTTCGGCGTATGCTCTGAGCATTCCATTGTAGGATCTTGAATAGGTTCTTGTCCATATTGTTGGGTTAAGGAGACTAACTGATTTAATAGTAAGGCAACGTTGGTCGGTAGGGGAGAAGGGCTTGTTATAATAGTGTTTATTAATTGTGCTAATAGAGATTCTAATGTATTCTCCTGTGAGGAGGAAGCATCTGTTTCAACGTTACTCGTCAGTGCACTACCATTCGGCATTGCCGATCTAGGTTCTGAGACAATTGATTGATGTGCGCCCTTGTTGTATGACTTCCCTAATAAGATTTTAGGGCGTGTAGTATAAAAAGTCTTAGTGGATGTTCTTCTGTTATTTAGTTGGGAAGGGATAGAGGCTCCTGAGGCCTGAGAAGAGCTTAAGGGGAAGGGTGATTTTTTTTGAGTAACCTCTGCATACGAGCGAGAAACTTTAGGGAACTGGGAGGCCGATTCTTCATATGATATACTTTTTTGTGCCATAACTGCCTTGATTGATTTTTGTCGTTCGAATTCAGGGCAGAGTTTATTATTCGCAAAGTGGCGTCCAGAACAGTGTAGACATAATGCCTGACTTTCTGGGATTTTACAGCTATCTCCGTCATGATCTTCAGTACATTTGAAACAGCGAGCTTTCGATCTGCATTGATTTTTAGTGTGCCCAAATCTGCAGCAAGCGTGGCATTGTATTGTGGGATATTGGTATTGTTCCACAGGTAAAGCAGTGTAAAAGGAAAATACTTTTGGTGGTAGAATTTGACCATGGAACGTCACCACCACAGTTTGTGTTGGGACCCATGTGGTGATCCCTTCTACCACTGTTTTTCTGTTAAAACGTCTCGCTTTAATTATCTTGCCACAGTTAAGGGGAAGTTCGATGGAGTTTACAAATTCCGTCATTGATAGGTCCGTGGGCACTTGTCGAATTATTCCCATTCTAGTGACACTGTACGTCGGGATTATCGCTGTATACTTGGACGCGGCCAAAATCGGCATGGCAAGAAAGTTATTCGCATGGTTTGCTGATGTAAATTCTACCGAAACTTTATTTCTGCCTACTCGTTTTATGCCATCAGGCTTGATGTTACCAATTTTATGTTTTTTTAGAAATTGGCCAAATATAATTGGTTTGATTATGGTACCCGATGAAGGATCCAATTCGATGCGGGAGACGTGTACCAGAAATGGGCCTTTATCGGAAGTTGTGTAAGCTAAGCTCCCGACAACAAGACTCGGATCAATATATTGGGTATCTATTGATGCTGAAGGAGAGGAAATATTTTTTGAGGGGGAAGCATTTGCCTCCGCGTCCAGACGTCGTTTAGCCGCTAGCTTACTTATTGCTTCAGGCGGTGGATCAGGTACAAGGAGGTGATCCTCCATGGTTTTGAGGTTATTTGCCTTCCACTATGCCAAATATCTATAAATCACCCAAATAAATATATCTTACCAACACCACACAAAACGGACAACACAACACAAAGTTTAAAATAATCAAACTGGCTTAAAATCCCAATTTAAAAAAGAAAAACCCCGGGTCGTTTACTCGCTAAGCAATCCGAACGCAGAATCCGGTATCAAGTCACTAAAAAAAAGTTTATAAATTTGACAGTTGCAGCCGTCTAGATTTTTATTATTTTATTGGCCACGATTGGCTCATTTGCCAAAATAATATGTTAAAAGTTTCATGAAAAATACAAATAATATAAGTTTTAGTCACAATCTCAAGTTACTTGGCTTAGATTATGACGAGATACTCGGTTGATAGTGAATCAAGTTCATGTCATGACTTGGTTACTTTACTAGAATCTGTTAAGGACTTTGTAAGTTACAACGTGAAGAAGTATGTTTCATCACTCACATTTCAAACTCGTGCGCGTAAACGAACACTAATAGATTAAAAAAACATCTTCTTTACAAAATCTTTATTTGAAATAACACAAGTTTATAATAATAAAAGAAAACTGTGACATTTTTAATTAAGTTCCCGCGAAAAACCTACCGAATCGAATGGATAACCTTCGATAACCCTATTCACAAATTCGAATGGCACCAGTCGGTACCAAATCGGTAATGACTTCGTATGACCGATAAGATAACATAGACAAGCTAGTTTTCAGAGTCAGTTTCATGTTTTTAGATAGGTGATTCGTGATAGAAGTAAAAAAATGCTTAATTATGACCAGCGACTGACAAAATATGTAATTTATTGCATAATATACATATAACTTGATCCATCATATTAATTATGGCATATAATTCTTTAGTAAATTTGTAGCTTCAATAAGTGAAGCATGCTTCGAAAATACCTTGTTGGTTGTGTGTGTGCATGTGTGTGTGTGATTTCAAAGTTCTTCTATTTTCTCTCTGTACTCGTGCATTCAATGTATTTGCCATTTATTAGTAACAAGTATAAAATATTTAATATATTTAGAGCGCCATGCGTGTAATCTGACAAAGCTCTCCAACTATAAAATATTACATTTTGAAACTTTGGAAATCATAATTAGGGGAATTTTAAAACCCGTAAAATCGGTACATTTGACTATTAGGTGAATATATTATGTCAAATTATGGAAAATGGTAATTGAAAATATCAAAAATTTGCTCTTATATTATCAAAATGTATTAGTAAAATGTATTCGATATCACTCCCGACAGGATAAACCTGTCGGGAGCGATATCGAATTAGCCATCGAATTTATATGTCAAACTCCTTCGGATTCGAGTTTGTGAATCGGTCTACCCGAATCCCGGCGGATCCAGTTGAGGATGAGTGGTGATTGTCTTTGGTTTCTCGAGATTTCTATACTAAAAATGGGACCGACGGGCATAAATTCGAATTCGTGAATACCCATTGGAGTCGAATGGAGCTTTATTCGGTAGCCGGCTCATTACCGACAAAATTGACAAATCGACAACCGATTAGAACTAGAATAAGGGTGCTGGTCTGTGGTTCAACAACAGCAGGGCAGCCATAAAAAAATTATTGATTGCCGTGTTTTGGCTCAAAATTCCAAATATTGCCGTGTTTCATATAAAAAGCAGTTTTTTATACGTAGATACTTAAAAGGAGAGCTGTTGCGTGATCTTCCATACCTACAAATGGGATAAAACTGTTTTCTACCCCTAAATACTATCCGATTTCTAAGATTCATTTTTTCGGCCAATGGACATGTATACATGCAATGGCTATATTATAAACAATTATAGTTTAAAAAACTGAAAAACCAACTTCAAAATACGCAATACAACGTGTTCATATGCGACTTGCTATTCACTTTTCTACAGGCAATTGGATGATATTTTACCAGTTATTTTGTTATAAAAACCTAAGTCCTGAATCATTTAATTTTGATAAAAAAATTATGGGACCACTTTTGAAGTATGATCTACCAAATACAAAAAAATCATTAAATCAATGAATAATTAGCTGAGTAATCGGTGAACAAACATAAAAAAAAACATACAGACCAAATTGATAACCTCCTTCTTTTTGGAAGTCTGTTAAAAAGAATGAAATCGGATAATATTGAGGGATAGAAAACAGTTATTTTTAAGTATAGTAAGCTGTTCAGTGACTTTTTTTACTTTGTATTTTTCACTATTTCAATTTATAGTTTTAATTTTAATTAAAGTTTCGTTCCTTCGTTTAAAGCAACGTCTGAAGCAAGAATGAATGTCTTTGTTCGTAAAGAACGAGTTGTAAATGTCTAAGATATATTTTTAACCTCTCGTGGGTGTTCCTACTAGTGATGTGGTAATATTGGTCCTAAAATACCAATTCTAGAGAGATGTATGATGATTAATCTCCTACACTTGAAGGGCCTTACCGAAAAAAACCTGTCTGAAAATCGCTTAGCATTATCCTAGCTAGCCGATGTTTAAACTCTTATGCAGTGGCTAACTTTTTTTCACCGAAAAAACCGATACACATCTGGTTAGACGTATAATACGTAGAAGACGCACAGAGAAACAAAATACATTCGGTCAGTAGAGATTATGGATAGAATAATCGAATAAAGAACGATATCGGAAGGAAATCTTATCAAAGTTATCAATTTAACGTCAGATACAATGAAATGTCATTGTTATTTGACGTATAACTGTCAATTCCATATCGCGAAAACATAACATGAAAATAATTAATTCCCCGTTTCCCAGAGTTTAGGTTTATTTCTTTCAGGCAGAGTTGTATTCATATGAATCACAAGTAATAAGTTGAAGATTTTTATTCCAAAATGAAGTAAACAAAGAAAAATCGTTCTCAAATTCGACATAAGAGGAAAAGTTTTTTTGTGTGAATATCGAGGTTTGTTATGCTGGTTTAGACGAAGTTGAGCGCTGACAAAACACGGTGATGATGATAAAATATAGCCTATGTCCTTCTCCAGGTCCTAAAGAATCTCTGAGCCGAATTTCATAATGATTGATCCGGTAGCGGTAACAGACAGACGATAGACAGAACTTTCGCATTTATAATATCAGAGATTTAAAGGGCATTGGGCAATGCAAATTGTTCCCGAATTCTGTATCTTCTGCATTCAATTAATATTAGTTGAATGCAGGAGCCACAGGGTTCGGGGTTTGAAAAATAACATGTTAGTATATACTAACATGTTATTTTTCTAGGAGGTGGATGTAAGAGAATAAAAATGGATCTACTAACACCAACTATGCTAAAAAAATTGCTGTAACTAGTATCAATATTTCTAATGCATTACGTTTTTACAGATATTAACTAAAAGTGCTGCATTCCATGCTATGGCATGATAATCCATGCCATGACATGATAATGAAGTAGATAAAATATAGAGAGGCAATTATGCATCAAGAAAACAGTCCATGAATGCAACACGACAAATGAGAGAAACGCATGGAAATGATTTAAAGACTATTATATATCCGTGAAAATATACTCAAGAAGCATACTATTGCAGTCCTGGTGATGAAAGGAGAATTTAAGCTTACTGTTCGCATGCATGGAATACTCATAATGAAAAAATTATTCATATTTGTAAACAGTTTTATTGTGGTTATCAAAGCATACATTAAAGAATACAAAAGTACATGTTCACATATTTATTTCTTTTTTAAAATATAATTATGTAAATAAATAAATTTTGATTTTGACAAAAGTTTCAGTAAATTTAAATGATATTACTAAATTAAAGACACTTTTTACAAAATGTGCCTAATCAACAAATATCAGTTAGGCTCTAGTACATAATACAAAAACAAATGTTACCTGTAAATTTTCTCATTATTATTTTTCATTTATTTACATTATTATTTTCTGTATTCTTGGACAGTTGGGTAAAAGATAGGGTTTCCAGTAACAGGGCAGAGCTTGATTTCTATCAGGGTAATGAGCAAACATTGTATATGCATATAATAACCATTTGATACCAGCTGTGGTCCACAGTTTGTTAATATATATTATAGCCTATGTCCTTTCTAAGATTCTACACTATCTCTGTACCAGATTTTATAACAATCAGTCCAGGAATTTATCTGTGAAAATAAAAGAAACTCTGAGTTATTCAGTTTTACAATATTACTTATTTTAAATATTTCCTAGGTAACTGTTGTATCAAAGTCATCGATTATTATAGAAGATTCTGTACCACTGCCAACTTCTTCATAATCCAGAGGCACTGCACCTAAGAATAAATACAGTAATAGGTATAATTGAAAGAAAACCAATATACCCAACTGTAAAAAGAGGTTTTTTTGTGAGTGAGGCAACGAGCTCGTTGGAGTGAGGTACCATTTTTTTAAAGTAGCATACAACACTTGGAAAGTAACCTTTTTTAGCTTACAGTAGGTAAAATGGAAACATACACAGCCATCACATACACCAAAATAACCAAATAACCCTTGACCCAAAAAAAGGAGTACCGAGTATTCTAAGTAAGATGTGTATATCTGTCTTTTATGTGGCATCGCAACTCTCAAACAGATGGATAGATTTTAATCTAGTTTTTTTGTTTCTAAGAGAATTTAATCGAGTATGTTCTTAGCTCTGTTTTATTGAAATCGGCCTGTTTTTTATTTCTTTGGGGGTTTTTGAGTTTTCTAAATTTAACGTGTACAATCAGATATTCAAGAGATACCTACACACCTGTTTCATCTTTATGAATACCTAATTGCTATACCTATTATGGAGCACAGGACAGGTGACTTGGGACAATTGTACCTTTGATAGTGGCGTAGGTAGCTCTTTCATGGGGGTATACATGGCACAAGTATGTGTCATAATTACCCCTTCTAATATTCTGAATCTTTGCTTCAAGATACCAAATCAATTATATCAAAAACATTTGTGTGTTCATTGCTTAAAACGTTCCACTTCTTCAGTGTTAGGTTTCTGAACCGGTGTTATGAGATGAGAGATATATGGGTAGCCGGTATTATCGATGAGACTTCCTATAAATTACAGCTTATAGTATATTTTCTGGAGCGATGCCTCAGACGAAATTTGTCGTCGGTAAGGTCTTGAAACGGAGTATTTCTAATCTTCTAAAGTTTTCTTCTTATCCTCAAAGACTGAATTGTCGTAATTTATCGACTTCGCTTCGAAAATGTTTGAAGAAAAAAGTTCAAATATTTGCGCTAGGTTAAGTACTAACACAATTTGGCACATAACAGCTGGGAAAAAGCCGCCATACTGGCTTTTAGCGATTTAAACAACCTCCCGACGTTGTTTAAATTTGACAGCTAGTTAGCATATGCTGGGCATATTTATAACTTTCCGAAGCGTTTTTCGGTGAGATTTTCGCTAACCATTAGTCTAGCAATTGGCTAACTTTTTAAAAACTTTTTCCGGTAAGGCCGGAAGTGTCAAGTGTATTCGATGACGTGTCTATGGAATGTGTTCGATTTAACTGTAGATTAACTATTGCCTGCAACTATACATATAACAACTGAGACATATAACATCAGAATCGCAACTCAAAGATATTTATTATTCGTATATTCATTCAATTATGTCATACGGTATAATTCTTTGGGGATGTTCCACAGACTACAAAAGGGTACTGAGAATGCAAAAACGGGCTATCAGAGTACTCACGAAAAGTAAATCTATGGATACTTGCAGAGAACACTTCAAAAATCTGTCGATACTGACATCAGTCTCCGTATATATTTACGACATATTGAAATACGTTCGCTCAAATTTGCACGAATACAAAAAGAAAAATACTCCGAAGACTAGGAAATGTAAAAATAGTAATAACTACCTGATACCAATACCATACAGATTAAAGATGACTGGAAAATTACCTAAACTGATGGGACTGAAATTATATAATAAGCTCCCAGAACGGATTCAACAGATAGAAACAGAAAGCAGGTTCCGCGCCAATGTAAAAAAATGCTTATATCTAAAACAATCTACACAATATCAGAATTTTTAAATAATGACTACAGTGACTACCTACCAGTTATTGTAAATGGAGACTAATAAATAATTTTTAGTTTAAATTTGCAATTCCACCATGAAGTTTTAATTCTATCATAAAATATATATAATTTAATATTGTATAATTTATTCAATTTAATTTTAATTATTGTTTAGTTTAGTAGTCTGACGAGGCCCCTATACAGCTGATATATTTATTTTAATAATGAATTTCGTAATATTTTAAGATTTTATCCTATTGTCTTATGTGTTAGTATAAAAATGATAATATTAGTGTACCTTTATGACGCGGCCCTTATACAGCTTATAGTTTTTTTTTTGGAATTTCATTTAAAAATATTGTTATATAAAAATTTTAATCTTTCCCTTATCCACATAATTATTTCTTTTTTCCAAGTTTATCAGTCTAACGAGGCCCCTACACAGTCGATGTAATAGTATCTGCTAACATTCCACAATACAGAGATGAATAATGAGGGTAGAATCAAGTTATACTTGATTCTACCCTCATTATATTGTTGTTTTCTGAGGGAGACACAAATCATGTATACAAGGATATGATTGTTAATGTTAATTACGAACAACGTTTGACGAGTCCAAATTAGAAACTTTCCTAATACCAATTTATTAAATTATTATGAATGTGACTTTTATGACAATAAACGATATTCTATTCTATTCTATATTGGTGTATTTTTTCTTTCGCTTTGATTGCCGTGTTTCATGATACGGCAACCAATGTTCTGGCATGTATCGTATTTTTTATAGCAAGCGGCCCCAATTGCCGTATAACACTGCAATTGCCGTAGAAATGGTAACCCTGAACAACAGCCTGGGTTCTGTGACGTCACGGCTCTGACAGCTCATAGAATTAGCCCTCGATTAGCAAAAAAAAAAGTGAGGGTGCATATCGCTTGGTCAACCGCCATTTTGATATTTCTGTCTTAAAGTCATGAATCAGGGTTACCATTTCTACGGCAATTGCCGTGTTATACGGCAATTGGGGCCGCTTGCCATAACAAACACGGTATACGGCAGAACATTGATTGCCGTATCATAAAACACGGCAATCAGAGCGAAAGCAAAAATACACCAATAAAGTTGCAGGCAACAGCTACTCTGCAGTTAAATCGAACACATTCCATGTCTATGGAATCATCGAAATCGAATAGGTGATTAGCATCATACATCTCTCTAGAATACCAAGGAACAATATTACCACATCACTAGTAAGGACACCCTGAGAGGTTAAAAATATATCTTAGACATTTATATCTCGTTCTTTACGAACAAAGACATTCATTCGTGCTTCAGAGGTTGTTTACGAAACTTTAAGAATTGAAATAGTAAAAATAGTGACTGAACAGCCTACTATATTTAAAAAAGAACTGTTTTCTATCCTTCAATATTATCCGATTTCATTATTTTTTGCCGACTTCCAAAAAGAAGGAGGTTATCAATTTGGCCTGTATGTTTGTTTTTTTATGTTTTTTCACCGATTACTCAGCTAATTGTGCATTGAATTTGATGATCCTTTTGGATTTGGTAGATCATACTTCAGAAGTGGTCCCATATAAATTTTATCAAAATCGATGCAGGACTTAGGTTTTTATAACAAAATAACTGGTAAAATATCATCCAATTACCCGTGGAAAAGTGAATAGCAAGTCGCGTATGAACGCGTTGTATTGCGTATTTTGAAGTTGGTTTTTCAGTTTTTTAAACTATAATTGTTTATATAGCCATGGATACATGTCCATTGGCCGAAAAAAAAACGTAGAAATCGGTTAGTGTTTAGGGGTAGAAAACAGTTTACCCCATTTGTAGGTATAGAAGATCACGCAACAGCTCTTCTTTTAAGTATCTACGTATAAAAAACTGCTTTTTATATGAAACACGGCAATTTTTGGAATTTTAAGCTAAAACACGGCAATATAACATCCAAAACACGGCAGTCAATTATTTTTTTATGGCAGCCCTGTCACGAATAGAGCTGACAGTCACGAGCAAAGAGAATATAATGTACTTAAGTGGCGGCACTTCCATAGAAAAAAAAAATATGAAAATATTTAACAATTTTGATTTGAGTCAAAATGTATGGAGTTTTTTTTTTTTTTTCTTGATGTTGGCATCATGCTTCCACATTTGCGTATGGAGATTAGGTCGAATTCTTAATTCAATTCATTGTCAATTTGATTGATTTTATTCGCGCTACGGGCAGGCTAATGGACATTGGCCATATCGCCTTTGTCAAGAATAACTCAATCATGCCTTAAGAAAGTGGTGATGAGTATATTTGTGTTGAAGATATACAAACTTATTAGAATAACTTATTACTAACTTTTTGTTAGATCGAATGGCTTTATGAAAAACGAAAGCACTTCCTCTTCCTGTGTGTTTTAAAATGTAGTAGAAAATGGTTGATAATATGATAAAATAATTAAATATCTAGATTAGCGTCTTATTTGTGCCCGCTCGCCTATAAGTAATTCAACAGCAGAGCGTGGTTGATCGTTGATAGTATGGTGATCGTGTGGTTGATCGGATAAAATAAAATAAAATGTCGGCCCCTGGGACTGGAACTGTGATAAATTTTCCAAAATTGCAAGATGCCGTGGGCTTTGCAAATTGGAAATTCAGGGTGAAGATTATTTTGGAAGAAAGAAGCATAAATGAAGTTTTATCACAAGAAGGAAAATCTGACGAAAAATTTAAAACAAATGACGCGAAGGCACGATCTGTCATTGTGCAATGTCTATCGGACAAATATTTAGAAATCGTGAAGAAATGTGGTACAGCGGCTGAAATGTTTTCCCAGCTAGAAAAAGTATTCGAAAGGAAAAGTATTTTTAATAAGCTGTATTTGCGGAAAAAACTCCTCGAGTTGCGTTTTGATAATATGACATCTCTGCAGGAGCATTTTATATTATTTGATGAGTTGGTGACAGAACTTGAAGCGACAAGCTCTAGGCTAGATGACTCAGATAAGGTATGTCATTTGCTATTATCGATGCCAAAAGAATACGACAATGTGATAACGGCTTTGGAAACGATGTCTGATGAAAAAGAAATGGATATAGATTTCGTAAAAACGAGACTTTTAGACGCAGAGCTGAAGATAAAAGGAAACAAGGAAAATAGAGTAAATAACACGGAGACAAGTTTTTACTCGTGCTTCAGATGTGGAAAAGGAGGTCATCGTTCCTTTCAATGCAGAAACCAAAGTCAAGGACGAGAGCAGTATACTAGAAATGAACAGCATCAACAGTTTACCGGACGAGGAAAGAATTCAAGTCGAGGACGAGGTCGTGTACAATTTTCATGTAGAGGACGGGCACAGTATCGAGGACAAGAACTATATAGAGGTCAAGGACAGTATAGAGGACAAAGCCAGGCCCAGGTAACAGCATCCATTGAAGAAGAAGCAGACGAAAATAAAATGTTTTTAACAGGTTTTGAAATTTGTAATAATGTAGACAATGTAGAAAATATTGATTGGGTTATCGATTCAGGATGCACTGAGCATTTGATTCAGAGTAAATTTGAGAAATATATGACCAATATAACAAAGATTGACGAAATGAAAATATGTTTAGCTAACGGCGAATATATTACAGCATGTAAGAAAGGCTCCATAGAAATAAAATGTAGTGGTAGTAATATTGTATTGCAAGCGGTGATTGTTGAAAATCTGAGATTCAACCTGATGTCGGTAAAACAAATTATTGAAAACGGTTATTATGTAACGTTTAATAGATATTCTGTCAAAATAACGAAAACTGGCGAAAAACCCGTAATAGGCAAAATTATAGGGAAATTATTTATGTTACAATCAAGTATACAAACAAATTTTTGCAATTTTTCTTGGCATAGACGTTTGGGACACCCGAACGACAACTATTTACGACGGATGAACCTGCCAGCAAGTGAAGGCACTTGCGCTCCCTGCAAACAAGGTAAGGCAACAAGACTACCCTTTAAACCCACAGAGAAACCAAGATCGAGATATATAGGTGAACTTTTACACACTGATATCGCAGGACCAATGAGGATACCTGGAATACATGGTGAGCTATATTACCAAGTAATTATATATGATTATTCACATTTTTGTGCAGGGTACACACTGAGAAAGAAAAGCGACGCTACAGATAAGTTACTGGACTATATAAGACCGCTGCAAATAGAGAAGGAAACAAAGGTTAAATATATCAGGTGTGATAATGGTGGAGAATTTAAAAATAGCAAGATCGAAAACTTCTGTTCGAGGTATTACTATTCAGTATACACAGCCTTATTCATCTTCATCAAACGGGGTAGCAGAACGAATGAATCGGACGATATACGAAAAAGCACGGACGTTAATGATAGAAACAAAATTGCCTAAGCATCTGTGGAGTGAAGCTGTGACATGCGCTATCTACCAGCTGAACAGATGCCCATCAGCAGCGATAAATTTGGAAATACCGGAAAGAATAATGCGTGAGAAAGTAGACTTATCAAAACTGAGAGCATTTGGAAGTAAAGCATGGCACGTAAATCTACCCAGAGGAAATAAATTGGACAAAAGAGCAACTGAAACACGAATGGTCGGATATGCACGAAACGGATATAGATTATGGGACCCAGAATAGGATAAAATAGTGATATCTAGAGATGTGAGATTTGACGAGCAAGATTATGTTTATGAAGAGAAGGTAGTTAACCCAGAGAGGATCTACCAATACTATGAAGATGAAGAACCACAAACTGATAAAGTTGAGATGAGAAGCCAAAATGAAAGAGGAGAAAGAGAGATAGATGAAGAAGATGACGGAAAAAGTGATGAAATATTTGAAGAATGTGAACATGAAAACATAAGACAAGAAACACAACCAAATACGACTAAGTCTGGAAGAATAATAAATGTACCAAAGAGATTAGATGATTACGAAGTTTACACAGCATATTGCTTGTTATCAGGAGACCCACTGGAATATGAAGAAGCAATTGAAGATGAACAATGGAAAATGTCAATTAAGAAAGAATTAGATTCACAAATGAAATTAAAGACTTGGGAAGAAGCTGAATTGCCAAAGGGAAGTAAAGCTATAGACACAAAATGGATTTTTAGAACGAAGCAAGATGGAACAAAGAAAGCGAGACTAGTGGCAAGAGGTTTTCAGCAGGAAAACTATGAAAATAATTATGCTCCAGTAGCAAAATTAGCTACAGTAAGATTACTGATGAGTTTAGCAGTACAACAAGAGATGCCAGTATATCAATTAGACGTACCAACAGTATTTCTAAATGGAACACTGGATACAGACGTATATATTAAATGTCCAAAAGGATTTGAAATTGATGAAGGAAAAGTATTAAAGCTTAGAAAAGCATTATATGGTTTAAAAGAAGCTCCAAAATGTTGGAATAAAAGATTTCATGACTTTATTATCAAGAAAGGGTATAAGCAATCAAAACACGATTCTTGTTTATACGGAAAGGGAAATAACTGGATTGTTATGTACGTAGATGACATTTTGACTCTAGGACCAGAATATAGAGAAATAATAAAAGAATTACAGAAGGAATTTAAGGTGAAAATTTTGGGAGAAGTCGGAGACTATTTAGGACTAGAAGTAACAAGAACAGAAGACAAATTGAAAATTAAACAAACTAAGATGATCGAAAAATTACTGAAGAGATTCAACATGCAAAATTGTAAGGGAAGCAAAACACCCATGGAAGTAAATTTTAATGCAACACCAGCGGATAATGCAGAAATAATTGAAATACCATACAGGGAATTAATATGTTCGTTATTGTATAAAATCAACTAATAGTCGACCCGACATATGCTATGCAGTAGCGTATTTAAGCAGATTTTTGGAAAAACCTACAAAGGAACTATGGACTGCAGGTAAGAGAATATTAAGGTATCTAAAATAAACATTAAACTATGGACTAATATACAGTAAGTCAGGCGATCCTACAAAACTTTTAGCTTACTCAGATGCAGATTGGGCAGCTGACGTGACAGATCGAAAAAGCACTAGTGGATGTGCTATTTATCAAGGTGAGAATTTAATAACTTGGTTTTCAAGAAAACAGACCTGCACAGCTTTAAGTACGGCTGAAGCTGAGTTCGTCGCAGGAGCACTATGTGTAAGTACACTAATGCATATTAAGGGTTTATTGTCAGATGTGCTAAATACTGAACAGATATCAGCTCATTTATTAATAGACAATCAAAGCACTATTAAATTGATTCAGAATCAAACCAACACAAAGGCTACTAAGCATATTGCTATTAAATATCATTATATAAGAGACCTAGTTCAACAAAAGTTAGTGTCTATATCATATGTACCTACTGGTGAAAATGTTGCTGATATTTTCACTAAAGCACTGTCAGTTGTTAAACATGCTTATTTTTCTAATATGATGCATATGATGTAATATTATAATGTTTATTAAACTACCTATTATTATTACATGTAATGAAAGAATTATATTAAGTTGAACTGTTTTATTTAAAGGAATAATGTACAAAGAATACTTAAGTTTATGTTGCATACATAATAGTAACTGTTTGTTTTATATAAGTTTGGTAATGTAACTAGGATTTGCAACATTGAATTTTATTGTAACCAATTTCATGTTGAGGGGGAGTGTTGAAGATATACAAACTTATTAGAATAACTTATTACTAACTTTTTGTTAGATCGAATGGCTTTATGAAAAACGAAAGCACTTCCTCTTCCTGTGTGTTTTAAAATGTAGTAGAAAATGGTTGATAATATGATAAAATAATTAAATATCTAGATTAGCGTCTTATTTGTGCCCGCTCGCCTATATGTAATTCAACAGTTTGTGGGACGGATAAAAAAATATTATACACTTTACCATTTTATTTAACTTTTCAATATTCCTATACGGAAATAAAATATACACAAATATTTTAGGAAAAAGTATTAAAAGGAATTATTCTATTAATTATGAATTGTTATGACTTTTCACTTGACTCACAGAGGAGATTCACAGCTTCTACTTTTTTATGTACCTACTCATAAGCTATTATTAATATTACATTAAAAAGTGACCAAAATAACTAAAAAGTAACATAATGAAAACATCTGTGGTTATCGAAAAACATCCAAAAGTTCATGCCTATGTTAGGTACAAACCGTTGTGGAGTTCCCTAGTGAGGAACCAACCCAAGCTAAAGCATCAGTTTATGGTGTTAGTATTATGTACTTACATCGTTCTTATGCCAATAAATACATTTTATTTTATTTGGCTCTTAAAAATTGAGCCTATGTGTAAAATTTCATTACTTCGTCGAGCGGAAATTTTGCCATGAAAATGCGTTTTGAACCATCTTTTTTCCCAGATTTCAGGCCACATATTGTGCATCTTTTACAAGACATAACTTTTGAAAATAACGTTATGATAATTACCGTTCTTTGAATTATTGTTAAATTAAATGTTTATATGTTTCTCGGAATAAGTGACAATTATTATTAAAAATTAATATTATTGGCGGGAAATAAATAAATGGCGTAAATCTTTTGACGTTCCCGCCAAAAACCTTAAATCTAAATCATCAATTCTGATTTGTCACTTTGATCCTTCCGTCTGTTGTTGGAAGAATGGACTTCAGAGACAGCAGACACAAAAGATTAAAAAAATGTTGAAGTCTGTGTCAAACAGTGTAAATGTCAATTTCGGACTAAACTCCATACATAAAAAAAAATCTATGGAGAGTGGCGCCAGGCTGGTCATGAGTGAGTTCTTGAATCTGTTTTGAATGGCGGTCGGTAAGCAACAAAGAAATAAAGAAAATTTTAAAATAAATACCAAACTGTGATCCTGCCGTTTTGTCCTGTGGGACAGTAAATACAATCCAAAATTATTCGTATTTGTTCATAAAGAAACATGGTGTAGTGAGTGGATGAAACGCATTGCTCCTGACCAGTGATGTTCCTGATACGGCTATTGCCGTAATATACGGCTTTTAGGCATGCTAAGTATCTAAAATACGGCATACGGCAGCCATCCCAAAGCCGTATAACATTTGTATGAAAGTATACGGCTGATATCGTAAGTATCGACAAATAATAATTTCTTCGTATAACGGAACGCATCAACGCGGAAACGGTTTTAGGTTTGGGAGTTCCCCTGCACTTAGCGTATGAATAATACGGAAAAATTAAGATGTTACAAAAATAGAGCCAAAACAATATATATCTTTGTTCACCGAGTGAATTTAGAATTTTGTCTGTTAAATCAAAAATAACATCTTAAATCTTTGGATTGTTTTGAATAACATAAAAACAAAATAAACTAATAACCTCCACTATCAATGGATGATGGAGCTTTGAGCGAAGCAAGCCGTGCGAAAGAAAGGCACGCAATTTGAAGTACCAGAAGAAATTATGAAAAAAATGAAGGAGAAGAAATCAAGAGACCTCTCACCAACTGATTCTGAAGTATTAAATACCATTCAAAACTTATACGGAGATTAGTTATAAGTAAATAATTAGTGTAATTAAGTCATATAGTACCCATAATTTGTAAAACTAAATTAAATTTTAGTATACGGCCGTTTTTTCCGGTTTTCCCCGAAAATACGGCTATTATAAGGCGGAGATACGGCAACACCAAAATTGACCTGGAACATCACTGCTCCTGACTATCCATAAATCCTAAAGTTCTCTGAAATGCAGCTATTGAAATCACTACGAGCCTACATGTCTGCTATGAGATAAAATACTACTCACAGGTTACTCTACCGTAATTGCCAAAGACGAAATCCATTCCTGAATCATACCCATAGTAAAGGTGGAAAAGAATATTGATGAGATACCTATTCTCCAAGCGGAAATCATCAAGATTCGTAAAGACGACTTTATCACGATAAAGATCAATGGAGCAGGGCGAATAATGTCAAAATAAGAGGAATTCCCAAAAAAAAGAATGAAGATCTGTATGCAATTACACAGAAGATTAGCCTATAGTGTGACGTCCCAATAAGGAAGAAGAAATTAATTACATTGCTCGTATACCCACACGTGTGCCAAACGTTGAGAAACCAATCTTAATCGCGTTCAATAACCGATATACAAAGGAGGAGTTTCTAGCTCGATCACGTAAACGTAAGGAGCTCACTTTAGCCAATCTCAGCTTTACTGGAGATGATGTTGTGTCACTGACCACTTGACTCAACGCAATAAAGTACTGCTGAGTAAGGCAAGATCTATGGCGAAGGGAAAGATTTCAAATACGTGTGGGTCAAGCACAATAAAATTATGGCAAGGAAGAACGACACGTCCTCTGTATTTTTTATAAAGTGCGAGAAGGATCTTTCCAAGATAGTGTAGTGTTTTCATTAAATATATATTGTTTTGGTTCCATTAGTAAGCTCGATAGTTTGAGAAACGCCGTCATAGTTACATTCTTTTGTTCTCCTTATCGCTGCTCAAGCGCAGTGGTCGACGGTGCATTTATTCAGGTCATGATTCATGTAAGTCCATATCAGCTCATACAACTTTCGCTCGCTTGCAAATATTCCGCATTATATCTTACCAAGACCGTGTGGAGATCGGTAGTCCTAAAATTATTTATTATGCATTCTACCTCATATAACTTCTCTTTTTATTGTTTACACTTTTTACTTTCGCTTCTTTCATTTTATAAGGATAATGATATAATTACAATACAAAACATAATATCGGACGCTTACCAGTTTGTTCTGTTATTGATTCAGGTTTATTGTAGGGAGAAATGCATTAATTTTGCGCGTCATAAAGAAACTGATCGAATTTTGATAGTTATGCAAAACACTTAGAATATAGAAAAATACAGAAGGCGCGTCCAGATGCAGTTACAAAATCCGTGCTGTGTCCAAAAACAAAAGAATCGTCCCGCACCCTTCTCACCTCTCACCCGCATAATGTTGCTAGTGTAGGCATTATTTACCCGTTGCTGTGGTAAATCGTGGAGATAAAAATATATTGAAATAAAATATTTACTTTCTTAAACGGATATCATTATTTTTATAACTGTTCTCTTGACTTACTATTCGGATTAATCGGTCAAATAAATTATTTTGTGTTTGTATCTTATTCCGTTAGCTTAAAAGGTTAGGCATTATTTTAACCTGTCACAGCTAAGTAGGTTTGGGGGGTTCCTGGCCATTATCAAAAATCCTTCCAGGCTTCAATCATTTTATTAAAAAAAAGTTTCGCGCTCGATTCGCTCGCGCATGATTGTTTCATATTGATCTATATTTGTATTGATCATTAAAGTGCTGTGAACTTTCTAATACGAGCAAATAATTAACTAAAAATAGCCACTAACCAAATTTTTTTGGGTTCACTAATACGAAAAACAAAGCATAACGAGCGCGAAAATTGTAGTAGTGTTTTTATAGTATATTACTATAAAAACACTACACTACTACACACTACATACAATTTTCGCGAATAAACCATAAGCTATGCCCAAGTCCATTGCTGAAACCCCCCCTGAAATGAATTCCTGGCTACGGCCCTGGTAGGCTTTATAAGTTAACGGTTATAGACTACCACCACAAAAAAAAATACAAAATATCTGATGAAAACTTTCGCACTAAATCCATTTAAATCGCAAAATCAATCAATATGTTCACAATATCAAACAAGTAGTTCTATTCTAAGTCCATATAAGGTGAACTGCAATTATGAAACGCTACCCTGAACGCTACTCGACATGCACTTGGCCAGTTAATTTTTAATCGGATAAAAGTATATTTAAATACCTACTCATTTAATTTACAAACTACTAACTAAAAAAATCGGTAGCAAGTAAAAGTAAGGAAAATCAAAACGTTGATATTGGCAACACCAACAAAATGGACGATTCTTTCTCTACGATGATCAAAGACCGAACAATTTATTAAATAAATACGTAAGATAATGTCAATTGTGCTACTTACACGTGAAATGTTATCCCATCGTGTTTTTTTTTCACCCCAGCAGTATTTTTATACGTAGGAACGACACATGACGGCATATTTGAATTAAATTTAACACCAACAAAGCTTGCCACTCGTTAAGACGTTCATAGAGCAACTGATCGCGCGCGCTTCAAACTACTCTATATATGAGTAGTTTTTGTCGCTTCAGTTCTAAGCATGTTCACGGTTTCTGTATTTTTCTATATTCTAAGGCAAAACATTGTAAATAATGGCTCCAAATTGTCTTAACGTCTATTATAAAAATACTCGGGGACTAGGTACGCACGAAAACTCATTTATTTAAAAGGAATTTGTTGCTGAATGCATATGATGTGATATTATTTGATGATAAGTATGTAGTGTGGCGGCGAGATAGGAACTATATAGCTACTAAAGAGAAGTACGGCGGGGGGGGGGGGGGGGGGGTTCTTCTGGCAGTTCGTCACGAACTACAATCGATTGATCGACCGGAGTGGTCCTCTTCGGCCGAAGACTTGTGGGTCACTGTTATTATTAAAAATACGGGCGCTGGCCCTATTACAGTGCACTTTTGTACTGTTTACTTATGTACTGAAAATCTAGGTAATACTTTTAATTCCCAACTTTCTAACTTTACAGATAAATTATCTTTTATTGTAAACTCATGTCCGAGCGATTTTTTTGTCATTATGGGAGATTTCAACTTAAGTAACATACAATGGTCGCTGGATATTGATTCTTCTTTAAAATATACGGGAGTTACAGGCGAAACACAGATAAACTTTATTGATACCTTATCGGCTTGCGACTTAATGCAGTTTAATTTTTGTCATAATAAAAACAATAGAATTTTGGACTATGTATTATGTAACAATGACTTGCAGGTGTCGGCATGTGAGATAGATAGATAAACTCTTTATTGTTCACACCTTAACTAAAACACAAATTACATAGTGAAAAGGGCTTAAATGCTAGTGAAACAACAGGTGAGGATTCTTTAGTGCCATCACAGGTCTCTGAATATTACCTTAAACATACTCACCTCGGATTCATTAGAGGCTAATTCACGTCTTAAATATTTTTACGAGTCTGGGGACTATGATGCCATAATATCATCCTTGAACGAGGTGAACTGGAATGAGTGTTTATTAAATATTCCGATAGAGGACGCTACTGGCAACTTCTACTCACACTTAAGAAACGTTATTGAAAAGTTTATACGCCACAAGTTAATTAAGACTACATCTACTTTCCCGCCATGGTATGATGCGCCATTGAAAAAAGTTTGTTCTGGATCGTAGAACGGGAGTGGACTGTAGATAGGTTCTTGTTCGGTTCGGTTCTTGAAGAAAAGACTCGGAGCGTAGTCAACAAACGAATGTGACGAAGCCCATAGGCCACACGTTTCGTGGTAACGTGCGATCGACGACTATCACGATGTCCCCAACTTCTAGTCGCTGTTTGTGATTCGTGGGCTCTCCGCGAGGTACCAGGGTCGGGAGGTACTCGCGAATCCAACGTCGCCAGAAGTGATCCGCCAGTGCTTGACTTGCTCTTCAAAGTGTTCAAAGTGGAGGCGAGTGCGACTTTGACTGATCGCACCAGCCATTCCCATGCTCCTCCTTGGTTAGGTGCTCCAGGGGCGATGAAGCGCCATTCCATTCGGTGCATCAGACCCTCATCGTGCAGCGCGGGTGCCCATTCTGCGTATCGGAAGTTACGTGGCGTTATCCGAATACATCATACGCGGCCAACCTCGTCGCGCTGCCATTCTCCTCAGTGCCATGATTGCAGAGCTTGAAGAAAGAGAAGGCACGATCTCAATGTGTAGAGCGCGGGTCGTGAGGCAGGTGTACAAAGCTCCCCATCGTTTCTCTCGGCGACGTCCGATCTTCACCACCATCGGCCCAAAGAAATCCGTTCCACAGTAGGAGAATGGGCGATGGAAAGGCTCCAGGCGTGCTCGTGGTAGGTCTCCAGTTCCTGGAGCTTGGGGCTTTGATCGTCGCACCTTGCACAGAGCGTAGTCTTTTTCGGTTGTGCGCACGGTCGGTCGTAAGTGAATGATCCAATACTTCTGTCGTAGATCATTCGTCACTCGTTCTCTATTGGCGTGATTCGCTGCACAGTGTTCTCGAAGCACGATCAGCTTCGTCGTTCGGTGACGTCCATCCAAGATGATTGGTCGCTTCATCTCCAGAGGCGCAGTCGCTGCTCCAATTCGGCCTCTGACGCGTAAGATGCCGTCGTCCAGCATTGGGTCTAGCCGGTACAGTCGACTCCGTTTCGTGATAAGGCGCGAGCTTTTTAGTCGTTGAAGCTCCTCGGGAAAGCTGTCCTTCTGCGCGCTTTTTATTATCATGCGTTCTGCTGCTTCGATATGCCGGTTCTCCAAGCGTCCTGCTCGGCGTTGGCATATGTCTACGAATCTGGTCGCGTCGTCAGCTGTATTCTCGTGCGTAGGCACCCATCGCCACTCATCCTTGTGGGTAAGTTCGGCGAGCTCTCCCAGACGATGTGCCACGAAAGGAGTGTATCGTCGTGTGTCGTGGCGTATCCAATGGATTACGGTCATGGAGTCCGTCCAATACACCGTTCTGGTAGTCTCAATGTGGTGCTCCTTCTTGATATTGTCAGCCAGTCTGGCACCAATAACCGCAGCCTGCAGTTCTAGGCGTGGAATTGTCTGCGTGCGCTTGGGAGCCACCTTCGCTTTGGCTGCTATGAGGCTCAGCTCCACGCTTCCATCGGTGCGTACGATGCGCCAGTAAGCCACAGTGGAGTAGGCTTGTTCGCTGGCATCGCATAGCACGTGTAGTTCCAGGTCTTAGCAGCTCTCCAGTGCTTAGCGTCGCTCCAACCGTAGACAGGAAAGATCGGTGAGTTGCCTCAACCATGTAGCGAAGAGCTCGTTCTCTCCTTCTGGAATCGGCTCGTCCCAGGAAGTCTTCAATCGCCACAGGTTCTGGAGTATGATCTTCGATCGTATGGTGTAGTGACTCAGCAGTCCAAGCGGGTCATATATTGACATCACCGCGCTGAGTGCTTCTCTCTTGGTGGGCGCGCGGATCTGTGCGCGTACATTGGAGGGAACTCGGTTCATTGAAGTGTTGAAACCGAGTTCATCTCGTTCCGCGTTCCAATAGAGTCCGAGTATTTTATTCTCGGGACCGTCACCGCCAAGCTGAGTCGGTGTGGTGGCTCTCAGTTCAGCAGGTACGCCGTCCAGCACGCTGGTATCATTCGTGCTCCATCCTCGAAGTGTAAAGCCAGCGGCCGCGTGTACTGTGCGTAGTTCCGTGATAACGCGATGGGCTTCTTGGCTATCTTCGTAACTTGCCACGAGATCATCCATATAGTGATCCCTGGTGATCGCTTCGTGAGCAAGCGGATGTGTCTTCGCATGCACTCGTGCGTTGTGATCGCGCACATAGTGAGCCATGAAGGGCGAGCTGGCGGCACCAAATATCATGCTCGTCATCTTGAACTTCTGAGGTGGTCGCTCTCTCTCGGCTCCTCTCCATAAAAATTGTTGTGCCGGCTGATCTTCTGGGCGTATCTTCACCTGCAGGAACATTTCCTGGACGTCAGCCGTGACTGCTACTTGTTTTTCTCGGAATCGAAATAAGATTCCGGGCAGTGATCTCAACAAGTCTGGTCCTTCCAGGAGATGGTCATTGAGGCTGACTCCTCGACTCTTGGCTGCAGCGTCGAAGACAAGTCTATGCTTCCCGGGCTTATTGGGGTTCTGCACCGCGAAGTGTGGTAAGTACCATGCGACACAGCTTGAGTTCTCAGTGCCGTCACATGGTTCCGCATATTTCTTGTCTAGCAGATTGTTGACTTGTCTCGTGTACTCGTTCGCGAAGTCGGGATCAGCGTCCATCTTTTGTTCGATTCGGCGAAGTCGGCGGAATGCTGCATCATAGCTCGGCGGTAGCTTCACGTTGTCCTCCTTCCATGGTAGTCCAACTTGATATCCGCTCTCTGTCTTCTTTATGGTCTGCTCGATAATTTCTACCGCTCGGCGATCTGAGTCACTCACTCGTAACTTGTGAGCAACTCCAAGAGCATCGATTCCGAAGTGATGCTCAACCAAGTCATGAAGCCGCTCGTCTTGCTCGATCGTATTCACACATTGTTCCGGTGTGTAAATATGTAGCACGCTGTCTTCATTTTTGATCAATCTGCTCGGTAGGGTTCCATGGATCACCCAACCCAATTCAGTTCTTGATGCGATCGGTTGGTTCGGTTTGCCGATGCGCAGTTCTCGGGATACAATGTATTCCCAATGGTCAGCTCCCACTAAGACTCCGGGTTGCTTTGGCTCGTAGCAAACTTCGTCTCGCGGCAGGTCTCGTAGGTGCTCATGTTCTAGCAGTACGCTCGGGATTGACTGCTGTATCAGGTTCATATTCTTGATGGTTCGTGCTTTTAGATCATGTAGCACGTTGTCAGCACTCCGGATCTGTATTTTGACCAACTTGCTGTTCACGTGTTCGGTGGTGTTCACTCCTCGCATGCGTAATGGCGTTGTCTGACCTTTCGCGCCGATGCGTTGCGCCAAGGTTTCATCAACGAGAGTGATCGTGGCTCCTTCGTCCAACAGAGCGTGCGTTCGCACCTCCCCCCGTGGACCAACGACGGTAATCGGACACATCTTCAGTAGTACTTTCTTCGCACTTGATTGTTCAGTCACTGCGCTCATAGTTAAGACGGCTTCCGTGTCAATCGGCTTCGATTGTTCCGAAGTCACTTGTTCTTGATGCAGTGTCGGATGATGCGGACGTTGGCAACGATTCACACCACACGGTTTTGCTTTACAGAAGTTGCGTCTGTGCTTCTTTGTTATACACTTGAAACACAGTCTGTTCTCACGCACCAAGTCCCAGCGGTGATCGACGGACAATGCGTTGTATTTATGACACTCCGTGAGTTTGTGCGTTTTCTCACAAGCAGGGCACTGTTCTAGTTGCTCCTCCTCCGTGACATTGTACACTGCACTCGACTTCTTCTTGCCGGTAGTGTTGTTCACAGTCTTCATTGGCGCTGATGATGATGATGATGGAGCATAGCCATTTTGTAAGGCTAGGCCAGCTTCTCGCATAAGGAAACGAGAGAGCACGACGATCTCCGGCTCAGGCGTTCCTTTCTGTATCTCGGCGTAGTCGTACCATCGTGACTTGAGGTGTGGACTCAACTTCTCCAGAGCCTCTCTCGCCAGCGCGGGATTGTATAAGTACCCGTGTCGGTCAATACTACGGAGCACGCACACAATGTTCTGCACGCGCACTGCGAAGTTGTTCAAGTCCATTGCCGACGTTCCGGGCTTCGGAAGCTTCTTGAGGTCATCATACGCTCTATCTATGATGATCTCTGGTCGTCCGAAGCACTGTTCTAGGGTCTTCATAATCACTTCTGGATCGTTGGCCGTGTGAAGTAAGGCGGATACGAGATCACGGGCCTCTCCTTTTAGGCATCCACGCAGTCTCTGCAGGTTCTCCGCTGACAATAACTGGTAGATCCTCGTAGCGTCTCAAAACGTGGCTCTGAAGGCCATCCACTCGTTCGGAGCTCCGGAAAACGCTGGCAGATCGGGGCATCTCGTTCGTGGCCGGGTCAGCTTTTCCATTGCTTCTGTCAAGGCTTCTATGTTGCTCGTCTTGGTACGGGTGGCGGGCGATCTTCCCCGAACGTCGAAACGAAGGTGTCTTTCGTCTCTGGTCACGTTCCTTGGATTCTCTCGTGCCTCCCCCCGTCCCTCGAGGGTGTTCGTTCGCAACCACCTGTCCACCTTTTCTGGGTCAGTGGTGGTCTCTTCAGGTAAACTCTCCTGGTCGTCTTGAATTACTTGAAGATCGGCGGCCAGTTTCTTCCGAATGAGCTCGGCTTCGATTTCGAGCTGCTTCTTTTGTATTGCGGCCAATTTCTCCGCCGCCTCATACTCAGCGAGGCGTGCTCGGGCAGCGGCGCTTGCGGTCGAGCGGTTCGAGCGCACCGAGCGTGCAGGAGATCGGCGCCTTCCTTCGGTTGATGGACCAGCGCGAGCCGTAGCTCCAAGCGCGGTCTCGGGCCCCGGCGTCGGCGTCGGTGACGCCGGAACGTTCAACGACAATCTTCGTCGACGCTCTACCTCGATGTCTTGTTCTTCTTGTTCAGGTTGGCGATGATCGTTCACATCGCCATGGCTTCTTGTAAGCACCATTTTGAAGCGAAGATGTTCTGGATCACGTTCAATCCGGCGCTCGAAGGACCAAGATGTTTCGCGATCGCTTCGCTCGCGCATGATTGTTTCATATTGATCTTTATTTGTATTGTATTGATCATTAAAGTGCCGTGAACTTTCTAATACGAGCAAATAATTCACAAAAAATAGCCACTAACCAAAATTTTTTGCGCGTTGTAGGTATGTTTGTAATTTTCTATAAAGTCATTTATATTTAGGATTATTAAATTGGCAATCAATGCATTCAAATGGTTGTATTTATATTTTTTGATAGCGTTAAGTCGCTCTTTACCAGTCGGGTATTTCCTTTTAACACAGTTACTTGTTTGATTCTCTGGTCCACGAAAATCTAGGACTCGCTAACACGATCAATGAATCAAATCACTTTCATGATTTAATATTAAAAACCTTTAAAAAAATCTTTTATCAAAATAAATATTTTTTTAAAGGTTTTGTCAAAACATGGAAACACATTAATGCGCGAGCGAAGCGAGCGCGAATTTTTTTTAATAGTGTTTTATTTTAATATGCTAAATTTCTCGTATTTGTGAACTCACAGTACTTCTATGTCAAAATAGTAATAGTGCGCGAGTGCGAAAATTTTAGTGATGTTTTTATAGTAATATGCTTTATTTCTCGTATTAATGAACCCACTGTGGGTTCACACCAGGGCTCCCTATTGGGTCCGCTTCTTTTTATTATTTTTATCAATGACGTAATATCCTGTTTTGAGCATTCTGAATTTGTCCTATATGCGGATGATATGAAAGTTTATAAAAACATTAGGAATATTAGTGACTGCTATCTTTGACAACAAGACTTGGTAAGATTTGAAAATTACTGCAAGCTGAATAAACTTGACCTTAATGTAACAAAATGTCATGCTATAACTTTCACATGCAGAACTAGTAGAAAACTTACGCCAAATCAACAGTAGTAAAGTCACCTGCACTGAAGCCTACCTACACCCTGATTGTGTCTGCCTCAAATACAAACACAACAGCTGAGAAAGTAATCGATAGAATAAAAGTAGCTTTGGAAGTTTGGATACCAAGAAAACTAGGGCCAAAATCGACCGCGTCCGAAAAGCCAGGAATAGGAAGGTGATCCTAAGCTGCGGTACTAAGGAAGATTTAAGCCTTGTACAAAGCTGTGTCCAACAAGATAAAGCCCTAAAGGTGGAGATCGCAAAAGCGGGAAACCCACTTATTATCATAAGGGATGTTCCACACATGACAAGGTTGTAAGGGATGTATCGTATCACAGCGACTCAGAGATTGTGGATAACTTGCTGGCACAAAACAAGCAGTCACTGCAAAACATTGACCTTAAAGAAAGCACAATCCGAGTTAGGTACAGGAAAAAAGCGCGTAGTCCACACGAATGCACTTAATTTATGGACATGTAATTCAATATCTTGTTATTATTATTTTTAATTTATTTGACATTTGTTTTAATGGCATATTTTTAATTTTTAATGACTATTTTTATTTTTCGCTTATTATTAATGCATGCTGACTTCACCTGTAATTATTGTGACATTAAGCTGTATTTTATTTGTATGATTTTTATTGTCAATGTATAGATGTACACAGTGTAGGTGAACTTTATAAATAAATAAATAAATAAATAAATGCCACCCGGTCCTTGAAGTCTCTCCCAGTATCCATAAGAACCTCATCGAGGTAGGAAAAGTGTATATTGGCATGCAAAGGCGACCTGTAACAGACCATTCGTCTCTATTACAATGCACCAAGTGCCTCGGCTTTGGACATATAAAAGCTGTGTGCCGAGAACGTGATGAACTCTGCAGTCATTGCGGAAATACTCACTCTTGGACACACTGTAAGGCTAGAAAGGAGGGACTTCCACCGAAGTGTAAAAATTGCTCGACCGTGAATGCAAACAGCTCAATAACAAGCCTGGTACATAACGCTTTCAGTAGTGACTGTCCAGAGAAAGTTAAATGGGACAGCATAGCGCGATCCAGAATATCATACTGCTGAGGGCACCACCAAGACACGATGCTCAAACTCCCTAGAGGTAAACGGATCACACCTACACTTTATCCAAGTAAATTTGCATCGCGCACAGGCCGCAACAGCAGAATTTTTAAAAGCTGCAAATGAGACGGGAATTTTAGTCGTCCTAGTTCAAGAACCTTCGCCAGAAACCAGTGAAGGCGGTGGTGGTAATTTTTGGCGACAAGCTGGAGGTAATCCACGACCCTCAGCTTGTTACCGAAACAGAAGCTGCTGCGCTCCTAGTCGGCGATGGCCTGAGGCTTGGTGTAATATCCATTTACCTCGAAGACAAACAGGACATAGAGCCCTATCTCAGTAGGACCAAGTCATTCTGTGAAAAACTCGCGACCAAAGATCTCATAGTCGGAGGAGACACGAACGCCTGGAGTCTTTGGTGGGGTAGTAAATCAGAAAATAAGAGAGGAGAAGCCTTCAACTCTTTCGTCGGCGAAATGGATTTCCAGATCCTCAACACCGGAGATACACCAACATTTGAAGTCTTCAGATTAGGCAGAGCATGCACGAGTAACGTAGACGTAACTACCTACAGCATGTCTCTTCTGGGGAAAATTGAAAATTGGCACGTGAACAGAAGTCTCACAACATCCGACCATAACGCTATCACTTTTACTTTGAGCTTAGAAAAGTCTCTTGACCGATTGAGACCAATCACTACTCGCAAATACAACACAAAGAAGGCAAAGTGGTCAGACTTTATATCACACTTAAAAACATCCTTAGGAGAAAGAAATATAACGCCAAACACTGTAAGAGAGTCAGAAAGTCCCGAAGACCTCGAATTCAAGATCACCTGCTATACTCAATGTATTTACGAAGCCTGCGAAAACACTATCCCAAAACCAGGTCATCACAAAGGGAACCCACCTCCCGCGTGGTACACTAAAACGCTTAAAGATCTGAAAAAAGGTTCTCAGAAAAAAGAAGAATAAAAATGCCGCACCTGATAAAGTTCAAATGGTAATCGAAGAGTACCAGACTGCCAGAAAAGATTACAAGGAGAAAACCGAAAAAGCTCGGACGGAGAGCTGGAGGGAGTTTTGCACAACACAAGAAAAGGAAAGCATGTGGGATAAGATATACAGGGTGATCAGAAATACCTCGATTAAAAAGGATGATATGCTTCTAAGAAATACCGAGGGCTGTACTCTGTCCCCGCAACAGTCTGCAGAACTTCTTGCCAGAATCTTTTATCCCGATGACTCTGAAAGCACAGACCAGCCGTGCCATTCGGAGCTGCGGACACAGACAAGAGACCCACCATATACATTACCGGATGACGATCCACCATTTACATCAGCGGAACTGGAACAGGTTCTTAAAGGGCTTAAACCGAAAAAAGCTCCTGGACCAGACGGATTTACCGCTGATATATGCGCAGTAGCAATCCGCTGCAATGGGGATATATTCTTGGAGATAGCTAACAAATGTCTGTCTCTAAGATACTTTCCTAAGCAATGGAAAGTGGCGCACGTGGTGATTTTAAGAAAACCAGGTAAGACTGATTACACACACCCAAAATCTTACCGACCGATAGGTCTTTTGTCTGGTCTTGGTAAAATAGTCGAAAAGCTTTTAGTTGGTCGACTCCAATGGCATCTCCTCCCCACATTAAACTCGAGACAGTACGGTTTTATGCCCCAAAAAGGAACTGAGGATTCTCTATATGATTTGGTAGAGCACATTAAAGACGGAGTGAATAGCAAAAACACAGTACTCCTGATCTCCCTAGACATAGAAGGAGCCTTCGATAATGCATGGTGGCCCGCCGTCAAAAACCAACTAGCGAATAAGAGGTGCCCATCAAACCTCTATATGATGGTATGCTCATACCTTAGCGACCGAAAAATCAAGGTTAACTATGCTAGAGCAGCTTACAAGAAAGAAACTACCAAAGGATGTGTCCAAGGCTCCATCGGAGGTCCAACATTCTGGAATGTAATCTTAGACTCGTTGCTAGATAAGCTGGAAGCTAAAACTCTTTTCTTGGTCCATACTCAAGAAGAAAAGATAACCCTTAGCAACCAGGGTTACGGGGGAGGTACAGGGTCACGAATCCTCACCATCCATGAAGCTCAAGGTTTGACGTACGAGTAGGTCATCGTCATCAAAACCAAAGGCAAACTACAGCTGCATGACAGCGTCTCGCACGCAGTCGTGGCAGTCTCGAGGCACACCGGGACCTTCACTTACTACGTCGATGATGAAGGAGATGCCATCAGCCGTTTTGTGCGGCGGGCGACGGCAGCCACACCAAAGAATTTTAGATTACAATCTCAAAATGGCTATCAAAGATCGAAACGCGACGGTAGTGGAGGCCCTGAATGCAAAGTTTCAGTGTACGTTGTAAAAAAAAAAAATTGTTCTTATGTTGTCCCTTAAATAGTAGGAAAGCGTGTGTACCCAGAGCACTCACGCTCGCTTAAAGGCTTCTTCTTGCGGCGGCGTCGTGTGGTGGGTCGCCCTCTTCCCTCAAATATGGTTGAGGAGAGCGATGGCTGGCACATGCGTCAACTCGTGAACGGGTGCTGCTTGCGGGAGCTGGACTGCTCGGCGTACACACGCATGCATGTGCATGTTACTTAAGTATTAACAGTTATTAGTTAAGTATTAACGACTTCCTCTTGTACTCTAGTTTAAAAAAAATGTTAAGTTAGCTAAAAAAAATGTATTAGTTTATAAAAGGCATGGACCCTGGAGTCTGTGGTGCTCGAATTTTCTCAAATAAAAAAAAACAGTAAATTTTAACTATAAATTAGGTGGACAAGTGCTTATAAAGGCAGATGAAGTACGAGATTTAGGTGTAATACATGACTCCAAACTCACATACGAAAAACACGTCATAGATAATATAGCCAAAAGAGCCAACAAAGCCATGGGATTTATAATCAGGTCAAGTTATCAGTTGAGTAGCATAAAAGCAATCAAGATCATCTACTGTTCATACGTGCGTAGTATCCTCGAGTATTGTTCGCAAGTTTGGAATCCTCGATACGATATTTATATCAATAGACTTGAATCTATCCAAAAAAGTTAAAAGTTTTGACACCTGTAAACACCCCATGTTTTGCGAAATAAATAATTTTGAATTTTGAATTTTGAATTTTAAAGGTTCATGAGACATTTACAGTTCAAATGTAAAACATATGATGCCAACTATGAATCAAGGTGCAGAAGGCAACATATGCTTCCTCTACACGAACGCCGTAAATTAGCAGACATAGTAATGATAATGAAAATAGTGCAGTCTGAAATTGACTCTCCAGATCTCCTCTCCAAGATAGGGTTTTTAGCACCTACGCGTGCTCCGCGTATCCTTAGGTATCTAAACGTCCCTCGATGTGCTACCCATTATAGGCAAAATTCTTTCTTTGTCAGATCTCCTATCACTATCAATAACCTGGACTTGCCTGAATTCGACCTATTTAACTTGACTCCGAATATAGTTCGCAATATTTTAACCAAAGACTGGTTTGACGGTGCTTCCTAGAGCTATTTCTTTTGTTGTAGTGTTACTTAATATTATAATAAACTCGGGATGCTGGTCGGGATCTAGGAGTCTCATATGAACTAATAATGGTTCATGTGACGTTCCTGGATCCAGCTGGTGGAGGATCGGCAGGTGGCCGATGAGTTTCGGCTCGTACGGCCGCGTCGGGGGCCGTTTCTGCTTGTCCCTTAGGGGGCATAGTGGATGAGGGACCGACGCGGCTTGACGAGCGCGAAATGGGTGTTGGATGGGACCTTCTTCACTTGATCTACACGTTTTTGTGTAGAGCTCGTGCAGAAGGTCGTGTGGTATGAGGGCTCTCCGCGTGTCCCTCTGATTAGCAGAGGGCACAATGGACGAGCAAGGCTCGTGGACTCGAGCGGGGGTGCAGTGGATCTGCGATGGATCGGTGTACGGCTGCGCGTGGCGACTCTTCGTGGGTGGCTGGTCCCTCGGATCAGTTGTGTGCTGGGAGTCGCCGCGCGGAGCATACCAAGTCCTAAGGTTCGGGGGTCGCCGAGAGGAGTGTTCGCGTTGCGAGTCGGGAGCCGCATCGCAATTTGCGGTGCGACTCCCGGCTCGCGCGCGGGCATGGTCAGCGGGAGGCTTGGCCGTTAGACCCCCCCAGGTGGGAGCTCTACCCCTAAATGGAGCAAACAATATGAAAATGGCGAATTTGGAAAAGTCTACCCAGGAGGGTCCCGTCAGCGAGTCTGGCGGGGAATCCCTCCGTGCTTCGGCACGCTGCCCCGCGTACTCTGGGGGGGGCACAAATCGCCTCGATAGCCTCGGCTATCGTACAAGGAGAGAAAGAGTGGAGGAGAAGAAGAGGGAGACCGTGGAACGGAGGAGAAGTAGGCGGAAGAGTGTTGGGAAGGACTTGGTACAAAGGTCCCAGTCCCTGTCCCGCACTCGGAGGAAGTCGATTGTGTTGGGGGTGTCTGAAGCGCAGGCTTCTGGAGGCCCGGCACAATCGTGTGAATCTTTGGACGGGACTGGATTCTGGCAGCAAGGATCCAAGCGGCAGCGTACGGACGCCGGTGAGGTTGACCTCAGTGATGAGGATTTGCCTCGGGTGGTGTTCAGTACGCCTGCCCTAGTAACTGGAGCCCTGAGTGATGCAGGGAAAACGAGGAGGAGGGAGTACCTCATTAAGCAGCGCGAAGCGGCCAGGTCGGACCTGGAAAAAGAGCTGGTAGACCGGGAACAGCGTTCTCAGGGCAGCCTTCCAGTTCTTGACCTGATCGCTGCTATGCATGGCGGAGACGAGCGACTCACATCCGAGCTGAGTCGCAAAGCCTTGGAGGACGTTGGTGTTATCACCATGGTGGCCTCCAAGTCCGGCAACCTTAAGGGCGCCTTTCAACGTGCCCTTAAAGACTCAGCGGCCTCAATTAAGGCCGTAGTGGAGGCTCTGTCCAAGAGGACCTCGACCGAGGAGACGGACAGATTGACGGCGGCAGATAGAGTCCGATCAACCGAGGGCAAACAGATAATCTGGAAACCCCATCTAAACCCGGGCTCT
>OX387379.1:46338440-46395940 GCA_947563715.1 Lycia hirtaria
GACCCATCGGGAAGCGGCCACAGTAGGTTGCGGTGTTGTATGGGCGACACTGCAACTGAGGCGGGCCGCGATGTCGTATGGGCGCACATCAGTCCCTTTCTGGTGGACTGCGCGACGAGAGCCTAGTGGTGGCTCGGCAGGTGGCCGAGGAGTTTTTGCCTCGTACAGCCGTTTCGGGGGCCCTTTCCGCCTGTCCCTTAGGGGGCACGGCGGACGTGGGACCGACGTGGTTGGATGAGCGCAAAACTGCGTGGTGGGTCTTCCTTGCGTGATCTACACGCCTTTTGTGTGGATCAAGCGACGAGGGCCTTATGGTGGAACGGCAGATAGCCGAGGAGTTTCGGCTTGTACGGCCGCGTCGGGGGCCCTCTCTGCTTGTCCCTTAGGGGGCACAGCAGACGCGGGACCGACGCGGCCTGACGAGTGCGAAACACGTACGATTGTAGCTCTTTACAAGCTACGGAGTGGTGGTAGCTCCTTTACAGCTACGTGGTAGGTGTGCTATTGCACAAAGCTCGTGGGACGAGCTATGGCGTGCCCGGTGTGCACTTACCCTGCTGCCGGGCGTTAAGCGCCTCTCGTAATCTGGCTCTGCCGCTGCGGTCACGTCTCGTAGCGTATGGCATCCGGACCGAGGGCCTTGGCTTAACCGCCCGGGCTGCGAGGAAGACAACCTCTCTAAAAAATTACCCCAATCCCAAGTGGCGACGCACCGCGAGGGGATGAATGGCCAAGGGTTACGGCGTTGTAGGGGGAACACCACCGTGCAGATCCTATTGGGTCTTGTGCGCTGCTGTTCATCCTGCGACGCTCGGTCGTTAGTGCGCTCCCCGCCGGAATACCGGCCGACCTTCCAGGCGGGTTACGCTAGGCTTGCTCGGGCATAGGGGGCTCTGCTCGAGTCGACGTGTTACTTCCCCCATACTCGTGGGAACATGTATGGATATTAATACTTTTAAACCCAAACCTGATGTAGAAGGAGGAGAGCGCTTTATGAGCGCGGATGAGGAGTCTGACTCCTCTAGGACGAGTCTGATGACGGTGAGTTCTCTGGCCTCAGAGAAATCACGGAAGCGCACGAGAGTGCGCAAGGAGAAAGGTGAGCTGCATAGCTCAGGGAGTGAGGGCGAGGCTCCGGCCACGAAAGTGGTTGTTGAGCCACGCCGAGGACGAGGCCGACCACCCACAACGGGTGAATATGTCGGCCTAGCTCAGGCCAAAGCTGCCCTAGTGGCAGCGGAACGGGCTGAGATGGAGCTAAGGGCTGAGCGAGAGGTTGCTCAGGTAGCCCAGAAGCTCCGACCGGCTAGGACGACGCAGACGAGTCGACTCTCCGAGTCCTCTGATGCGAGTGAGGATCTGACTATGAACCTCAACAAGAAGGCGCTTGACTGCGTGGCTACAATCACCACTGTAGCCACGAAGTCGAGCAACCTTAAGGGTACCTATAAGAAGGCCCTGAAGGATGCTGCAACCACCATTCAAGAGGTGGTTGAAGCTTTAAATGTACGATCCTCCTCCGAGGAAACGCGGATGCTGCAGGCGGCAAACGCACGCCTTACAGCAGAGGTGGCGGACCTCCGCAAGCAGCTTGCGGAGCTCCGGTCTGCGCTGTTCCAGGCTCGGGATGCTCCTGCACCCCGAACCTCGAACGCGCACGGTGATGGGCTGCACACAGCAGCGTTCGATCAAGGGCAATTGGAACAGGCCCTTCTTCGACAAATTGGCGGCATGATGAATGCGCGCTTCGCGGCGATTGAGAAACGCCTCTTGCCCGAAGAGCGTATTCGTCCCCCGCTTGCTGCTGACCGTAGAGGGGCAGCAGCACCGACCTATTCCGCGGTTGTCGGACGCAAGGCGACGTTGCCTGTCCCGGCGACTAAGCCGCCCGAACAGGCAACGTCTGGGTCTGCTCCCTCTGCCTCTTCCTCTAAGGGGAAGGGGCAGGGGAAGAAGACTAAGGCTGCTTCGGGGAGTAGCCAAGGCTCGGCTTCTCTCACGAAGAAGCCTGATTTGTCGCCAAAGCCCAAGGAAACTTGGGTGGAGGTGACAAAGAAACGGAGGAGGAAAGGAAAGAAGGCTGCATCCGCTGCATCCCAGCAGCAGCAGCCTCAATCTGCGGCCAGGTCCCAGCGTGCCAAGGCCTCGAAGCCTAAGCTCCGTCTCCCCCGCTCATCGGCTGTGGTCATCACAGTGCAGCCCGGGGCCGGGGAGAGGGGGGTTACGTACGAGAAGGCCTTGGCAGAGGCTAGGAAGAGGATTAACCTCCATGAGTTAGGGATCCCTTCCCTGAATTTCCGCGCGGCTGCCACAGGTGGCCGCATGCTGGAAATTCCGGGAGGCACCAGCGGGGAGAAGGCGGATCTCCTTGCTGCTAGGATCAAGGCTTTATTTAAGCCTGAGGACATCAGAGTCCAGAGGCCACAAAAATGTGCAGACCTGCGCATTAGTGGCCTCGACGACTCTGTGTCTAAGGAGGAGGTCGCAGAGGCTGTAGCCAAATTAGGAGGCTGCAGTGTCCAGGACGTGAGGACGGGCGAAATTCGCCGCAGCGTCATCACCGGCACTGGCACAACATTTGTGCGCTGCCCGGTAGCCGCGGCGAAAAAGGTGACTGGCGACAGTCGCCTACTGATTGGCTGGGTGTCCGCCCAGGTCAAGCTTCTTGAGCAGCGACCGATGCGGTGTTTCCGATGCCTCGAGGTGGGGCACGTCCGGGAACAGTGCAAGGCGGACGCCGACCGTAGCAGTCTGTGCTACCGTTGCGGTCAGATCGGCCATAAAGCCCGGGAATGCTCCGGCAAGCCAAGCTGCTCAGTATGTGCAGCTATAGGCAAGCCGTCTGAGCATAGACTCGGAAGCAAGGACCCGTGTGCCTTGCCACCGAAAAGGAAAGGACGTAGAGGTGCAGCCGTGGCCAAGTCCCAGCTGCAGCCGTCGCTCCCGGTTCGGGATGAGAGGGAGGTTATGGAGGCCTAATTATGGCCCACACCATACTCCAAGCCAATTTGAACCACTCCGCCAGAGCTCAAGACCTATTGGTCCAGAGCATGGCGGAGTGGTTGATACCGGTGGCTATTGTGGCGGAGCCATATCTCGTCCCGAACCGGGACAACTGGACGGGCGACAATGACGGCACTGTCGTCATCGTCACTCAAACGGCGTCTGGATTCCCACCCATAGAGAGAGTGCTGAGAGGTCGCGGTTGTGTCGCTGTTGTGGCGGGGGGTGTCGCCTATATAGGCACTTACTTCTCCCCCAACAGAGACCTTGCAGACTTCGAGGCATGGCTCTCCGAGCTGAGCTCGCTGGTGCGGCAATGTCACCCTCACCAAATCCTGGTCGCTGGTGATTTCAATGCCAAATCGGCCATGTGGGGGTCGCCTGTTGCCAATGCACGGGGCGAGCCGCTGGAGGAGTGGGCGTCAGCCCTTGGACTGACACTGCTAAACAGAGGAGCGGTACACACGTGCGTACGCCAGCAAGGGGGCTCCATTGTGGACCTCTCGTTCGCCAGCCCCGCTCTGGCGCGCCGTGTCGAAGACTGGGAAGTCCTGGAGGGGGTAGAGACCTTATCGGATCATCGGTATATCCGGTTCGTTCTCTCTCCTCTAGGCGCCCCGAGCGGTCTAAGCCGCTCCCCAGCAGATGAAGCACCACGCTGGGCTCTCAACAGGCTAGACTCTCAACTTTTGAGGGAAGCCGCGATTGTCCAAGCGTGGTTGCCCAAACCGGAAGGAGACGTCGATGTGGACTCAGAGGCGGAGTGGTTTCGTAGGGCCATGACCGCTGTCTGTGACGCTGCGATGCCGAGGGTGAGATCCCTACCGCCGCGGCGGAGTGTCTATTGGTGGACGGCCGAGCTGGCTCACCTCCGCGAGGAGTGTGTGGCCGCCAGGCGTCGGTACACCAGACACCGCCGGAGGCGGCGGTGGGATCCAGACCTGGAGGCCGACCTATACGCTGCGTATAGACAGGCGGTCGTCGCGTTACGAACGGAGATCTCCAAGGCGAAGGACCAGGCTCGAGAGAGCATGCTCGACGATCTCAATCGTGATCCCTGGGGGGGGCCATACAAAATGGTCCGAAACAGGATCCGTGCATGGGCGCCACCTCTGACGCAGACCATGCAGCCGGAATTCTTGTCCAGCGTGGTGGAGACACTGTTTCCGCGCGTTGGTGACCATTTCGTCCCCGTCATGGCCTCACCGACGGATCGCGATTTGAGTGACGAGGAGGAAGACGTGCAGACGGTATCGGAGGGAGAGCTGGCTGCAGCAGTCCAACGACTCAAGGCCAAAAACACGGCGCCTGGGCCGGACGGGATTCCCGGCCGTGCTTGGGTGCTGGCGTTGGAGGCCCTTGAGCCCCGATTCCGAGACCTCCTGACGGAGTGCCTCAAGCAGGGACGCCTTCCGAGCCAGTGGAAGACTGGGAAACTGGTCCTCCTGCGCAAGGAGGGCAGACCTGCTGACTCGCCGGGGGCATACCGCCCGATCGTGCTGCTGGATGAGGCGTGCAAGCTCTTTGAGCGTGTGCTCGCTGCGCGCCTCAGACGACACCTCGAGCGGGTGGGGCCCGATTTAGCGGAGAGTCAATACGGCTTCCGCAGGGGCAGGTCCACTATCGATGCCATATCGAGAGTGAGGGCCCTAGCGGACGAAGCCGTGTCCCGGGGGGAGGTGGTCGTGGCGGTATCTTTAGATATCGCCAACGCCTTTAACACCCTCCCCTGGGACTGCATTAAGGAGGCACTGCGCTACCACCGAGTACCCCGTTCCCTTCGCCGACCCCTGGAGGATTACCTCCGGTATAGATTCATTATCTATCCGTCGAGGGAGGGATTGGGCCAATGGGAAATGTCGTGCGGTGTTCCACAGGGCTCGGTTCTAGGACCGGACCTGTGGAACATCGGGTACGACTGGGTGCTTCGTGGTAGCAATCTGCAGGGGGTCAATCTAGTGTGTTATGCGGATGACACATTAGTGACAGCACGCGGAAGGTCCTTCAGAGAGGCGTCGATCCTCGCAACTGCTGGCACGGCTCACGTGGTGAGCCGCATCAGGCGTCTGGGGCTTACGGTGGCCCTTAACAAGTCCGAGGCACTGTGCTTTCACGGTCCTCGGAACGCGCCACCAGCCGGAGCCGAGATTGTTGTCGGAGGTGCTCGCATCGCTGTCGAGTCGACGATGAAGTACCTTGGACTCGTCCTCGACAGCAGATGGAACTTCGAGGAGCACTTCAGACGACTAGCTCCTCGGCTCACCAGAGCAGCATCCGCGTTGGGGAGCTTGCTTCCGAACGTGGGAGGGCCGAATGTGACCTGTCGCCGCCTATACACGGGTGTAGTGCGATCGATGGCGCTCTATGGTGCCCCTATTTGGGCGGACGCTCTGAGTGCCCGTAATCTAGCTCAATTGCGGAGACCGCAGAGAGCTATGGCACTCAGGGTGATTAGGGCATATCGCACTGTGTCCTGTGAGGCGGCGTGTGTCCTGGCCGGTACCCCACCGTGGGACGTGGATGCGAGGATGCTTGCCAGCATCTACCGCCAGCAGTCAGATGCACGGTCCAGGGGTGAGTTCGCTCCTCCTGAGGTGATACGACGCTGGCGAAGGCAGGGCCGGAATACGGCATTAGAGCAGTGGGAACGCAGGTTGGAGGAGCCAACTGCGGGTCTCCGAACGGTGGCGGCTCTCCGACCCATCCTAAGGGATTGGGTTGCGAGAGAGCACGGGGCGCTCTCTTTCAGGCTCACTCAGATCCTGACAGGTCACGGCTGTTTTGGCGATTACCTGTTCAGGATAGCCGGAAGAGAGCCCACCCCAGTCTGCCACCATTGTGGCTGCTCAGAGGATACGGCGCAGCACACGCTTGAGGCGTGTCCAGAATGGGCCGCACAGAGGGCGCGACTTGTCGCGGTGGTCGGAACGGATCTCTCGCTGCCGGCCATTACTTCTGCAATGGCAGGAAGCGAGACATCCTGGGAGGCTGTGCGAGACTTCACGGAGGAAGTCATGGCCCAGAAGGAGCTGGCGGAGCGCACGCGGGAGGACGACCCGTCGTCCCAACCGATGCGCCGCAAGCGCGTTGGACGGAGGCGACTGGCGCACGAGCGCCGCTTGCCTCCGTAACTTGGGAACTTCGGGCGGTGGTTTCGGCTCGTGCGGCCGCGTCGGGGGCCCTATCTGCTTGTCCCTTAGGGGGCACAGCGGACGTGGGACTGACGCGGCCGTGCGAGCGTGAAACCATTCCTGGTGGGCCTTCCTTGCGCGGTCTACGCACTTTGTGTGTGGACCGCGCGACGAAGGCCTGGTGGTGGCTCGGCAGGTGGCCGAGAAGTTTCAGCTTGTGCGGCCGCGTCGGGGGCCCTATCTGCTTGTCCCTTAGGGGGCACAGCGGACGTGGGACCGACGCGGCCGGGCGAGCGTGAAACTGTTTGGAGGACCTTTCCTTGCGCGATCTACGCACTTTGTGTGTGGACCGCGCGACGAAGGCCTGGTGGTGGCTCGACTCGCGCGGCCGCGTCGGGGGCCCGATCTGCTTGTCCCTTAGGGGGCATAGTAGACGCGGGACCGGCGCGGCCGAGCGAGTACGAGCCGGCACACTTAATGCGCCGCCAGCGCACTAGACGCAGGCGACTGGTGCACGGGCGCCGGTTGCCTCCGTAATCTGGGAATTCTGGGCGGTAGATTCGGGGGAGTCTGCCGTCCGACTAGAGAGTTCCCCGAGGATGGACGATGTGCCCGAGTGTTCCGGTACATTGTCATCAGGCGGGTGGAGCTGAAGCTCCCCGTGCAGGGGTCCTAGGGACCGAGCGTGGCCAGACGGTGGAAGAGTCTGGGAGAGTGCCCACAGTCTGGCCGTAAGCGCTAAGGTGGAACACCGTGAGGTTTTAGTCGGTAGGGGCACCACTCTGGTGTCGAGCCCGACATAACCCGCTGCTCCCCCCCGGGCGGCGGTGTATGCGTAAATGCATTTCCTCACGTAAAAAAAAAAAAAAAAAAAAAAAAAAAGGTTAGGTTGGGGGTGGGGTGCTTTAGGGTCGGTCGCCTCCACGTTTGCCTGACTACTACTATTCTCCTCCTTTTGGGGGGGAAGAGTAGTTCGTTGGGCTGGTGCACCCTGGTAACACTGCTAATAACTTCTCTCCTTATCTTGTTAGCAGTGGCAAAAGACCGACGGGGAGGGGACCTTCTTCGAGTGATTCGCACGTCAGTGTGAATCACGAGTTGAAGGTCCAGTTGAGGGGGGGACTCTCTTCGAGCGATTTATACGCTATTCGTGTAAGTCGCTCGCTGAGAGTCCGTATGTGGGCCTTCTTCGCGCTATCTACGCACTTTGTGCGGATCGCGCGAGGAAGGTCTGGTGGTGGGCCAAGCAGTTCTGGCTCGTGTGGCCGCGACGGGGGCCCTTGCCGCTTGTCCCCTAGGGGGCACAGCGGACGTGGGACCGTCGCCGCCGGGCGAGCCTAAACTGTTAGGCGGGCCCTCCTTGCGCGATCTACATACCTTGTGTGTGGATCGCGTGACGAGGGCGTGGTGGTGGGCCGAGCAGTTCTGGCTCGTGTGGCCGCGACGGGGGCCCTTGCCGCTTGTCCCCTAGGGGGCACAGCGGACGTGGGACCGTCGCCGCCGGGCGAGCCTAAACTGTTAGGCGGGCCCTCCTTTCGCGATCTACATACTTTGTGTGTGGATCGCGTGACGAGGGCGTGGTGGTGGGCCGAGCAGTTCTGGCTAGTGTGGCCGCGACAGGGGCCCTTGCCGCTTGTCCCCTAGGGGGCACAGCGGACGTGGGACTGTCGCCGCCGGGCGGGCCTGTACTGCTTGGCGGGCCCTCCTTACGCGGTCTACGCACCTTGTGTGTGGATCGAGTGATGAGGGCCTCGTGGTGGCTCGGCAGGTGGCCGAGGAGTTTCGGCTTGCCCGGCCGCGTCGGCGGCCCTTTCCGCTTGTCCCTTAGGGGGCACGGTGGATGTGGGGCCGGCGTGGCCGGATGGGCGCGAAACGGTGTGGTGGGCCTTCCTTGCGCGTTTCACACGCCTTTTGTGTGGACTGCGCGACGAGGGCCTGGTGATGGCTCGGCAGGTGGCCGAGGAGTTTCGGCTTGCCCGGCCGCGTCGGCGGCCCTTTCCGCTTGTCCCTTAGGGGGCACGGTGGATGTGGGGCCGGCGTGGCCGGATGAGCGCGAAACTGATTGGTGGGCGTCTCCTTGCGCTTTCCACATACCCTTTCTGGTGGACTGCGCGACGAGAGCCTAGTGGTGGCTCGGCAGGTGGCCGAGGAGTTTTTGCCTCGTACAACCGTTTCGGGGGCCCTTTCCGCTTGTCCCTTAGGGGGCATGGTGGACGTGGGACCGACGTGGTTGGATGAGCGCAAAACTGCGTGGTGGGCCTTCCTTGCGTGATCTACACGCCTTTTGTGTGGATCAAGCGACGAGGGCCTTATGGTGGAACGGCAGATAGCCGAGGAGTTTTGGCTTGTACGGCCGCGTCGGGGGCCCTCTCTGCTTGTCCCTAAGGGGGCACAGCAGACGCGGGACCGACGCGGCCTGACGAGTGCGAAACACGTACGGTTGTAGCTCTTTACAAGCTACGGAGTGGTGGTAGCTCCTTTACAGCTACGTGGTAGGTGTGCTATTGCACACAGCTCGTGGGACGAGCTATGGCGTGCCCGGTGTGCACTTACCCTGCTGCCGGGCGTTAAGCGCCTCTCGTAATCTGGCTCTGCCGCTGCGGTCATGTCTCGTAGCGTATGGCATCCGGACCGAGGGCCTTGGCTTAACCGCCCGGGCCGCGAGGAAGACAACCTCTCTAAAAAATTACCCCAATCCCAAGTGGCGACGCACCGCGAGGGGATGAATGGCCAAGGGTTACGGCGTTGTAGGGGGAACACCACCGTGCAGATCCTATTGGGTCTTGTGCGCTGCTGTTCATCCTGCGACGCTCGGTCGTTAGTGCGCTCCCCGCCGGAATACCGGCCGACCTTCCAGGCGGGTTACGCTAGGCTTGCTCGGGCATAGGGGGCTCTGCTCGAGTCGACGTGTTACTTCCCCCATACTCGTGGGAACATGTATGGATATTAATACTTTTAAACCCAAACCTGATGTAGAAGGAGGAGAGCGCTTTATGAGCGCGGATGAGGAGTCTGACTCCTCTAGGACGAGTCTGATGACGGTGAGTTCTCTGGCCTCAGAGAAATCACGGAAGCGCACGAGAGTGCGCAAGGAGAAAGGTGAGCTGCATAGCTCAGGGAGTGAGGGCGAGGCTCCGGCCACGAAAGTGGTTGTTGAGCCACGCCGAGGACGAGGCCGACCACCCACAACGGGTGAATATGTCGGCCTAGCTCAGGCCAAAGCTGCCCTAGTGGCAGCGGAACGGGCTGAGATGGAGCTTAGGGCTGAGCAGGAGGTTGCTCAGGTAGCCCAGAAGCTCCGACCGGCTAGGACGACGCAGACGAGTCGACTCTCCGAGTCCTCTGATGCGGATGAGGATCTTACAATGAACCTCAACAAGAAGGCGCTTGACTGCGTGGCCACAATTACCACTGTGGCCACGAAGTCGAGCAACCTTAAGGGTACTTACAAAAAGGCCCTGAAGGATGCTGCAACCACCATACAAGAGGTGGTTGAAACGATGAATAGACGTTCCTCCTCCGAGGAAACGCGGATGCTGCAGGCGGCAAACGCACGCCTTACAGCAGAGGTGGCGGACCTCCGCAAACAACTTGCGGAGCTTCGGTCTGCACTGTTCCAGGCTCGGGATGCTCCTGCACCCCGAGCCTCGACCGTGCACGGTGACGGGCTGCACACAGCAGCGTTCGATCAAGGGCAGTTGGAACAGGCCCTTCTTCGACAAATTGGCGGCATGATGAATGCGCGCTTCGCGGCGATTGAGAAACGCCTCTTGCCCGAAGAGCGTATTCGTCCCCCGCTCGCTGCTGACCGTAGAGGGGCAGCAGCACCGACCTATTCCGCGGTTGTCGGACGTAAGGCGACGTTGCCTGTCCCGGCGACTAAGCCGCCCGAACAGGCAACGTCTGGTTCTGCTCCCTCTGCCTCTTCCTCTAAGGGGAAGGGGCAGGGGAAGAAGACTAAGGCTGCTTCGGGGAGTAGCCAAGGCTCGGCTTCTCTCACGAAGAAGCCCGATTTGTCGCCAAAGCCCAAGGAAACTTGGGTGGAGGTGACAAAGAAACGGAGGAAGAGAGGCAAGAAGGCTGCATCCGCTGCATCCCAGCAGCAGCAGCCTCAACCTGCGGCCAGGTCCCAGCGTGCCAAGGCCTCGAAGCCTAAGCTCCGTCTCCCCCGCTCATCGGCTGTGGTCATCACAGTGCAGCCCGGGGCCGGGGAGAGGGGGGTTACATATGAGAAGGCCTTGGCAGAGGCTAGGAAGAGGATTAGCCTCCAGGAGTTAGGGATCCCTTCCCTGAATTTCCGCGCGGCTGCCACTGGTGGCCGCATGCTGGAAATTCCGGGAGGCACCAGCGGGGAGAAGGCGGATCTCCTTGCTGCAAGGATCAAGGCTTTATTTAAGCCTGAGGACATCAGAGTCCAGAGGCCACAAAAATGTGCAGACCTGCGCATTAGTGGCCTCGACGACTCTGTGTCTAAGGAGGAGGTCGCAGAGGCTGTAGCCAAATTAGGAGGCTGCAGTATCCAGGACGTGAGGACGGGCGAAATTCGCCGCAGCGTCATCACCGGCACTGGCACAACATTTGTGCGCTGCCCGGTAGCCGCGGCGAAAAAGGTGACTGGCGACAGTCGCCTACTGATTGGCTGGGTGTCCGCCCAGGTCAAGCTTCTTGAGCAGCGACCGATGCGCTGTTTCCGATGCCTCGAGGTGGGGCACGTCCGGGAACAGTGCAAGGCGGACGCCGACCGTAGCAGTCTGTGCTACCGTTGCGGTCAGATCGGCCATAAAGCCCGAGAATGCTCCGGCAAGCCAAGCTGCTCAGTATGTGCAGCTATAGGCAAGCCGTCTGAGCATAGACTCGGAAGCAAGGACCCGTGTGCCTTGCCTCCGAAACGAAAAGGACGTAGAGGTGCAGCCGTGGCCAAGTCCCAGCTGCAGCCGTCGCTCCCGGTTCGGGATGAGAGGGAGGTTATGGAGGCCTAATTATGGCCCACACCATACTCCAAGCCAATTTGAACCACTCCGCCAGAGCTCAAGACCTATTGGTCCAGAGCATGGCGGAGTGGTTGATACCGGTGGCTATTGTGGCGGAGCCATATCTCATCCCGAACCGGGACAACTGGACGGGCGACAATGACGGCACTGTCGTCATCGTCACTCAAACGGCGTCTGGATTCCCACCCATAGAGAGAGTGCTGAGAGGTCGCGGTTGTGTCGCTGTTGTGGCGGGGGGTGTCGCCTATATAGGCACTTACTTCTCCCCCAACAGAGACCTTGCAGACTTCGAGGCATGGCTCTCCGAGCTGAGCTCGCTGGTGCGGCAATGTCACCCTCACCAAATCCTGGTCGCTGGTGATTTCAATGCCAAATCGGCCATGTGGGGGTCGCCTGTTGCCAATGCACGGGGCGAGCCGCTGGAGGAGTGGGCGTCAGCCCTTGGACTGACACTGCTAAACAGAGGAGCGGTACACACGTGCGTACGCCAGCAAGGGGGCTCCATTGTGGACCTCTCGTTCGCCAGCCCCGCTCTGGCGCGCCGTGTCGAAGACTGGGAAGTCCTGGAGGGGGTAGAGACCTTATCGGATCATCGGTATATCCGGTTCGTTCTCTCTCCTCTAGGCACCCCGAGCGGTCTAAGCCGCTCCCCAGCAGATGAAGCACCACGCTGGGCTCTCAACAGGCTAGACTCTCAACTTTTGAGGGAAGCCGCGATTGTCCAAGCGTGGTTGCCCAAACCGGAAGGAGACGTCGATGTGGACTCAGAAGCGGAGTGGTTTCGTAGGGCCATGACCGCTGTCTGTGACGCTGCGATGCCGAGGGTGAGATCCCTACCGCCGCGGCGGAGTGTCTATTGGTGGACGGCCGAGCTGGCTCACCTCCGCGAGGAGTGTGTGGCCGCCAGGCGTCGGTACACCAGACACCGCCGGAGGCGGCGGTGGGATCCAGACCTGGAGGCCGACCTATACGCTGCGTATAGACAGGCGGTCGTCGCGTTACGAACGGAGATCTCCAAGGCGAAGGACCAGGCTCGAAAGAGCATGCTCGACGATCTCAATCGTGATCCCTGGGGGAGGCCATACAAAATGGTCCGAAACAAGATCCGTGCATGGGCGCCACCTCTGACGCAGACCATGCAGCCGGAATTCTTGTCCAGCGTGGTGGAGACACTGTTTCCGCGCGTTGGTGACCATTTCGTCCCCGTCATGGCCTCACCGACGGATCGCGATTCGAGTGACGAGGAGGAAGACGTGCAGACGGTATCGGAGGGAGAGCTGGCTGCAGCAGTCCAACGACTCAAGGCCAAAAACACGGCGCCTGGGCCGGACGGGATTCCCGGCCGTGCTTGGGTGCTGGCGTTGGAGGCCCTTGAGCCCCGATTCCGAGACCTCCTGACGGAGTGCCTCAAGCAGGGACGCCTTCCGAGCCAATGGAAGACTGGGAAACTGGTCCTCCTGCGCAAGGAGGGCAGACCTGCTGACTCGCCGGGGGCATACCGCCCGATCGTGCTGCTGGATGAGGCGTGCAAGCTCTTTGAGCGTGTGCTCGCTGCGCGCCTCAGACGACACCTCGAGCGGGTGGGGCCCGATTTAGCGGAGAGTCAATACGGCTTCCGCAGGGGCAGGTCCACTATCGATGCCATATCGAGAGTGAGGGCCCTAGCGGACGAATCCGTGTCCCGGGGGGAGGTGGTCGTGGCGGTATCTTTAGATATCGCCAACGCCTTTAACACCCTCCCCTGGGACTGCATTAAGGAGGCACTGCGCTACCACCGAGTACCCCGTTCCCTTCGCCAACCCCTGGAGGATTACCTCCGGTATAGATTCATTCTCTATCCGTCGAGGGAGGGATTGGGCCAATGGGAAATGTCGTGCGGTGTTCCACAGGGCTCGGTTCTAGGACCGGACCTGTGGAACATCGGGTACGACTGGGTGCTTCGTGGTAGCAATCTGCAGGGGGTCAATCTAGTGTGTTATGCGGATGACACATTAGTGACAGCACGCGGGAGGTCCTTCCGAGAGGCGTCGATCCTCGCCACTGCTGGCACGGCTCACGTGGTGAGCCGCATCAGGCGTCTGGGGCTTACGGTGGCCCTTAACAAGTCCGAGGCACTGTGCTTTCACGGTCCTCGGAACGCGCCACCAGCCGGAGCCGAGATTGTTGTCGGAGGTGCTCGCATCGCTGTCGAGTCGACGATGAAGTACCTTGGACTCGTCCTCGACAGCAGATGGAACTTCGAGGAGCACTTCAGACGACTAGCTCCTCGGCTCACCAGAGCAGCATCCGCGTTGGGGAGCTTGCTTCCGAACGTGGGAGGGCCGAATGTGACCTGTCGCCGCCTATACACGGGTGTAGTGCGATCGATGGCGCTCTATGGTGCCCCTGTTTGGGCGGACGCTCTGAGTGCCCGTAATCTAGCTCAATTGCGGAGACCGCAGAGAGCTATGGCACTCAGGGTGATTAGGGCATATCGCACTGTGTCCTGTGAGGCGGCGTGTGTCCTGGCCGGTACCCCACCGTGGGACGTGGATGCGAGGATGCTTGCCAGCATCTACCGCCAGCAGTCAGATGCACGGTCCAGGGGTGAGTTCGCTCCTCCTGAGGTGATACGACGCTGGCGAAGGCAGGGCCGGAATACGGCATTAGAGCAGTGGGAGCGCAGGTTGGAGGAGCCAACTGCGGGTCTCCGAACGGTGGCGGCTCTCCGACCCATCCTTAGGGATTGGGTTGCGAGAGAGCACGGGGCGCTCTCTTTCAGGCTCACTCAGATCCTGACAGGTCACGGCTGTTTTGGCGATTACCTGTTCAGGATAGCCGGAAGAGAGCCCACCCCAGTCTGCCACCAGTGTGGCTGCTCAGAGGATACGGCGCAGCACACGCTTGAGGCGTGTCCAGAATGGGCCGCACAGAGGGCGCGACTTGTCGCGGTGGTCGGAACGGATCTCTCGCTACCGGCCATTACTTCTGCAATGGCAGGAAGCGAGACATCCTGGGAGGCTGTGCGAGACTTCACGGAGGAAGTCATGGCCCAGAAGGAGCTGGCGGAGCGCACGCGGGAGGACGACCCGTCGTCCCAACCGATGCGCCGCAAGCGCGTTGGACGGAGGCGACTGGCGCACGAGCGCCGTTTGCCTCCGTAACTTGGGAACTTCGGGCGGTGGTTTCGGCTCGTGCGGCCGCGTCGGGGGCCCTATCTGCTTGTCCCTTAGGGGGCACAGTGGACGTGGGACTGACGCGGCCGTGCGAGCGTGAAACCATTCCTGGTGGGCCTTCCTTGCGCGGTCTACGCACTTTGTGTGTGGACCGCGCGACGAAGGCCTGGTGGTGGCTCGGCAGGTGGCCGAGAAGTTTCGGCTTGTGCGGCCGCGTCGGGGGCCCTTTCCGCTTGTCCCCTAGGGGGCACAGCGGACGTGGGACCGACGCGGCCGGGCGAGCGTGAAACTGTTTGGAGGACCTTTCCTTGCGCGATCTACGCACTTTGTGTGTGGACCGCGCGACGAAGGCCTGGTGGTGGCTCGACTCGCGCGGCCGCGTCGGGGGCCCGATCTGCTTGTCCCTTAGGGGGCACAGTAGGCGCGGGACCGACGCGGCCGAACGAGTACGAACCGGCACAATCAATGCGCCGCCAGCGTATTAGACGCAGGCGACTGGTGCACGGGCGCCGGTTGCCTCCGTAATTTGGGAACTCTGGGCGGTAGATTCGGGGGAGTCTGCCGTCCGACTAGAGAGTTCCCCGAGGATGGACGATGTGCCCGAGTGTTCCGGTACATCGTCATCAGGCGGGTGGAGCTGAAGCTCCCCGTGCAGGGGTCCTAGGGACCAAGCGTGGCCAGACGGTGGAAGAGTCTGGGAGAGTGCCCACAGTCTGGCCGTAAGCGCTAAGGTGGAACACCGTGAGGTTTTAGTCGGTAGGGGCACCACTCTGGTGTCGAGCCCGACATAACCCGCTGCTCCCCCCCGGGCGGCGGTGTATGCGTAAATGCATTTCCTCACGTTAAAAAAAAAAAAAAAAAAAAAAAAAAAAAGGTTACGGCGTGGGGGTCTCCGACGACAGATGCGAGAGGACGAGTCACTGAAGAGTGGCTAGCGGAGACAGGGCTCTGCATCCTCAACCAGGGACAGGAGCACACATGTGTAAGACGCGGAGGTGGCTCGGTGGTAGACGTGACGTTTAGCACCCCTGAAATAGCGCGCTGTGTCTGTGATTGGAGGGTTCTTGTGGACGAGGAGACGCTGTCTGATCATCGCTACATTCAGTTCAGCGTCTCCCCGTCTACAACGGAAAACCGTGAACGGTTGCCGCTGGTAACTGGCCCGCGATGGGTGTTAAAACGCCTGGACTCGGAATTGCTGCAGGAAGCAGCTATAGTCCAGGCGTGGAATGCCCCTCCCTCGGAACCAGTGGACCTGGACGCAGAGGCTGATGATCTGTGCATGGCGATGACGCGAGTTTGCGACGCCGCCATGCCCCGCGCAAAGACTATGGCGCCCAGGCGCCAGGTTTATTGGTGGTCCGAGGAAATTGCAGAACTTCGTCGCCAGTGCGTATTGAGACGTCGCCGCTACCAGCGGCACCGCAGAAGAAGACAACCCGAGTCAACGGAGCTAGATGCTCTATACGTCGCGTATAGAGACGCTTCAAAAGCTCTCCGTGTTGCCATCAAGGAGGCCAAAGCGAATGCATGGAAGGAGTTGCTGGAGACTCTGGAGCGGGACCCGTGGGGACGCCCCTATCTACTGGCGAGGCGAAAGCTTCGCCCATGGGCGCCCCCCGTCACCAGCACTCTGGAACCGCAGACGCTCCGGCGAGTGGTCGAGGGTCTGTTCCCTGGAGACCCAGGGACCTCATTTGACCCTCCCACAATGATGGCAACACGGCGACCAGACGTTGCTCAAGAAGACGAGCAGCCCCCTGAGGTGTCAGAGGGAGAGTTGGGAGCAGCTGTCCTGAGGATGAGGGCCAAAAACACAGCACCGGGGCCAGACGGCATACCCGGCCGTGCGTGGGCCCTAGCTCAGGACGCACTCGGACCTCGCCTGAGGGATCTCCTCAGTCGCTGTATGCGAGAGGGGAGATTCCCCAGGCGATGGAAAAGGGGAAGGCTCGTACTTCTCCGGAAGGATGGACGGCCATCGGACGAGCCTTCGGGCTACCGGCCAATCGTCCTACTCGATGAGGCGGGCAAGTTGTTAGAACGTGTCATCGCAGCCCGCATCGGGAGACACCTAGAGTTAATCGGACCAGACCTGTCCGATAACCAGTACGGGTTCCGGAGATGTCGCTCAACAATCGACGCGATCAACCATCTCCGGAACCTGTCTGACGAGGCGTGCTCTAGTGGTGGAGTGTTGGTGGCAGTGTCGTTGGACATAGCCAACGCCTTCAACACTCTACCCTGGAGCACGATCAGAGAAGGGCTAGGGTACCATCGCCTTCCAAGCCACCTACAGTGCCTGGTGGGGTGGGGGTACTTGTCGGAGAGAGAGGTGGCGTACCCCACCAAAGAAGGAGAAGAAAGGAGCTCAGTAAATCGCGGTGTTCCACAGGGGTCTGCTTTAGGGCCACCCCTGTGGAACATTGGGTACGATTGGGTACTCCGAGGCGCTAACCTTCGTGGCGTCAGCGTTATTTGTTTTGCTGACGACACGTTGGTTACCGCCAGGGGAAAGACGTTTAGGGAAGCGTCAATTCTGGCCACAGCTGGCGTTGCAGCGGTAGTGGCGAGAATCCGTCGGTTGGGCCTGGAGGTGGCGCTTCACAAATCCGAGGCCATCTGCTTCCACGGTCCTCGGCAAGCGCCACCTGCAGGCTCGAACATAGTTGTTGGAGGAACCTCCATTGCTGTCGGCTCGACACTCAAATATCTTGGTGTCGTGCTCGATAGCAGATGGAGGTTCGAAACGCATCTCAAGCGACTGACCCCCAAACTAATGGGAACCGCTTCGTCGCTGAGTCGCCTCCTGCCTAACATCGGAGGAGGAAACGCAAGCTGCCGCCGCCTTTATATGGGGGTGCTGCGTTCGATGGCCCTTTATGGAGCGCCAATATGGGCTGGATCCCTGGTCCCCAGAGAGACAGCGCTGCTACGACGAGCTCAGCGCATCATGGCAACGAGAATATGCAGGGCATACCGCACAATCTCTCACGAGGTAGCGTGTGCCCTTGCTGGTTCCTTGCCATGGGATTTAGAGGCAGAAATCCTGAGCACGGTTTTCTGGCGCAGAGCGCGCGCAAGACGGGAGGACCTGAGACCAGCGCCCCAAGAAGTGGTGAGATGGCGTCAGGACGCCAGAGACAGGGCCCTGCAAACGTGGAGTCAAAGACTCCTCGAGGGCCCTGTTCAAAGAGGAACCGGAGCGATTCGGTACCTCGAAGCAGTAAAACCCATTCTAAAAGAATGGGTACAACGCGAGCATGGGGCTCTGACCTTCCGGCTGACGCAAGTCCTAACGGGGCACGGGTGCTTCGGGCGGTACTTGTGTCGTGTAGCCGGAAGAGAAGAGACCACGGAATGCCATCGCTGCGGTTGCGCGGAAGATACCGCACAGCATGCATTAGAGGCGTGTCCGGCGGAGGAGGATACACGGCAAGAACTTGTCGATGTTGTGGGGGCAGACCTCTCCTTGTCGACTGTCTTAGCTAAGATGGTCGATGACGAGAGGTCTTGGGACGCAATGGTTTCATTTGCTGAAACCGTTGTGTCAAGGAGGGAGGAAGAGGAGCGAGAGAGAGAGAGGAACCCTCTCGCTCACCCACGCCGGAGAGCACGGACACGGGGGCGAGCCATCCGGGCTCGCTCGCCGTCTACGCTCGGTGGACCTGGAGTGTCGGATGCGGGGGCGTCTGGCACTCCCGATACATAGGTCCCAAGTAGTCGGTGATGCGCTGTGTGTTCCAGTGCATCGCCGAAGTCGCAGGAGGGGGGCTTAGGCCCTCCCGAGGCGGTTCCTCCAGGGAGGATGCTGCACCGACCGGGTCGAGATGCGTGCGAGAGCGAACCCTCGACCCGGTCCGTATGGTCAGTGCAGGTGGAACACCGTGGGGTTTTAGTCGGTAGTGGCACCACTCTGGTGTCGAGCCCGACATAACCCGCTGCTCTCCCCCGGGCGGCGGTGTATGCGTAAATGCATTTCCCCACGTAAAAAAAAAAAAAAAAAAAAAAAAAAAAAAGGTTAGGTTAGGTTAGGTTAGGTTAGGTTAGGTTGGGGTGCTTTAGGGTCGGTCGCCTCCACGTTTGCCTGACTACTACTATTCTCCTCCTTTTATGGGGGGGAAGAGTAGTCGTTGGGCTGGTGCACCCTGGTAACACTGCTAATAACTTCTCTCCTTTTGGGGGGATCTTGTTAGCAGTGGCCAAAGACCGACGGGAGGGGGGACCTTCTTCGAGTGGTTCGCACGCCTGTGTGAATCGCGAGTTGAAGGTCTAGTTTGGGGGGGACTCTCTTCGTGTGGTTTATGCGTTTTTCGTGTAAGTCGCACGCTGAGAGTCCGTATGCGGGCCTTCCTCGCGCGACCTACGCACTTTTGTGTCGGTCGCGCGATGAAGGCCAGCTGGTGGTGGATCGGCAGGCGGCCGATGAGTTTCGGCTCGTACGGACGCGTCGGGGGCCGTTTCTGCTTGTCCCTTAGGGGGCATAGTGGATGTCGGACCGACGTGGCTTGACGAGCGCGAAATGGGCGTTGGATGGGACCTTCTTCGCTTGATCTACACGGTTTGTGTGGAGCTCGCGCAGAAGGTCGTGTGGAGGGACTCTCTTCGTGTGATTTATGCGTTTTTCGTGTAAGTCACACGCTGAGAGTCCGTATGCTGGCCTTCCGCGCGCGACCTACGCACTTTTTGTGTGGGTCGCGCGATGAAGGCCAGCTGGTGGAGGATCGGCAGGTGGCCGATGAGTTTCGGCTCGTACGGCCGCGTCGGGGGCCGTTTCTGCTTGTCCCTTAGGGGGCATTGCGGATGTGGGACCGGTGCGGCTTGACGAGCGCGAAATGGAAGTGGGATGGGACCTTCTTCGCTTGATCTACACGGTTTGTGTGGAGCTCGCGCAGAAGGTCGTGTGGAGGGACTCTCTTCGTGTGATTTATGCGTTTTTCGTGTAAGTCGCACGCTGAGAGTCCGTATGCTGGCCTTCCGCGCGCGACCTACGCACTTTTTGTGTGGGTCGCGCGATGAAGGCCAGCTGGTGGAGGATCGGCAGGAGGCCGATGAGTTTCGGCTCGTACGGCCGCGTCGGGGGCCGTTTCTGCTTGTCCCTTAGGGGGCATAGTGGATGAGGGACCGACGCGGCTTGACGAGCGCGAAATGGGTGTTGGATGGGACCTTCTTCACTTGATCTACACGTTTTTGTGTAGAGCTCGTGCAGAAGGTCGTGTGGTATGAGGGCTCTCCGCGTGTCCCTCTGATTAGCAGAGGGCACAGTGGACGAGCAAGGCTCGTGGACTCGAGCGGGGGTGCAGTGGATCTGCGATGGATCGGTGTACGGCTGCGCGTGGCGACTCTTCGTGGGCGGCTGGTCCCTCGGATCAGTTGCGTGCTGGGAGTCGCCGCGCGGAGCATACCAAGTCCTAAGGTTCGGGGGTCGCCGAGAGGAGTGTTCGCGTCGCGAGTCGGGAGCCGCATCGCAATTTGCGGTGCGACTCCCGGCTCGCGCGTGGGCATGGTCAGCGGGAGGCTTGGCCGTTAGACCCCCCAGGGGAGCTCTACCCATATTGAGCCGCAATCAACATGAAAAGAGACGATTTGAAAAAGACTACCCAGGAGGGTCCCGTCAGCGAGTCTGGCGGGGAATCCCTCCGTGCTTCGGCACGCTGCCCCACGTACTCTGGGGGGGGCACAAATCGCCTCGAGAGCATCGGCTCTCGTACGAGGATTGAAAGGGAGAAGAAGAAGGAAGAAGAAAGACGAGGGAGAAGAAGAGGAAAGGTTACAAAGAGAAGTGTAGTGAGGAGCGCGGAACGGGGACTGGTTCCAAGGTCCCAGTCTCTGTCCCTCACTAGAAATCAGAAGACTGCAGAATCTGAATCTGCGATGGATTCTGAAGTAGCCGGCCCGGAATCTCGGGAATGTCTGGAGGGCAGCCTCTGGCAGGAGAGGTCGCAGAGTCAGCAACTGGACGCAGAAGTGGTGCTGACTGATGAGGATCTGCCCGCTGTGGATCTCCGGCCGCAAAGGACAGGCTCGCTGAGCGAAGAGGGAAGACGCAGCAGGCAGCAGTACCTGGCGCAAAAGCGAGCAGATGCCAGCTCAGAGTTGGAGGGAGAATTGGAGAGCCGAATGCTCGGTTCCCAAAATATCTTACCAACTCTGAATTGGACAGGGAATGGTGATGGTGGTGACGAGCGCCTCGTAGAAGCGCTCGGTCGCAAAGCGGTAGAGGATGTCGGAATTATTAATATGGTTGCCTCGAGGTCCGGCAACCTGAAGGGCACATTCCAGCGTGCCCTAAAAAATTCGGCATCCTCCCTAAAGGCGGTGGTTGAGGCTCTCTCTAAGAGAACCTCAACAGAGGAAACGGAGCGGCTCAATGCGCGCAATGCCCGTCTCGAGAGCGAGGTCGCTGAACTCCGGGAGGAGTTGGTGAAACTCCGGGGCGAGATGGCCGAGTTGCGTGCGGCTGCGGCTTCTTCGCCTCAGGAAAATGTGCAGATGGAGACGTCTTCGGCTGGTCCCTCGTCAGAGGAGGAGCTGAGACGCTCCATCCTGATGCAGGTAGGAGGAATGGTGAATGCCCGGTTTGAGGGCATTCAAGGCCGCCTCCTGCCAGAGACGCGACTTCGGCCACCGCTGGCTGCGGACCGTCGAGTGGCCGCTGCGAAGGACACGGGCACCACGTCGCGACCTGCGACTCGTGTCCCAGAACCGCAGCCATATAAGGGAAAGGGGACTCCTGGAATTCCCGTAAAAGGGAAGACCAGGGAAGTCCAGACTGCGAAGGGGGGCCCCAAGCAGGTAGACTCGCGTCAGCCTGCAAGGGGAAATCCAACGCAGTCCCAGCAAGCCCGGCCATTACCGCCACCACCCGTGTCCATGGACGAAGGGTGGTCAACGGTAGTGAAAAAGAAAAGGAGGACAAGAGGCAAAGGGCCCCCACAGGGACAGGCACCCGCGCCTAAATTGCCGCCGCCAAAACGGAGTCAGCAGGCCAAGTTGCGCTCTCCTCGGTCGTCGGCTGTAGTGATTACACTACAGCCACAGGCCTTGAAGGAGGGCATGACCTACGCCAAAGTGCTGACTGTGCTGAGGTCGAAGATCGACCTCGCCAGCTGCGGCATAGAGGGTGCGGGCCTGCAATGCAGGCAGACTGCTACGGGGGCCCGAAAGCTGGAGGTGTCGGGTGCTACAAGTGGCGGGAAGGCGGACTCCCTCGCGAAAATGATTCGCCAGGCCATAGGTCCGGACACGCTGCAGGTCTCCAGGCCCATTAAATGTGCAGAAATGCGCATTTCGGGACTGGATGACTCTGTCAGCGGGGACGAGCTGGCCGCAGTTATTGCCCAGCGCGGAGGCTGCCCTGTGGAGGCCGTTAAGGTCGGAGAAATCCGCCTAGCCGCACAGGGTGCCGGTTTCGCGTGGGTTCGCTGCCCAGTCGAGGCCGCGAAGAAGATTCGTGAGGGAGGCCGCCTTTTGGTCGGTTGGGTGTCGGCGCGAGTCACGGTGCTCGAGGCCAGGCCGATGCAGTGTTACCGCTGCATGCAGAAGGGGCACGTGCGCGCTCAGTGCGCCGCCGAGGTGGACCGCAGCGATGCTTGTTATCGTTGTGGGAAACCGGGACACAAGGCGGCACAATGCACTGCAGCAGCGCCGAAGTGCATGCTGTGTGCAGCGGGAGGCAAGCCGGCGGAGCACCGAATGGGCGGAAAGGCCTGTTCTCCCCCGAAGCCGAAAAAGACGGTCAAGGCAGTCGCCAGACCGTCCAATGCCGCTCCCCTCTCTCAGGGGCCACAAGGGATGGAGATAATGACGATAGCCGATTAACATGGCTCGTCGTTTTCTCCAGGCGAACCTGAACCACTCTGCCGCCGCACAGGACCTGTTTGTCCAATCGGTGGTGGAGTGGTCGGTAGAGGCTGCGGTGGTCGCCGAGCCGTACTTCGTCCCCCCCCGGGATAACTGGGTGGGGGACGTGGACGGCGTGGTGGCCATCGTATCCTCGGCCGGCGTTTCGCCCTTCCCGGTGGTAGCGAGGGGTAGCGGCTACGTAGCGGCTAAATGGGGAGACATCGTCCTTGTAGGGGTGTACTTCTCTCCCAACAGGAGTCTCGCTGAGTTTCAGTCGTTCCTGCACGGGGTGGGTGCTCTCATTAGGCACACACTGCCCCGTCGGGCGCTTGTTGTGGGGGACCTCAACGCCAAGTCGATGGTGTGGGGGTGCCCAGCGACTGACTCTCGAGGAGAGATCCTGGAGGAGTGGGTGGCGAACAACGACCTCTTGGTTCTAAACCAGGGGTCGGTGGAGACCTGCGTGCGGTGGAACGGGGGGTCTATTGTCGATTTGACAATGGCCTCCTCTTCCATCGTGAGTATGGTCAGAGGGTGGAGGGTAGTGGAAGACGTGGAGACCGCGTCCGATCACCGGTACATCCGGTTCGACGTGGACACATCTTCTGCTACTGCGGATGTTCGCCGCTCCGAGAGGTATGCCCCTACGCAACCCAGATGGGCTCTGCGGACGATGGACAAGGAGGCGTTGCTGGAGGCCGCCATTGTCCAGGCCTGGCTGACCGCGCCGGCGGAGGTGGGAGATGTCGACGAGGAGGCGGAGTGGTTCCGGACTGCTATGTCGCAAATTTGCGACGCCAGCATGTCCCGAGCTGGACCGCCTCCTCGTCGACGTCAGGTGTACTGGTGGACCGACGAGATAGCTGCTCTGAGGAGCAGTTGCGTGGAAGCAAGACGTCGGTACACCAGGCAGCGTCGACGGCGGCGAAGGGACGAAGGTGCTGAGGCCTTGCTGTACAGCATATACCGGGATAGGGTGCGGTATATGCGAGTAGCCATCAGCACCTCAAAGGCACGTTCCCACAACGCGCTGCTGGAGACGCTGAGCCACGATCCGTGGGGGCGCCCATACAAGGAGGTCAGACGGAAGATCCGTCCATGGGCGCCACCCTTGACCGAGACCCTCGAGCCGCATCTGCTGGGGGAGGTTGTGGACGCACTGTTTCCGAACAGGGCGGCCTTTCATCCTCCGGCAATGGCGCCTGCTCGGGTGGAGGTCGAGGAGGAGCGTATACCCCCCGTTTCCGAGGGAGAGCTCCGGGCGGCTGTTCTTAGGCTCAAATCCAAGAACAAAGCCCCCGGGCCGGATGGTATCCCTGGACGGGCATGGGTCGTGGCTCTGGAGGTGCTTGGGGACCGATTCCGTAGGCTGTTGGATGCCTGTCTGGAGAGGGGTCGGTTCCCAAGGCTGTGGAAGACGGGCAGATTGGTCCTGTTGAGGAAGGACGGGCGCCCAGCAGATTCTCCCTCTGCGTACCGCCCCATTGTGCTGCTGGACGAGGCTGATAAGCTATTCGAGCGCGTAATAGCCGGTCGCCTTGTCCGGCATCTCAATGAGGTCGGTCCGAACCTGTCGGACCAACAATTCGGTTTCCGGGCGGGCCGTTCCACGATTGACGCAGTCAAACGTGTGAAGGCCCTATCGGACGAGGCGGTAGGCCAAGGCGGCGTGATGGTGGCGGTGTCTCTCGACATCGCAAACGCCTTCAACACGCTGCCGTGGGCCTGCATCGAGGAGGCACTGAAGTTCCATGAAGTGCCGCCTCACCTCATCCGGATTGTTGCCGTCGCCTACCTCTCCGGGAGATTCGTCTCGTACACGGGGAGGGAGGGTCGACAGCTGCGGAGGGAGATGTCGTGCGGAGTACCGCAGGGTTCGGCTTTAGGGCCAATCCTGTGGGACTTCGGTTACGACTGGGTGCTGAGAGGAGCTCTCAATCCGGGCGCCAGCGTGGTCTGCTATGCGGACGACACGCTTGTGCTCGCCCGGGGCGAGACCTACGAAGACGCTGCCCGTCTTGCCACAGCGACGGTGGAGCAGGTGGTGGGAAGGATAGAGAGGTTGGGACTCCGGGTGGCGCTCAACAAGTCGGAGGCCTTGGTTTTCCATGGCCCTCGACGAGCGCCGCCAAGGGGTGCCGTCATCTCTATCCGAGGGACGCCCATCGCGGTGCAGTCCTCGATGAAATATCTTGGACTGCATCTCGATGGAAGGTGGAACTTCCGCGAACACTTCGCACGGCAGGTCCCCCGATTGATCAGCGCGGCGGGTGCTTTTAAGCGCCTGCTGCCGAATCTCGGGGGCCCGAAGACAAGCAGCCGACGCTTGTACCTCGGGGTAGTGCGGTCTATGGCGCTCTACGGAGCGCCGGTATGGGCGGACGCCCTGGATGGTCGGAACGCTGCCCTCCTCAGGCAGCCGCAGAGGGCGATGGCCACCGGGGTGATACGCGGGTATCGCACTATCTCTGGCGAGGCGGCTTGTCTATTGGCCGGGTCACCTCCCTGGGACTTGGAGGCGGATGTTCGTGCGAACATGTACGCATGGCGCGCTGAACTCCGCCGCACCGGACAGAGTCCGGCACCGAGGGAGGTCGAAGTGTGGAAGTTCCACGCTCGACGGTCGATGGTGAGGGAGTGGAAGGAGCGACTGGCCCATCCCAGGGCCGGGAGCTGGACCGTCGAGGCTGTCCGGCCTGTCCTAGAGGACTGGCTGGACAGGGCGCGCGGGTCGATTACCTTCCGGCTGGTGCAGGTGCTTTCCGGGCATGGATGCTTTGGGAAGTATCTGTGCAATATAGCTGGAAGGGAACCGACGACCGCGTGCCACCATTGCAGCTGCGGTGAGGACACGGCGCAGCATACGCTGGAAGAATGCCCGGCATTCGCCAGCGAGCGTCGTGACCTCGTCGCAGTTGTAGGGAACGATCTCTCTCTGCCGGCATTGATTCGTTCAATGGTCGGAAGTGAGAGATCGTGGGAGGCGGCGGTCTCCTTCTGTGAGCAAGTAATGCTCCGGAAGGAGACAGCTGAGCGCGAGCGGGAGGCCCTCACGGACCTACCGATGCGCCGCCGTCGTCCTGGGCGTCGGAGGAGGATCTTCCACGCCCTCCTCCGACCGCCATAGAAGGGGCCTTGGGGGACGGACTCGGGGGGGTCCGTCACCTGACGAGCGTAGCCCCAGAGGTGGCGCGCGCGGTGTTTCCGCGCGCCACTCAAGGAAGAGGGGTGGAGATCTCCAGACCTCCACCCCTACTAGGGAAGGGTCCCAGGGGACCAGAGCGCGCCGGGTCCGTGGAGTGAGTGCGAACAGTGCTCCCATAGGCTCGGCACATAGCGCCAGGAAGGAACACCCCAGAGGTTTTAGTGGGTAACCCGGTACACCGGGCAATCTGCCTGGGCGGGACTCCCACATAACCACGCGCCTCCCCCGGGGCGTCGTGTGTATCCATAAAGGATTTCCTCTGGGTCAAAAAAAAAAAAAAAAAAAAAAAAAAGGTTAGGTTAGGTTAGGTTAGGTTAGGTTAGGTTAGGTTAGGTTAGGTTAGGTTGGGGGATGGTGGCTCGGCAGGTGGCCGAGAAGTTTCGGCTTGTGCGGCCGCGTCGGGGGCCCTTTCCGCTTGCCCCTTAGGGGGTATAGCGGACGTGGGACTGGCGCGGCCGGACGAGCGTGAAACTGTTTGGAGGACCTTTCCTTGCGCGATCTACGCACTTTGTGTGTGGACCGCGCGACGAAGGCCTGGTGGTGGCTCGACTCGCGCGGCCGCGTCGGGGGCCCGATCTGCTTGTCCCTTAGGGGGCACAGTAGACGCGGGACCGACGCGGCCGAACGAGTACGAACCGGCACAATCAATGCGCCGCCAGCGTATTAGACGCAGGCGACTGGTGCACGGGCGCCGGTTGCCTCCGTAATTTGGGAACTCTGGGCGGTAGATTCGGGGGAGTCTGCCGTCCGACTAGAGAGTTCCCCGAGGATGGACGATGTGCCCGAGTGTTCCGGTACATCGTCATCAGGCGGGTGGAGCTGAAGCTCCCCGTGCAGGGGTCCTAGGGACCAAGCGTGGCCAGACGGTGGAAGAGTCTGGGAGAGTGCCCACAGTCTGGCCGTAAGCGCTAAGGTGGAACACCGTGAGGTTTTAGTCGGTAGGGGCACCACCCTGGTGTCGAGTCCGACATAATCCGCCGCTCCCCCCCCGGAGTGGATGGGTATGCGTAAATGCATTTCCTCACGTTAAAAAAAAAAAAAAAAAAAAAAAAAAAAAAAAAAAAAGGTTAGGTTGGGGGATGGCACTCAGGGTGATTAGGGCATATCGCACTGTGTCCTGTGAGGCGGCGTGTGTCCTGGCCGGTACCCCACCGTGGGACGTGGATGCGAGGATGCTTGCCAGCATCTACCGCCAGCAGTCAGATGCACGGTCCAGGGGTGAGTTCGCTCCCCCTGAGGTGATACGACGCTGGCGAAGGCAGGGCCGGAATACGGCATTAGAGCAGTGGGAGCGCAGGTTGGAGGAGCCAACTGCGGGTCTCCGAACGGTGGCGGCTCTCCGACCCATCCTTAGGGATTGGGTTGCGAGAGAGCACGGGGCGCTCTCTTTCAGGCTCACTCAGATCCTGACAGGTCACGGCTGTTTTGGCGATTACCTGTTCAGGATAGCCGGAAGAGAGCCCACCCCAGTCTGCCACCAGTGTGGCTGCTCAGAGGATACGGCGCAGCACACGCTTGAGGCGTGTCCAGAATGGGCCGCACAGAGGGCGCGACTTGTCGCGGTGGTCGGAACGGATCTCTCGCTGCCGGCCATTACTTCTGCAATGGCAGGAAGCGAGACATCCTGGGAGGCTGTGCGAGACTTCACGGAGGAAGTCATGGCCCAGAAGGAGCTGGCGGAGCGCACGCGGGAGGACGACCCGTCGTCCCAACCGATGCGCCGCAAGCGCGTTGGACGGAGGCGACTGGCGCACGAGCGCCGCTTGCCTCCGTAACTTGGGAACTTCGGGCGGTAGTTTCGGCTCGTGCGGCCGCGTCGGGGGCCCTATCTGCTTGTCCCTTAGGGGGCACAGCAGACGTGGGACTGACGCGGCTGGGCGAGCGTGAAACCGTTCCTGGTGGGCCTTCCTTGCGCGATCTACGCACTTTGTGTGTGGACCGCGCGACGAAGGCCTGGTGGTGGCTCGGCAGGTGGCCGAGAAGTTTCGGCTTGTGCGGCCGCGTCGGGGGCCCTTTCCGCTTGTCCCTTAGGGGGCACAGCGGACGTGGGACCGACGCGGCCGGGCGAGCGCGAAACTGTTTGGAGGACCTTTCCTTGCGCGATCTACGCACTTTGTGTGTGGACCGCGCGACGAAGGCCTGGTGGTGGCTCGACTCGCACGGCCGCGTCGGGGGCCCGATCTGCTTGTCCCTTAGGGGGCACAGTAGACGCGGGACCGACGCGGCCGAGCGAGTACGAGCCGGCACAATCAATGCGCCGCCAGCGTACTAGACGCAGGCGACTGGTGCACGGGCGCCGGTTGCCTCCGTAATTGGGAACTCTGGGCGGTAGATTCGGGGGAGTCTGCCGTCCGACTAGAGAGTTCCCCGAGGATGGACGATGTGCCCGAGTGTTCCGGTACATCGTCATCAGGCGGGTGGAGCTGAAGCTCCCCGTGCAGGGGTCCTAGGGACCAAGCGTGGCCAGACGGTGGAAGAGTCTGGGAGAGTGCCCACAGTCTGGTCGTAAGCGCTAAAGGTGGAACACCGTGAGGTTTTAGTCGGTAGGGGCACCACTCTGGTGTCGAGCCCGACATAATCCGCCGCTCCCCCCCGGAGCGGATGGGTATGCGTAAATGCATTTCCTCACGTTAAAAAAAAAAAAAAAAAAAAAAAAAAAAAAAAAGGTTAGGTTGGGGGGGGTGGGGTGCTTTAGGGTCGGTCGCCTCCACGTTTGCCTGACTACTACTATTCTCCTCCTTTTGGGGGGGAAGAGTAGTCGTTGGGCTGGTGCACCCTGGTAACACTGCTAATAACTTCTCTCCTTTTGGGGGGATCTTGTTAGCAGTGGCAAAAGACCGACGGGGAGGGGGACCTTCTTCGAGTGATTCGCACGTCAGTGTGAATCGCGAGTTGAAGGTCCAGTTGAGGGGGGGACTCTCTTCGTGTGGTTTATGCGCTTTTCGTGTAAATCGCGCGTTGAGAGTCCGTATGTGGGTCTTCTTCGCGCTACCTACGCACTTTTTGTGTCGGTCGCGCGAGGAAGGCCTGGTGGTGGATCGGCAGGAGGCCGATGAGTTTCGGCTCGTACGGCCGCGTCGGAGGCCCTTTCTGCGTGTCCCTTAGGGGGCATAGCGGATGTGGGACCGACGCGGCTTGACGAGTGCGAAACGGAGGAGGAGCAGCTAGGGCTGCTAAGAACGGAGGCGCTCGGAAGAGCGAAGCTCATTTAATGAGCAACGGCGTGCCCGGTATTCACTCACCCTGATGCCGGGCCTTAAGCGCTACATATCGTAACCCAGCTCTGCCGCTGCGGATCACGTCTCGTAGCAAAGCGCATCTGGACCGAGGGCCTTGGCTTAATTGCCTGGGCCGCGAGGAAGACAACCTCTATAAAAAATCACCCCCAATCCCAAGCGGCGACGCACCGCGAGGGGATGCATGGCCAAGGGGTAGATTGGTCGCTAGTGCGGACCCCGTCGGGATACCGGCCGACCTCTTTGACGGGTTACGTTTGGCTTGCTCAGATACAGGGGGCCATGTCTGAGTCGACTTTGTAAATCCCCCACACTCGTGGGAATAATATGGAGAATCTTAAATCTAAACCAAAACAAAAAACGAAAGATAGTGAGGAGGAGAATGGACTCTTTTTGAGTCTCAGTGAAGAGTCAGACTCTTCGACAGTTAGCCTAGTGACCGTGGGATCACAGGCGTCGGAAAGGACGACAAGGCGTAACAGACTACGCAAGAAAGAGGGTGACGGTGACATTGGTGGTAAGAACTCGGGTAGTGAATCCGATGCACCGGCTTCTAAGGTTCCTGTTGAGCCAAGAAGAACTAGAGGGCGTCCGCCCACCACCGGACAGTACGTAGGCCTGGCGAAAGCTAAAGAAGATCTGAACAGGGCAAGAGAGGAAGAGCTACAGCTTGAGGCCGAAAGGCAAATGGCTGAAGAACAGAAGCTCAAATTGGAAAGATCGCGGTCCTTTTTCACTACGGTCACCCAGAACGAAGATGCCAACCAAGAACAGGATGTAGCTAAGATCCAAAAGTTGGTTTCGGATTCACTGGAGACTGTTTTAAATGTGGCTACACGCTCAAAAAATTTAAAGGGGACATACGTAGCGGCACTAAAGAACGCCGCTCGTGTGATGCAGGACTCGTTCGAAGTGATGCGGAAGCGCACTATGTCCGAAGAGGTTACCCTGCTTTTAGAAGCGAACAAGAAACTCAGCGAGGAACTTAAACAGATCCGTCGCGAGATGGAAGAATTGCGGGCTGCTCGATCGGAACTACCTCCAACTGCTGCTCCAGCGACAGCTCCGCCGTTCGATGAAATGATGAAGATGGTCATGGTGCAGGTCGGCACAATGATCAATGCGCGCTTTGAGGGCTTGGCTGACCGGCTATTCTCTGAGGAGCGCCTGAGGCCGCCACCAGCGGCAGACAACAATACAACTGTTGATACGCCCCAAGTCGCTGATGAAGTGTCAGCGTCGGCGATTAACGTTTGTGACCCCCTTCTAAGGACTGATCAGCAATCGACTGGAGAAGCCAAGAAGACGAGGCAAACAAAGAAGAAGAAGAAGGTAAAGGACACTCCTGCTTTGGTCAAAACAACAGACCCGAAGCCTGTGACCTTGCCTAAGCCAAATCCTGAGGCAGCTGCTTCACAACCGTGGACAACAGTTACGAGACGTAGTTCCCGCAAAAAGGTCGGAACTACTGAGAGAGCAAGATCATCCGCTCCAGAGCGACTCAGAGCTCAGAAGCAAACACCACCGACTGCGAAAGCGAAGGCTGCAAAACTCCGCGCACCTCGCACCTCAGCCGTGGTCATCACGTTGGGGCCGCAGGCAGCAGCAAAAGGCATCACGTATGCCAAGGTGCTTACAACGGCCAAAAACTGCATCAATCTCGCGGAGCTAGGGATACCACCCCTCAAAATGAGGGCTGCAGCCACCGGCGCTCGAGTGCTAGAGATTCCCGGAGCTGAAAAAGATGAAAAGGCTGACTCTCTAGCTAGAAAGCTGAGAGAAGTCCTTAAAGATACAGAGGAAGTCACAGTGTCTAGACCAACCACCACCGCAGACCTGCGTGTGAGTGGGTTGGATGACACGGTGACGTCCAATGAACTACAGCAGGCTATAGCAAAAGCCGGGGACTGTGATGCGCTCGCCGTCAAGGCGGGTGAAGTCAAACCAGGCCCAGCAGGTATGGGTATTGCATTCGTGCGGTGCCCAGTAACCGCCGCAAAAAAGATCGTGGCAAATGGTGGGCGTCTGTTGGTGGGTTGGGTCGCGGCGCAAGCCCGACTGCTAGATCCCAGACCTCGCCGGTGCTACAGGTGCCTTGAACTGGGCCATGTCAGGGCCCAGTGCAAGTCGGAAGTGGACCGCAGCGATGAATGTCATCGCTGCGGTAAGAATGGCCATAAGGCTAGTGATTGTTCTGCCGCCCCCCATTGCAGCATATGCGAGCACGCGGGAAAACCGGCGGAACACCTCTCCGGGGGCAAGGCATGTGCCAAGCCCCCGTCGAAAACAAGAGGGAAGAAGAAGCCCGCTGTGACTAAATCAAAGCCACAGCCGGCCAGCTCTACTAGAGAGCAAGAGGAGGTTATGGAGGAAAACTAGTATGGCTCTAGTTTTTCTCCAAGCCAATGTGAACCACTCCGCCGGCGCGCAGGATCTCCTGCTGCAGTGCATGGCGGAGAGGTCAGTTCAGGTAGCGGTGGTCGCGGAGCCATATGTGGTGCCGAGCAGGACCGATTGGGTTGGAGACTTGGATGGCCTGGTGGCCATAACCACGCAGTCACCAGTTCTATCCCCTACCCTCAGCGTAGTTACGAGAGGAAGGGGATTTGTGGCAGCGCGGGTTGGTCGGACGATAGTTGTAGGAGTGTATTTCTCCCCCAATAGGGTCCTCGCTGAGTTCGAGGCTTTCCTCACAGAAGTGGGGACCCTGTTGGGGCAGAATCGTCCAAGTCCGGTCATTGTCCTCGGAGACCTCAACGCCAAGTCTACGGCGTGGGGGTCTCCGATGACGGACGCACGAGGAAGGGCAGTCGACGAGTGGTTGGCAACGACTGGATTATGCGTCCTGAATCAGGGGACCGAACATACCTGTGTCCGGCAAACAGGCGGGTCGGTGGTTGATATTACATTAGCCACCCCCGAAGTTGCTCGCTGGGTTTGCGATTGGGAGGTGCTGACGGAGGAGGAGACTCTATCCGATCATCGCTATATCTGGTTCAGAGTCTCCTCCTCTTCCGCGGAAAATCGCGAATGTGTGCCGTCTATATCAGGTCCACGGTGGGTCCTGAAGCGCTTGGACGTGGATCTCTTGCAAGAAGCGGCCATCGTTCAAGCATGGAATGCTTCCCCCTCAGAGCCAGTAGATTTGGACGAAGAAGCGGATGAGCTGTGCAAGGCAATGGCGCGTGTTTGCGATGCTGCCATGCCCCGTGCGAGAAGCCTTCCGCCCAAACGCCAGGTCTACTGGTGGTCGGAGGAGATTGCCGATCTCCGTCGCGAGTGTGTGACAAGACGTCGTCGCTACCAGCGTCACCGGAGGAGAAGAAATCAAGAACCTTCCGTATTAAACGCTCTCTATACTGCGTACAGAGAAGCGTCGAAGGCTCTTCGTATAGCTATCCGAGAGGCGAAGAGTAACTCTTGGAAAGAGCTTCTGGAAGCTCTTGAGAGAGACCCATGGGGACGTCCGTACTTATTGGCTAGGCGAAAGCTCCGCCCATGGACGCCCCCTGTTACCAGCACCATGGAACCGACGACACTACGGCATGTGATTGAGGGATTGTTCCCTGGAGACCCAGGGACCGAATTTGTCCCTCCCACTATGGCGGCGACACGGCGATCAGAGACAGCTGAGGAGAATGAGGAGCCCCCTGAAGTGTCAGAGGGTGAGCTGGGCGCGGCAGTCCTGAGAATGAGGGCCAAGAACACGGCTCCGGGGCCTGACGGCATACCCGGCCGTGCGTGGGCTCTCGCTCAGGATGCGTTAGGACATCGCCTGAGGGATCTCCTCACTCGCTGCATGCGAGAGGGAAGATTCCCCAGGCGATGGAAGAGGGGAAGACTCGTTCTCCTCAGAAAAGATGGGCGGCCAGTGGACGTGCCTTCTGGGTATCGACCCATAGTCCTCCTCGATGAAGCGGGAAAACTGCTTGAGCGCATCGTTGCAGCCCGAATAGAAAGACATCTGGGGGCAGTCGGACCAGATCTATCCGACAATCAGTACGGATTCCGGAGGTGTCGATCAACGATCGACGCCATTGACCATCTCCGGAACCTGTCTGATGAGGCGTGCTCCAGTGGTGGAGTGTTGGTGGCTGTATCACTTGATATAGCCAACGCTTTCAATACTCTGCCCTGGAGCACAATTAGAGAGGGGCTGAGGTATCACCAGTTTCCGGGGCACCTCCAGTGCCTTGTCGGACAAGGCTACTTGTCAGAGAGGGAAGTGGTATTCACAACAAAAGAGGGAGAGGAACGAAGTCCCATGGATCGCGGTGTTCCACAGGGGTCTGCTCTAGGGCCACCCCTGTGGAACATCGGATATGACTGGGTCCTCCGTGGCGCTAACCTTCGTGGCGTCAGTGTTATTTGTTTTGCCGACGACACGATGGTTACCGCTCGAGGAAGAGACTTCCGTGAAGCAAAACTTCTTGCAACAGCGGGAGTCGCGGCTGTCGTAGCAAGGATTAGGCGATTGGGCCTGGAGGTGGCACTCCACAAATCCGAGGCCATATGCTTTCATGGTCCTCGACGGGCACCACCTGCAGGCTCAAATATTGTTGTGGGGGGAACCTCCATTGCTGTTGGGTCGACGCTAAAATACCTCGGCGTCGTGCTCGACAGCAGATGGAGATTTGGTGCACACCTGATGCACTTAACACCCAAGCTGACAGGAACAGCTGCAGCTTTGAGCCGCCTTCTGCCCAACATCGGCATTTACCCGCGCCATTTACATGGCGGTGGTTCGTTCTATGGCTCTATACGGTGCCCCTATCTGGGCAGGGTCTCTTGACCATAAGGAGAGCGCTCTATTGCGTCGAGCGCAAAGAATAATGGCTGCCAGAATATGCAGGGGATATCGCACGATTTCCCACGAGGTGGCATGTGCTCTCGCCGGGTCTATGCCATGGGACCTAGAGGCCGATGTTTTATCTTCGGTCTTCTGGCGTAGGAAACGGGCAAGAGAGGAAGATCTTCGACCCGCGCCGCAAGAAGTCGTGCGATGGCGCCAGAATGCCAGGGAAGAAGCTCTGGAACGTTGGAGGCAGAGGCTTCTGGAAGAAGCCACGCACAGAGGAAGAGGTGCCCAACGGCTACTGGAAGCCATACGGCCCATTTTCATGGAATGGGTCAAACGCGACCATGGATCCCTTACCTTCCGGTTGACGCAGGTTCTCACGGGACATGGCTGTTTCGGGAGATACCTGTGTCAAGTAGCCGGAAGGGAGGAAACACCGATGTGTCACCAGTGTGGATGTGCTGAGGACACTGCGTGGCACGTATTGGAGTCATGTCCGGCCGAGGCGGAACAGCGACGATTACTGGTCGCAGTCGTGGGGGCGGACCTCTCCTTGTCGACCGTCATTGCTAAGATGGTCGATGATGAGAGGTCATGGGATGCAATGATCTCGTTTTGCGAGGCTGTCGTATCGGGGAGGGAGGAAGAGGAGCGAGAGAGAGAAAGGAACCCTCTTGCTCACCCACGCCGGAGAGCACGGACACGGGGGCGAGCCATCCGGGCTCGCTCGCCGTCTCCGCTCGGTGGACCTGGAGTGTCGGATGCGGGGGCGTCTGGCACTCCCGATACATAGGTCCCAAGTAGTCGGTGATGCGCTGTGTGTTCCAGTGCATCGCCGAAGTCGCAGGAGGGGGGCTTAGGCCTTCCCGAGGCGGTTCCTCTAGGGAGGATGCTGCACCGACCGGGTCGAGATGCGTGCGAGAGCGAACCCTCGACCCGGTCTGTACGGTCAGTGCAGGTGGAACACCGTGGGGTTTTAGTCGGTAGTGGCATCACTCTGGTGTCGAGCCCGACATAACCCGCTGCTCTCCCCCGGGCGGCGGTGTATGCGTAAATGCATTTCCCCACGTAAAAAAAAAAAAAAAAAAAAAAAAAAAAAAAAAAAAAAAAAAAAAAGGTTAGGTTGGGGTGCTTTAGGGTCGGTCGCCTCCACGTTTGCCTGACTACTACTATTCTCCTCCTTTTGGGGGGGAAGAGTAGTCGTTGGGCTGGTGCACCCTGGTAACACTGCTAATAACTTCTCTCCTTTTGGGGGGATCTTGTTAGCAGTGGCAAAAGACCGACGGGGAGGGGGACCTTCTCCGAGTGATTCGCACGTCAGTGTGAATCGCGAGTTGAAGGTCCAGTTGAGGGGGGGGACTCTCTTCGTGCGATTTATACGCTATTCGTGTAAATTGCGCGCTGAGAGTCCGTATGTGGGCCTTCTTCGCGCTATCTACGCACTTTTTGTGTCGATCGCGCGAGGAAGGTCTAGTGGTGGATCGGCAGGTGGCCGATGAGTTTCGGCTCGTACGGCCGCGTCGGGGGCCCTTTCTGCGTGTCCCTTAGGGGACATAGCGGATGTGGGACCGACGCGGCTTGACGAGTGCAAAACGGGTGTGGTGGTGACTTCTCCGCGCGATCTACACGCTATTCGTCTAGATCGAGCGGAGAAGTCCCAAAGGTGGTAGGCAACCAAGTTGCCAGCGCAGATGGCGTGGACTGATGGTAGCTTTACAGCTACGTGATGGTGGTAGCCTTTTTACAGCTACATGGTGGTTGCGCTATTGCGCATAGCTCGAGTGACGAGCAACGGCGTGCCCAGTACTCACTCACCCTGATGCCGGGCGTTAAGCGCCACAAATCGTAATCCAGCTCTGCCGCTGCGGATCACGTCTCGTGGCATAGTGCATCTGGACCGAGGGCCTTGGCTTAATTGCCTGGGCCGCGAGGAAGACAACCTCTATAAAAAATCACCCCCAATCCCAAGCGGCGACGCACCGTGAGGGGATGCATGGCCAAGGGGTAGATTGGTCGTTAGTGCGGACCCCGCCGGAATACCGGCCGACCTTCTGTGCGGGTTACGTTAGGCTTGCCCGGGTACAGGGGGCCATGCCCGGGTCGACTGAATACTTCCCCCATTCTCGTGGGACTAAATATGAGTACTTATAAACAAAAACTAGTAAATGATGAAGAAGGAGAACAACAGCTCTTTTCGAGCTTGAGTGAGGAGTCTGACTCCTCAATGACGAGTGTAGTGACTGTAACTTCACAGTCATCACAGCAATCACGCAAGCGTGGTAGGCCAGGGAGGAAGGATGACAAGGATAGCCAGAATAACTCCGGCAGCGAGTCGGACACACCGGCTACAAAAGTCATTCAGAACAAAACTAGAGGCCGAGGCAGACCACCTACAACCGGTCAATATGTTGGTTTGGCGAAAGCCAAAGAAGAGCTCAACCGAGCCAAAGAACTGGAACTTCAGCTTGAGGCGGAGAAACAACTCGCTGAAGACCTGAAAGTTAAGAAAAAGAGATCACGTGAATTTATTTTGCAGGGATCTCGGAATCAGGGATTGGAAGATGGTTACGATGCAGCCAAAATGGAAAAGGTGGTAAATGACTCGTTGGAAACAATTATGACGGTGGCCACCAAGTCAAGGAATTTAAAGGGAACATATGTTGCAGCTCTGAAAGATGCTGCACGTACCATGCAAGACACCTTCAAAGTGATGAAGGAACGCACAACATCAGACGAAGTAACACTTCTGATGGAAGCAAATAGAAGGCTCACGGAAGAGCTTAAAGAGCTCCGACGTGAGATGCAAGAGATGCGGGCAGCTCAACTTAAGCCGCTTCCGAATACGACTGCAACGCCTCCCTTTGACGAGATGATGCGGACGGTCATGGTGCAAGTAGGCACCATGATCAACGCTCGTTTTGAAGGACTTGAAGCGAGACTTCTACCAGAGAAACGCCTCAGGCCACCTCTGGCAGCGGACAAGAGAAGAATTGACGTGGCGCTCATTACTGAGGAGGCGCCTTTGTCAGAAATGGACGTTTCTGCCTCTATTCCTACCTGTTCCCAGGTACTAGGCAACGAAACGGGAAAGGTGGAGGCCAAGAAATCTAAAAAGAAGAAGAAAGTAGGAGCAACTCCCGCTGCCACCAAACATGTGGAAGTGAATTCCGTGCCTACAAGTGGTACAACACCTGCAGCATCGCAGGAGGCTTGGACCACTGTCGTGGGACGAAGATCTCGGAAGAGAGGAAAGGGAACAGGACTGGATCGATCTAGGTCATCTGTCCCAGAGCGCTTGCAACACCGAAAGGTAGCACAGCCAAAGAAGAAGGCGGCTAAGCTCCATCCTCCTCGCACTGCTGCAGTCGTCATAACATTGCGACCGGAAGCTGCGGAGAAGGGAATGACGTACGCAAGCGTACTATCGGAAGCCAAGAGACAAATCGATCTGAGTGCTCTTGGAATGCCACCCCTAAAGATGAGAGCCGCAGCTACTGGGGCACGGATCCTTGAAATTCCTGGCTTGGAGAAAGAGGAGAAGGCGGACTCGTTGGCCAAGAAACTAAACGAGATTTTCAAAGGCTCAGAGGATATCCAGGTGTCAAGACCGGTCACTACTGCAGACTTGCAAGTAAGTGGACTGGATGACTCGGTAAAATCCTCTGAGCTTATAGAAGTCATCGCTAGATTAGGAGGATGCGATCCGGTTGCCATCAAGGTAGGCGAGATTAAAACTGGAAGAGGGGGCATGGGCTCAACCATCGTAAAATGCCCAGTCACAGCAGCCAAGAAAATTTCTGGTGGTGGCCGCCTATTGGTAGGATGGGTGGCGGCGCAGGTCAAGCTCTTGGAAGCCAGACCGCGTCGCTGCTACAGATGCCTTGCACTGGGTCACGTCAAGATCCAGTGCAAGTCTGAAGTAGACCGCAGCGAAGAATGCTATCGCTGCGGTCAAAAAGGTCACACGGCCAAAAGTTGCTCAGCCGCACCACACTGCAATCTTTGCGCAGATGTGGGAAAACCGGCCGGACACCTCTCCGGGGGCAAGGCATGTGCCAAGCCCCCGTCAAAAAGAGCAGGAAAGAAGAAGCCCGCTTTGACTAACTCCGAGTCAAAGCCGGCTGGCTCTAGAGCAGAGCAAGAGGAAGTTATGGAGGAAAACTAGTATGGCCCTAGTTTTCCTCCAAACCAACGCGAACCACTCCGCCGGTGCACAGGATCTCCTCCTTCAGTGCATGGCGGAGAGGGCAGTTCACGTAGCGGTGGTTGCAGAGCCATACACGGTCCCTAATAGGGCTGATTGGGTAGGCGACTTGGATGGTCTGGTGGCAATAACCACGCAGTCTCCAGTTCCTTCCCCTACCCTCGGTGCAACTACAAGAGGCAGGGGATTCGTGGCAGTCCGGGTCGGCCAGACTATTGTCGTAGGGGTGTATTTCTCCCCCAATAGAACCCTTGCCGAGTTTGAGACTTTTCTCACTGACGTAGGGACCCTGTTGGGGCAGAATCGTTCAAGTCCCGCTATCGTCCTTGGTGACCTCAACGCCAAATCTTCGGCGTGGGGGTCGCCAACGACTAATGCGAGAGGTAGGGCCGTCGACGAATGGCTTGCGCAAACGGGTCTCTGTGTCCTAAATCAGGGCAGAGAGAACACGTGTGTACGACGCGAAGGTGGATCAGTGGTTGACGTAACATTCGCCGCCCCTGAAATCGCGCGGCGTGTGCGTGATTGGGGGGTGCTGGCAGATGAAGAGACACTATCTGATCATCGCTACATACAGTTTAGTGTCTCCTCGTCTGCAGCAGAGAACCAGAGACAAACACCGCCTATAACTGGGCCACGGTGGGTCCTAAGGCGACTGGACACAGAGTTGCTTCAGGAAGCGGCCATCGTGCAAGCGTGGAATGCCTCCCCTTCGGAACCAGTGGATCTGGATGAAGAGGCGGATGAGCTATGTAAGGCAATGGCGCGTGTATGTGATGCCGCCATGCCCCGCGCGAAAAGACTTCCGGCAAAACAACAAGTCTACTGGTGGTCGGAGGAGATTGCCGAGCTCCGTCGCCAGTGCGTGGCGAAGCGTCGCCGGTACCAGAGACATCGGAGGAGAAGAACTCAAGAGTCTTCTGAGTTGGACGCCCTCTACAATATCTACAGAGAGGCGTCGAAGACTCTTCGCGGTGCTATACGCGAGGCCAAAGATAACTCTTGGAAAGAGTTATTAGAAACCCTGGAGCGAGACCCTTGGGGGCGACCATATTTGATGGCGAGGCGAAAGCTCCGCCCATGGGCGCCCCCTGTGACCAGCACCTTGGAAACGGTGACGCTCCAACGAGTGGTTGAAGGGCTGTTCCCTGAAGATCAGGATACTGAGTTTGCCCCTCCTACTGCACGGCAAATAGATGGTGCGGAAGAGGATGAGCGGCCCCCTGAAGTTTCAGAGGGAGAACTAGGAGCAGCAGTCTTGAGAATGAGGGCCAAGAACACGGCGCCGGGGCCTGACGGCATACCCGGCCGTGCGTGGGCCCTCGCTCAAGATGCACTGGGACCTCGCCTGAGGGATCTTCTCACCCGCTGTATGCGGGAGGGAAGATTCCCCAGGCGATGGAAGAGGGGGCGACTCGTCCTACTCCGAAAGGAGGGAAGACCAGCTGACGGACCGTCGGGATACCGACCGATAGTACTGCTCGACGAAGCGGGCAAACTATTGGAGCGTATCATTGCTGCCCGCATCGCCGAGCACTTAGAGACGACTGGCCCCGACTTATCGGATAATCAGTATGGGTTCCGGAGATGTCGCTCGACGATCGACGCGATCAATCATCTCCGGAACATGTCAGAGGAAGCGTGTTCCAGTGGCGGAGTGTTGGTGGCTGTGTCATTAGACATAGCCAACGCATTCAACACTTTGCCCTGGCACACGATCAAGGATGGAATGCGGTATCACCGGCTCCCGGGACACCTACAATACCTTGTCGGGCAGGGCTACCTCTCAGAGAGGGAGGTGGCCTTCCCCACCAAAGAGGGAGAAGGGCGAAGGTCCATGACGCGTGGTGTTCCGCAGGGGTCTGCTTTAGGGCCACCCCTGTGGAACATCGGCTATGATGGGGTCCTCCGTGGCGCTAACCTCCGTGGCGTCAGCGTTATTTGTTTTGCTGACGACACGTTGGTCACCGCCCGGGGAAGGACCTATAGAGACGCGGCAGTTTTAGCAACGGCTGGAGTAGCTGCTGTCGTTGCTAGAATTCGAAGGTTGGGCCTGGAGGTGGCGCTCCACAAATCCGAGGCCATCTGTTTTCATGGTCCTCGGCGGGCGCCACCTGCAGGCTCAAACATTGTAGTTGGAGGTACATCCATTGCTGTTGGCTCGACACTAAAATATTTAGGTGTCGTGCTCGATAGTAGGTGGAAGTTCGGAGCGCACCTCAAGCAGCTTACTCCTAAATTAACGGGAACAGCAGCGGCATTGGGCCGCCTCCTGCCAAACATCGGCGGAGGGAATGGGAGTTGCCGCCGCCTCTATATGGGGGTGGTGCGCTCCATGGCCTTATACGGGTCACCGATATGGGCGGGATCCTTAGATCGAGTGGAGACTGGACTGCTGCGTCGAGCACAGCGCTTGATGGCATCGAGAGTGTGCAGAGGCTACCGCACACTCTCACACGAGGTGGCCTGTGTGCTTGCTGGCTCCCTGCCTTGGGACTTGGAGGCTGAGGTCCTGTCCACAGTATACTGGCGCAGGGCACGCGCAAGAGAGAGTGACATGCGTCCGGCGCCCCAAGAGGTGGTGCGGTGGCGTCAAGACGCTAAGAACAGGGCCCTGCAGACGTGGAGTGATCGACTTCTCGAGGGTCCTGCTCAGAGAGGAACCGGAGCTATACGGTTCCTCGAAGCCGTAAAGCCCATACTTAAGGAATGGGTGCAACGTGAGCATGGGGCTCTGACCTTCCGGCTGACGCAAGTCCTAACGGGGCACGGGTGCTTCGGGCGGTACTTGTGTCATGTAGCTGGAAGAGAAGAGACCCCGGAATGCCATCGCTGCGGTTGCGCGGAAGATACCGCGCAACATGCACTGGAGGCGTGTCCGGCGGAGGAGGAACCACGACAGGATCTTGTTGATGTTGTGGGGGCAGACCTCTCCTTGTCGACTATCTTAGCCAAGATGGTCGACGACGAGAGGTCTTGGGATGCAATGGTTTCCTTTGCTGAAACCGTTGTGTCAAGGAGGGAGGAAGAGGAGCGGGAGAGAGAGAGGAACCCTCTCGCTCACCCACGCCGGAGAGCACGGACACGGGGGCGAGCCATTCGGGCTCGCTCTCCGTCTCCGCTTGGTGGACCTGGAGTGTCGGATGCGGGGGTGTCCGGTACTCCCGTTACATAGGTCCCAAAGAGTCGGTGATGCGCTGTGTGTTCCAGTGCATCGCCGAAGAGGCAGGAGGGGGGCGTAGGCCCTCATGAGGCGAATCCTCCAGGGAGGATACTGCACCGACCGGGTCAAGATGCGTGCGAAAGCGAACCCTCGACCCGGTCCGTTTGGTCAGTGCAGGTGGAACACCGTGAGGTTTTAGTCGGTAGGGGCACCACTCTGGTGTCGAGCCCGACATAACCTGCTGCTCCCCCCCGGGCGGCGGTGTATGCGTAAATGCATTTCCTCACGTAAAAAAAAAAAAAAAAAAAAAAAAGGTTAGGTTAGGTTAGGTTAGGTTAGGTTAGGTTAGGTTAGGTTAGGTTAGGTTAGGTTAGGTTAGGTTAGGTTAGGTTAGGTTAGGTTAGGTTAGGTTAGGTTAGGTTAGGTTAGGTTAGGTTAGGTTAGGTTAGGTTAGGTTAGGTTAGGTTAGGTTAGGTTAGGTTAGGTTAGGTTAGGTTAGGTTAGGTTAGGTTAGGTTAGGTTAGGTTAGGTTAGGTTAGGTTAGGTTAGGTTAGGTTAGGTTAGGTTAGGTTAGGTTAGGTTAGGTTAGGTTAGGTTAGGTTAGGTTAGGTTAGGTTAGGTTAGGTTAGGTTAGGTTAGGTTAGGTTAGGTTAGGTTAGGTTAGGTTAGGTTAGGTTAGGTTAGGTTAGGTTAGGTTAGGTTAGGTTAGGTTAGGTTAGGTTAGGTTAGGTTAGGTTAGGTTAGGTTAGGTTAGGTTAGGTTAGGTTAGGTTAGGTTAGGTTAGGTTAGGTTAGGTTAGGTTAGGTTAGGTTAGGTTAGGTTAGGTTAGGTTAGGTTAGGTTAGGTTAGGTTAGGTTAGGTTAGGTTAGGTTAGGTTAGGTTAGGTTAGGTTAGGTTAGGTTAGGTTAGGTTAGGTTAGGTTAGGTTAGGTTAGGTTAGGTTAGGTTAGGTTAGGTTAGGTTAGGTTAGGTTAGGTTAGGTTAGGTTAGGTTAGGTTAGGTTAGGTTAGGTTAGGTTAGGTTAGGTTAGGTTAGGTTAGGTTAGGTTAGGTTAGGTTAGGTTAGGTTAGGTTAGGTTAGGTTAGGTTAGGTTAGGTTAGGTTAGGTTAGGTTAGGTTAGGTTAGGTTAGGTTAGGTTAGGTTGGGGTGCGTGGTCAGGTTACCTCCTCGTGGTGCACCCTGGGGGTCAGACAACAACTTCCCTCGGTGGGATCTTGTTGTCTGACCGCGAAATACCTGACGTGGGAGGGGCTTCTACGTGCGCTTCCCTTGCTACGCGTTCCCTGGGGAGTGCACGTAGAAGCCTGGGATGGAGCTCCCTTCGGGTGAGCGGGTTCGGGCAAGCGATTGCCCGAACGGGAGGGCTCTCCGCGTGTCCCTCTGATAAGCAGAGGGCACAGCGGATGAGCGAAGGAGGGGGCGGTGGGCCAGGCCGGTTACGCAGGAGGTTGCGGTGCGGCTGGGGCCAGAAGGGGGATGGAAGGGCTGGCGGGTGTCTTAGCCCCCTGGCACCCGTTGGTCGGATGGTGGGGCGGAGATCGCCGGAGGTAGGATGGGTTGATGAGGGGTCGGGTTCGCCCGACCCATCATCGACGATTAGTGGAGGGTGGTCTCTCGAGCTCGGTGTTCCTTTGCACCCTAAAAGCACCTGAGCTCGGGAGACCGTTTTGGGTTGGCTTGATGGGGGGCCGGGCACTGTTTGCTCGGCCCTTCATCGACCTGAACCGGACGTGGTGAGGTGCGATCACCTGGCTCGGTGTGCTAATGGAACGCACACCGAGTCGGGTGCTCGCACCAATGAGATGGTGGATGGGGCCCGTTGGGCAATGAATAGAGGTGGTGGTCTCTCGTTTCCGGGTGTTTTCACTTGGAATCGAGAGACCTTTGGGATGTGGCTTGATGGGGAGCCGGAGACTGGTCAGACCGGCTCTTCATCAACCTGGGAAGGGATGTGATCACCGGGCTCAGTGTGGAATTTTACACACTGAGTCGGGTGCTCACATCGAGGAGACGGTGGTTTCAGTCTGTGAACAGATGGGAGTTCACAGACTGAAACTGGAGCTCTGGTGTGGTGGACCGGAGGTGGAGGTTTCCTTCTGTGAACGGATGGGGGTTCACAGAAGGAAAAGAGGTGGTGGCTATCCTCTGTGAACGTATGGGGGTTTCACAGAGGGAAGCCGGGGCTTTGGGTGATGGACTCGGGGGAGTTTGTCGCCCAGCTGATAAGCCCAGAGATGGCGCGCGCGGTGTTTCCGCGCGCCTCTCAAGGACGGCGGGTGTTGAGCACCCGCCAGAGGTGGGTCCGAAAGGACAGGCGCCGCCGGGCCCGTGGATGAGTACGAAGAGTGCACCCATAGGCCCGGCACATAGGCGCGCGGACGAAACACCCCAGGGGTTTTAGTGGGTAACCCGGTATACCAGGCAGTATGCCTGGGCGGGACTCCCACATAACCACGCGGCCTCCCCCGAGGCGCAGTGGTACCCATAAAGGGTTTCCCCTGGGTCAAAAAAAAAAAAAAAAAAAAAAAAAAAAAAAAAAAAAAAAAAAAAAAAAAAAAAAAAAAAAAAGGTTAGGTTAGGTTAGGTTAGGTTAGGTTAGGTTAGGTTAGGTTAGGTTAGGTTAGGTTAGGTTAGGTTAGGTTAGGTTGGGGTGCTTTAGGGTCGGTCGCCTCCACGTTTGCCTGACTACTACTATTCTCCTCCTTTTGGGGGGGAAGAGTAGTCGTTGGGCTGGTGCACCCTGGTAACACTGCTAATAACTTCTCTCCTTTTGGGGGGATCTTGTTAGCAGTGGCAAAAGACCGACGGGGAGGGGGACCTTCTTCGAGTGATTCGCACGTCAGTGTGAATCGCGAGTTGAAGGTCCAGTTGAGGGGGGGACTCTCTTCGAGCGATTTATACGCTATTCGTGTAAGTCGCTCGCTGAGAGTCCGTAGGTGGGCCTTCTTCGCGCTATCTACGCACTTTGTGCGGATAGCGCGAGGAAGGTCTGGTGGTGGGCCAGGCAGTTCTGGCTCGTGTGGCCGCGACGGGGGCCCTTGCCGCTTGTCCCCTAGGGGGCACAGCGGACGTGGGACCGTCGCGGCCGGGCGAGCCTAGACTGTTAGGCGGGCCCTCCTTGCGCGATCTACATACTTTGTGTGTGGATAGCGTGACGAGGGCGTGGTGGTGGGCCGAGCAGTTCTGGCTCGTGTGGCCGCGACGGGGGCCCTTACCGCTTGTCCCCTAGGGGGCATAGCGGACGTGGGACTGTCGCCGCCGGGCGGGCCTATACTGCTTGGCGGGCCCTTCTTGCGCGGTCTACGCACCTTGTGTGTGGATCGAGTGATGAGGGCCTCGTGGTGGCTCGGCAGGTGGCCGAGGAGTTTCTCGGCTCGCGCGGCCGCGTCGGGGGCCCCTTTCCGCGTGCTCCTTAGGGAGTACGGTGGACGTGGGACTGACGTGGCCGAACGAGCGTGAAACTGTGTGGTGGGCCTTCCTTGCGCGTTACACATGCCTTTTGTGTGGACTGCGCGACGAGGGCCTGGTGGCGGCTCGGCAGGTAGCCGAGGAGTTTCGGCTTGCCCGGCCGCGTCGGCGGCCCTTTCCGCTTGTCCCTTAGGGGGCACGGTGGATGTGGGGCCGGCGTGGCCGAATGAGTGCGAAACTGATTGGTGGGCGTCTCCTTGCGCTTTCCACATACCCTTTCTGGTGGACTGCGCGACGAGAGCCTAGTGGTGGCTCGGCAGGTGGCCGAGGAGTTTTTGCCTCGTACAACCGTTTCGGGGGCCCTTTCCGCTTGTCCCTTAGGGGGCACGGCGGACGTGGGACCGACGTGGTTGGATGAGCGCAAAACTGCGTGGTGGGCCTTCCTTGCGTGATCTACACGCCTTTTGTGTGGATCAAGCGACGAGGGCCTTATGGTGGAACGGCAGATAGCCGAGGAGTTTTGGCTTGTACGGCCGCGTCGGGGGCCCTCTCTGCTTGTCCCTTAGGGGGCACAGCAGACGCGGGACCGACGCGGCCTGACGAGTGCGAAACACGTACGGTTGTAGCTCTTTACAAGCTACGGAGTGGTGGTAGCTCCTTTACAGCTACGTGGTAGGTGTGCTATTGCACACAGCTCGTGGGACGAGCTATGGCGTGCCCGGTGTGCACTTACCCTGCTGCCGGGCGTTAAGCGCCTCTCGTAATCTGGCTCTGCCGCTGCGGTCATGTCTCGTAGCGTATGGCATCCGGACCGAGGGCCTTGGCTTAACCGCCCGGGCCGCGAGGAAGACAACCTCTCTAAAAAATTACCCCAATCCCAAGTGGCGACGCACCGCGAGGGGATGAATGGCCAAGGGTTACGGCGTTGTAGGGGGAACACCACCGTGCAGATCCTATTGGGTCTTGTGCGCTGCTGTTCATCCTGCGACGCTTGGTCGTTAGTGCGCTCCCCGCCGGAATACCGGCCGACCTTCCAGGCGGGTTACGCTAGGCTTGCTCGGGCATAGGGGGCTCTGCTCGAGTCGACGTGTTACTTCCCCCATACTCGTGGGAACATGTATGGATATTCATAAACTTAAACCCAAACTAGATGAAGGAGGAGAGCGCTTTATGAGCGCGGACGAGGAGTCTGACTCCTCACGGACGAGTCTGATGACGGTGAGTTCTCTGGCCTCAGAGAAATCACGGAAGCGCACGAGAGTGCGAAAGGAGAAAGGCGAGCTGTATAGCTCAGGGAGTGAGGGCGAGGCTCCGGCCACGAAAGTGGTTGTTGAGCCACGCCGAGGACGAGGCCGACCACCCACAACGGGTGAATATGTCGGCCTAGCTCAGGCCAAAGCTGCCCTCGTGGCAGCGGAACGGGCTGAGATGGAGCTCAGGGCTGAGCAGGAGGTTGCTCAGGTTGCCCAGAAGCTCCGACCGGCAAGGACGACGCAGATGAGTCGACTCTCCGAGTCCTCTGATGCGAGTGAGGAACTCTCTATGAGTCTCAATAAGAAGGCGCTTGACTGCGTGGCCACAATTACCACTGTGGCCACGAAGTCGAGCAACCTTAAGGGTACTTACAAAAAGGCCCTGAAGGATGCTGCAACCACCATCCAAGAGGTGGTTGAAGCTATGAATGGACGGTCCTCCTCCGAGGAAACGCGGATGCTGCAGGCGGCAAACGCACGCCTTACAGCAGAGGTGGCGGACCTCCGCAAACAACTTGCGGAGCTTCGGTCTGCACTGTTCCAGGCTCGGGATGCTCCTGCACCCCGAGCCTCGACCGTGCACGGTGACGGGCTGCACACAGCAGCGTTCGATCAAGGGCAGTTGGAACAGGCCCTTCTTCGACAAATAGGCGGCATGATGAATGCGCGCTTCGCGGCGATTGAGAAACGCCTCTTGCCCGAAGAGCGTATTCGTCCCCCGCTCGCTGCTGACCGTAGAGGGGCAGCAGCACCGACCTATTCCGCGGTTGTCGGACGCAAGGCGACGTTGCCTGTCCCGGCGACTAAGCCGCCCGAACAGGCAACGTCTGGGTCTGCTCCCTCTGCCTCTTCCTCCAAGGGGAAGGGGCAGGGGAAGAAGACTAAGGCTGCTTCGGGGAGTAGCCAGGGCTCGGCTTCTCTCGCGAAGAAGCCAGATTTGTCGCCAAAGCCCAAGGAAACTTGGGTGGAGGTGACAAAGAAACGGAGGAAGAGAGGCAAGAAGGCTGCATCCGCTGCATCCCAGCAGCAGCAGCCTCAATCTGCGGCCAGGTCCCAGCGTGCCAAGGCCTCGAAGCCTAAGCTCCGTCTCCCCCGCTCATCGGCTGTGGTCATCACGGTGCAGCCCGGGGCCGGGGAGAGGGGGGTTACGTATGAGAAGGCCTTGGCAGAGGCTAGGAAGAGGATTAGCCTCCAGGAGTTAGGGATCCCTTCCCTGAATTTCCGCGCGGCTGCCACTGGTGGCCGCATGCTGGAAATTCCGGGAGGCACCAGCGGGGAGAAGGCGGATCTCCTTGCTGCAAGGATCAAGGCTTTATTTAAGCCTGAGGACATCAGAGTCCAGAGGCCACAAAAATGTGCAGACCTGCGCATTAGTGGCCTCGACGACTCTGTGTCTAAGGAGGAGGTCGCAGAGGCTGTAGCCAAATTAGGAGGCTGCAGTATCCAGGACGTGAGGACGGGCGAAATTCGCCGCAGCGTCATCACCGGCACTGGCACAACATTTGTGCGCTGCCCGGTAGCCGCGGCGAAAAAGGTGACTGGCGACAGTCGCCTACTGATTGGCTGGGTGTCCGCCCAGGTCAAGCTTCTTGAGCAGCGACCGATGCGCTGTTTCCGATGCCTCGAGGTGGGGCACGTCCGGGAACAGTGCAAGGCGGACGCCGACCGTAGCAGTCTGTGCTACCGTTGCGGTCAGATCGGCCACAAAGCCCGGGAATGCTCCGGCAAGCCAAGCTGCTCAGTATGTGCAGCTATAGGCAAGCCGTCTGAGCATAGACTCGGAAGCAAGGACCCGTGTGCCTTGCCACCGAAAAGAAAAGGACGTAGAGGTGCAGCCGTGGCCAAGTCCCAGCTGCAGCCGTCGCTCCCGGTTCGGGATGAGAGGGAGGTTATGGAGGCCTAATTATGGCCCACACCATACTCCAAGCCAATTTGAACCACTCCGCCAGAGCTCAAGACCTATTGGTCCAGAGCATGGCGGAGTGGTTGATACCGGTGGCTATTGTGGCGGAGCCATATCTCATCCCTAACCGGGACAACTGGACGGGTGACAATGACGGCACTGTCGTCATCGTTACTCAAACGGCGTCTGGATTCCCACCCATAGAGAGAGTGCTGAGAGGTCGCGGTTGTGTCGCTGTTGTGGCGGGGGGTGTCGCCTATATAGGCACTTACTTCTCCCCCAACAGAGACCTTGCAGACTTCGAGGCATGGCTCTCCGAGCTGAGCTCGCTGGTGCGGCAATGTCACCCTCACCAAATCCTGGTCGCTGGTGATTTCAATGCCAAATCGGCCATGTGGGGGTCGCCTGTTGCCAATGCACGGGGCGAGCCGCTGGAGGAGTGGGCGTCAGCCCTTGGACTGACACTGCTAAACAGAGGAGCGGTACACACGTGCGTACGCCAGCAAGGGGGCTCCATTGTGGACCTCTCGTTCGCCAGCCCCGCTCTGGCGCGCCGTGTCGAAGACTGGGAAGTCCTGGAGGGGGTAGAGACCTTATCGGATCATCGGTATATCCGGTTCGTTCTCTCTCCTCTAGGCGCCCCGAGCGGTCTAAGCCGCTCCCCAGCAGATGAAGCACCACGCTGGGCTCTCAACAGGCTAGACTCTCAACTTTTGAGGGAAGCCGCGATTGTCCAAGCGTGGTTGCCCAAACCGGAAGGAGACGTCGATGTGGACTCAGAAGCGGAGTGGTTTCGTAGGGCCATGACCGCTGTCTGTGACGCTGCGATGCCGAGGGTGAGATCCCTACCGCCGCGGCGGAGTGTCTATTGGTGGACGGCCGAGCTGGCTCACCTCCGCGAGGAGTGTGTGGCCGCCAGGCGTCGGTACACCAGACACCGCCGGAGGCGGCGGTGGGATCCAGACCTGGAGGCCGACCTATACGCTGCGTATAGACAGGCGGTCGTCGCGTTACGAACGGAGATCTCCAAGGCGAAGGACCAGGCTCGAGAGAGCATGCTCGACGATCTCAATCGTGATCCCTGGGGGAGGCCATACAAAATGGTCCGAAACAGGATCCGTGCATGGGCGCCACCTCTGACGCAGACCATGCAGCCGGAATTCTTGTCCAGTGTGGTGGAGACACTGTTTCCGCGCGTTGGTGACCATTTCGTCCCCGTCATGGCCTCACCGACAGATCGTGATTCGAGTGACGAGGAGGAAGACGTGCAGACGGTATCGGAGGGAGAGCTGGCTGCAGCAGTCCAACGACTCAAGGCCAAAAACACGGCGCCTGGGCCGGACGGGATTCCTGGCCGCGCTTGGGTGCTGGCGTTGGAGGCCCTTGAGCCCCGATTCCGAGACCTCCTGACGGAGTGCCTCAAGCAGGGACGCCTTCCGAGCCAGTGGAAGACCGGGAAACTGGTCCTCCTGCGCAAGGAGGGCAGACCTGCTGACTCGCCGGGGGCATACCGCCCAATCGTGCTGCTGGATGAGGCGTGCAAGCTCTTTGAGCGTGTGCTCGCTGCGCGCCTCAGACGACACCTCGAGCGGGTGGGGCCCGATTTAGCGGAGAGTCAATACGGCTTCCGCAGGGGCAGGTCCACTATCGATGCCATATCGAGAGTGAGGGCCCTAGCGGACGAAGCCGTGTCCCGGGGGGAGGTGGTCGTGGCGGTATCGTTAGATATCGCCAACGCCTTCAACACCCTCCCCTGGGACTGCATTAAGGAGGCACTGCGCTACCACCGAGTACCCCGTTCCCTTCGCCGACCCCTGGAGGATTACCTCCGGTATAGATTCATTATCTATCCGTCGAGGGAGGGATTGGGCCAATGGGAAATGTCGTGCGGTGTTCCACAGGGCTCGGTTCTAGGACCGGACCTGTGGAACATCGGGTACGACTGGGTGCTTCGTGGTAGCAATCTGCAGGGGGTCAATCTAGTGTGTTATGCGGATGACACATTAGTGACAGCACGCGGAAGGTCCTTCCGAGAGGCGTCGATCCTCGCCACTGCTGGCACGGCTCACGTGGTGAGCCGCATCAGGCGTCTGGGGCTTACGGTGGCCCTTAACAAGTCCGAGGCACTGTGCTTTCACGGTCCTCGGAACGCGCCACCAGCCGGAGCCGAGATTGTTGTCGGAGGTGCTCGCATCGCTGTCGAGTCGACGATGAAGTACCTTGGACTCGTCCTCGACAGCAGATGGAACTTCGAGGAGCACTTCAGACGACTAGCTCCTCGGCTCACCAGAGCGGCATCCGCGTTGGGGAGCTTGCTTCCGAACGTGGGAGGGCCGAATGTGACCTGTCGCCGCCTATACACGGGTGTAGTGCGATCGATGGCGCTCTATGGTGCCCCTATTTGGGCGGACGCTCTGAGTGCCCGTAATCTAGCTCAATTGCGGAGACCGCAGAGAGCTATGGCACTCAGGGTTATTAGGGCATATCGCACTGTGTCCTGTGAGGCGGCGTGTGTCCTGGCCGGTACCCCACCGTGGGACGTGGATGCGAGGATGCTTGCCAGCATCTACCGCCAGCAGTCAGATGCACGGTCCAGGGGTGAGTTCGCTCCCCCTGAGGTGATACGACGCTGGCGAAGGCAGGGCCGGAATACGGCATTAGAGCAGTGGGAGCGCAGGTTGGAGGAGCCAACTGCGGGTCTCCGGACGGTGGCGGCTCTCCGGCCCATCCTTAGGGACTGGGTTGCGAGAGAGCACGGGGCGCTCTCTTTCAGGCTCACTCAGATCCTGACAGGTCACGGCTGTTTTGGCGATTACCTGTTCAGGATAGCCGGGAGAGAGCCCACCCCAGTCTGCCACCAGTGTGGCTGCTCAGAGGATACGGCGCAGCACACGCTTGAGGCGTGTCCAGAATGGGCCGCACAGAGGGCGCGACTTGTCGCGGTGGTCGGAACGGATCTCTCGCTGCCGGCCATTACTTCTGCAATGGCAGGAAGCGAGACATCCTGGGAGGCTGTGCGAGACTTCACGGAGGAAGTCATGGCCCAGAAGGAGCTGGCGGAGCGCACGCGGGAGGACGACCCGTCGTCCCAACCGATGCGCCGCAAGCGCGTTGGACGGAGGCGACTGGCGCACGAGCGCCGCTTGCCTCCGTAACTTGGGAACTTCGGGCGGTGGTTTCGGCTCGTGCGGCCGCGTCGGGGGCCCTATCTGCTTGTCCCTTAGGGGGCACAGCGGACGTGGGACTGACGCGGCCGTGCGAGCGCGAAACCATTCCTGTTGGGCCTTCCTTGCGCGGTCTACGCACTTTGTGTGTGGACCGCGCGACGAAGGCCTGGTGGTGGCTCGGCAGGTGGCCGAGAAGTTTCAGCTTCTGCGGCCGCGTCGGGGGCCCTTTCCGCTTGTCCCTTAGGGGGCACAGCGGACGTGGGACCGGCGCGGCCGGACGAGCGTGAAACTGTTTGGAGGACCTTTCCTTGCGCGATCTACGCACTTTGTGTGTAGACCGCGCGACGAAGGCCTGGTGGTGGCTCGACTCGCGCGGCCGCGTCGGGGGCCCGATCTGCTTGTCCCTCAGGGGGCACAGTAGACGAGGGACCGACGCGGCCGAACGAGTACGAGCCGGCACAATCAATGCGCCGCCAGCGTATTAGACGCAGGCGACTGGTGCACGGGCGCCGGTTGCCTCCGTAATTTGGGAACTCTGGGCGGTAGATTCGGGGGAGTCTGTCGTCCGACTAGAGAGTTCCCCGAGGATGGACGATGTGCCCGAGTGTTCCGGTACATCGTCATCAGCCGGGTGGAGCTGAAGCTCCCCGTGCAGGGGTCCTAGGGACCAAGCGTGGCCAGACGGTGGAAGAGTCTGGGAGAGTGCCCACAGTCTGGCCGTAAGCGCTAAGGTGGAACACCGTGAGGTTTTAGTCGGTAGGGGCGCCACTCTGGTGTCGAGCCCGACATAACCCGCTGCTCCCCCCCGGGCGGCGGTGTATGCGTAAATGCATTTCCTCACGTTAAAAAAAAAAAAAAAAAAAGGTTAGGTTAGGTTAGGTTAGGTTAGGTTAGGTTAGGTTAGGTTAGGTTAGGTTAGGTTAGGTTAGGTTAGGTTAGGTTAGGTTAGGTTAGGTTAGGTTAGGTTGGTGGTGGGCCGAGCAGTTCTGGCTCGTGTGGCCGCGACGGGGGCCCTTACCGCTTGTCCCCTAGGGGGCATAGCGGACGTGGGACTGTCGCCGCCGGGCGGGCCTATACTGCTTGGCGGGCCCTTCTTGCGCGGTCTACGCACCTTGTGTGTGGATCGAGTGATGAGGGCCTCGTGGTGGCTCGGCAGGTGGCCGAGGAGTTTCTCGGCTCGCGCGGCCGCGTCGGGGGCCCCTTTCCGCGTGCTCCTTAGGGAGTACGGTGGACGTGGGACTGACGTGGCCGAACGAGCGTGAAACTGTGTGGTGGGCCTTCCTTGCGCGTTACACATGCCTTTTGTGTGGACTGCGCGACGAGGGCCTGGTGGCGGCTCGGCAGGTAGCCGAGGAGTTTCGGCTTGCCCGGCCGCGTCGGCGGCCCTTTCCGCTTGTCCCTTAGGGGGCACGGTGGATGTGGGGCCGGCGTGGCCGAATGAGTGCGAAACTGATTGGTGGGCGTCTCCTTGCGCTTTCCACATACCCTTTCTGGTGGACTGCGCGACGAGAGCCTAGTGGTGGCTCGGCAGGTGGCCGAGGAGTTTTTGCCTCGTACAACCGTTTCGGGGGCCCTTTCCGCTTGTCCCTTAGGGGGCACGGCGGACGTGGGACCGACGTGGTTGGATGAGCGCAAAACTGCGTGGTGGGCCTTCCTTGCGTGATCTACACGCCTTTTGTGTGGATCAAGCGACGAGGGCCTTATGGTGGAACGGCAGATAGCCGAGGAGTTTTGGCTTGTACGGCCGCGTCGGGGGCCCTCTCTGCTTGTCCCTTAGGGGGCACAGCAGACGCGGGACCGACGCGGCCTGACGAGTGCGAAACACGTACGGTTGTAGCTCTTTACAAGCTACGGAGTGGTGGTAGCTCCTTTACAGCTACGTGGTAGGTGTGCTATTGCACACAGCTCGTGGGACGAGCTATGGCGTGCCCGGTGTGCACTTACCCTGCTGCCGGGCGTTAAGCGCCTCTCGTAATCTGGCTCTGCCGCTGCGGTCATGTCTCGTAGCGTATGGCATCCGGACCGAGGGCCTTGGCTTAACCGCCCGGGCCGCGAGGAAGACAACCTCTCTAAAAAATTACCCCAATCCCAAGTGGCGACGCACCGCGAGGGGATGAATGGCCAAGGGTTACGGCGTTGTAGGGGGAACACCACCGTGCAGATCCTATTGGGTCTTGTGCGCTGCTGTTCATCCTGCGACGCTTGGTCGTTAGTGCGCTCCCCGCCGGAATACCGGCCGACCTTCCAGGCGGGTTACGCTAGGCTTGCTCGGGCATAGGGGGCTCTGCTCGAGTCGACGTGTTACTTCCCCCATACTCGTGGGAACATGTATGGATATTCATAAACTTAAACCCAAACTAGATGAAGGAGGAGAGCGCTTTATGAGCGCGGACGAGGAGTCTGACTCCTCACGGACGAGTCTGATGACGGTGAGTTCTCTGGCCTCAGAGAAATCACGGAAGCGCACGAGAGTGCGAAAGGAGAAAGGCGAGCTGTATAGCTCAGGGAGTGAGGGCGAGGCTCCGGCCACGAAAGTGGTTGTTGAGCCACGCCGAGGACGAGGCCGACCACCCACAACGGGTGAATATGTCGGCCTAGCTCAGGCCAAAGCTGCCCTCGTGGCAGCGGAACGGGCTGAGATGGAGCTCAGGGCTGAGCAGGAGGTTGCTCAGGTTGCCCAGAAGCTCCGACCGGCAAGGACGACGCAGATGAGTCGACTCTCCGAGTCCTCTGATGCGAGTGAGGAACTCTCTATGAGTCTCAATAAGAAGGCGCTTGACTGCGTGGCCACAATTACCACTGTGGCCACGAAGTCGAGCAACCTTAAGGGTACTTACAAAAAGGCCCTGAAGGATGCTGCAACCACCATCCAAGAGGTGGTTGAAGCTATGAATGGACGGTCCTCCTCCGAGGAAACGCGGATGCTGCAGGCGGCAAACGCACGCCTTACAGCAGAGGTGGCGGACCTCCGCAAACAACTTGCGGAGCTTCGGTCTGCACTGTTCCAGGCTCGGGATGCTCCTGCACCCCGAGCCTCGACCGTGCACGGTGACGGGCTGCACACAGCAGCGTTCGATCAAGGGCAGTTGGAACAGGCCCTTCTTCGACAAATAGGCGGCATGATGAATGCGCGCTTCGCGGCGATTGAGAAACGCCTCTTGCCCGAAGAGCGTATTCGTCCCCCGCTCGCTGCTGACCGTAGAGGGGCAGCAGCACCGACCTATTCCGCGGTTGTCGGACGCAAGGCGACGTTGCCTGTCCCGGCGACTAAGCCGCCCGAACAGGCAACGTCTGGGTCTGCTCCCTCTGCCTCTTCCTCCAAGGGGAAGGGGCAGGGGAAGAAGACTAAGGCTGCTTCGGGGAGTAGCCAGGGCTCGGCTTCTCTCGCGAAGAAGCCAGATTTGTCGCCAAAGCCCAAGGAAACTTGGGTGGAGGTGACAAAGAAACGGAGGAAGAGAGGCAAGAAGGCTGCATCCGCTGCATCCCAGCAGCAGCAGCCTCAATCTGCGGCCAGGTCCCAGCGTGCCAAGGCCTCGAAGCCTAAGCTCCGTCTCCCCCGCTCATCGGCTGTGGTCATCACGGTGCAGCCCGGGGCCGGGGAGAGGGGGGTTACGTATGAGAAGGCCTTGGCAGAGGCTAGGAAGAGGATTAGCCTCCAGGAGTTAGGGATCCCTTCCCTGAATTTCCGCGCGGCTGCCACTGGTGGCCGCATGCTGGAAATTCCGGGAGGCACCAGCGGGGAGAAGGCGGATCTCCTTGCTGCAAGGATCAAGGCTTTATTTAAGCCTGAGGACATCAGAGTCCAGAGGCCACAAAAATGTGCAGACCTGCGCATTAGTGGCCTCGACGACTCTGTGTCTAAGGAGGAGGTCGCAGAGGCTGTAGCCAAATTAGGAGGCTGCAGTATCCAGGACGTGAGGACGGGCGAAATTCGCCGCAGCGTCATCACCGGCACTGGCACAACATTTGTGCGCTGCCCGGTAGCCGCGGCGAAAAAGGTGACTGGCGACAGTCGCCTACTGATTGGCTGGGTGTCCGCCCAGGTCAAGCTTCTTGAGCAGCGACCGATGCGCTGTTTCCGATGCCTCGAGGTGGGGCACGTCCGGGAACAGTGCAAGGCGGACGCCGACCGTAGCAGTCTGTGCTACCGTTGCGGTCAGATCGGCCACAAAGCCCGGGAATGCTCCGGCAAGCCAAGCTGCTCAGTATGTGCAGCTATAGGCAAGCCGTCTGAGCATAGACTCGGAAGCAAGGACCCGTGTGCCTTGCCACCGAAAAGAAAAGGACGTAGAGGTGCAGCCGTGGCCAAGTCCCAGCTGCAGCCGTCGCTCCCGGTTCGGGATGAGAGGGAGGTTATGGAGGCCTAATTATGGCCCACACCATACTCCAAGCCAATTTGAACCACTCCGCCAGAGCTCAAGACCTATTGGTCCAGAGCATGGCGGAGTGGTTGATACCGGTGGCTATTGTGGCGGAGCCATATCTCATCCCTAACCGGGACAACTGGACGGGTGACAATGACGGCACTGTCGTCATCGTTACTCAAACGGCGTCTGGATTCCCACCCATAGAGAGAGTGCTGAGAGGTCGCGGTTGTGTCGCTGTTGTGGCGGGGGGTGTCGCCTATATAGGCACTTACTTCTCCCCCAACAGAGACCTTGCAGACTTCGAGGCATGGCTCTCCGAGCTGAGCTCGCTGGTGCGGCAATGTCACCCTCACCAAATCCTGGTCGCTGGTGATTTCAATGCCAAATCGGCCATGTGGGGGTCGCCTGTTGCCAATGCACGGGGCGAGCCGCTGGAGGAGTGGGCGTCAGCCCTTGGACTGACACTGCTAAACAGAGGAGCGGTACACACGTGCGTACGCCAGCAAGGGGGCTCCATTGTGGACCTCTCGTTCGCCAGCCCCGCTCTGGCGCGCCGTGTCGAAGACTGGGAAGTCCTGGAGGGGGTAGAGACCTTATCGGATCATCGGTATATCCGGTTCGTTCTCTCTCCTCTAGGCGCCCCGAGCGGTCTAAGCCGCTCCCCAGCAGATGAAGCACCACGCTGGGCTCTCAACAGGCTAGACTCTCAACTTTTGAGGGAAGCCGCGATTGTCCAAGCGTGGTTGCCCAAACCGGAAGGAGACGTCGATGTGGACTCAGAAGCGGAGTGGTTTCGTAGGGCCATGACCGCTGTCTGTGACGCTGCGATGCCGAGGGTGAGATCCCTACCGCCGCGGCGGAGTGTCTATTGGTGGACGGCCGAGCTGGCTCACCTCCGCGAGGAGTGTGTGGCCGCCAGGCGTCGGTACACCAGACACCGCCGGAGGCGGCGGTGGGATCCAGACCTGGAGGCCGACCTATACGCTGCGTATAGACAGGCGGTCGTCGCGTTACGAACGGAGATCTCCAAGGCGAAGGACCAGGCTCGAGAGAGCATGCTCGACGATCTCAATCGTGATCCCTGGGGGAGGCCATACAAAATGGTCCGAAACAGGATCCGTGCATGGGCGCCACCTCTGACGCAGACCATGCAGCCGGAATTCTTGTCCAGTGTGGTGGAGACACTGTTTCCGCGCGTTGGTGACCATTTCGTCCCCGTCATGGCCTCACCGACAGATCGTGATTCGAGTGACGAGGAGGAAGACGTGCAGACGGTATCGGAGGGAGAGCTGGCTGCAGCAGTCCAACGACTCAAGGCCAAAAAACACGGCGCCTGGGCCGGACGGGATTCCTGGCCGCGCTTGGGTGCTGGCGTTGGAGGCCCTTGAGCCCCGATTCCGAGACCTCCTGACGGAGTGCCTCAAGCAGGGACGCCTTCCGAGCCAGTGGAAGACCGGGAAACTGGTCCTCCTGCGCAAGGAGGGCAGACCTGCTGACTCGCCGGGGGCATACCGCCCAATCGTGCTGCTGGATGAGGCGTGCAAGCTCTTTGAGCGTGTGCTCGCTGCGCGCCTCAGACGACACCTCGAGCGGGTGGGGCCCGATTTAGCGGAGAGTCAATACGGCTTCCGCAGGGGCAGGTCCACTATCGATGCCATATCGAGAGTGAGGGCCCTAGCGGACGAAGCCGTGTCCCGGGGGGAGGTGGTCGTGGCGGTATCGTTAGATATCGCCAACGCCTTCAACACCCTCCCCTGGGACTGCATTAAGGAGGCACTGCGCTACCACCGAGTACCCCGTTCCCTTCGCCGACCCCTGGAGGATTACCTCCGGTATAGATTCATTATCTATCCGTCGAGGGAGGGATTGGGCCAATGGGAAATGTCGTGCGGTGTTCCACAGGGCTCGGTTCTAGGACCGGACCTGTGGAACATCGGGTACGACTGGGTGCTTCGTGGTAGCAATCTGCAGGGGGTCAATCTAGTGTGTTATGCGGATGACACATTAGTGACAGCACGCGGAAGGTCCTTCCGAGAGGCGTCGATCCTCGCCACTGCTGGCACGGCTCACGTGGTGAGCCGCATCAGGCGTCTGGGGCTTACGGTGGCCCTTAACAAGTCCGAGGCACTGTGCTTTCACGGTCCTCGGAACGCGCCACCAGCCGGAGCCGAGATTGTTGTCGGAGGTGCTCGCATCGCTGTCGAGTCGACGATGAAGTACCTTGGACTCGTCCTCGACAGCAGATGGAACTTCGAGGAGCACTTCAGACGACTAGCTCCTCGGCTCACCAGAGCGGCATCCGCGTTGGGGAGCTTGCTTCCGAACGTGGGAGGGCCGAATGTGACCTGTCGCCGCCTATACACGGGTGTAGTGCGATCGATGGCGCTCTATGGTGCCCCTATTTGGGCGGACGCTCTGAGTGCCCGTAATCTAGCTCAATTGCGGAGACCGCAGAGAGCTATGGCACTCAGGGTTATTAGGGCATATCGCACTGTGTCCTGTGAGGCGGCGTGTGTCCTGGCCGGTACCCCACCGTGGGACGTGGATGCGAGGATGCTTGCCAGCATCTACCGCCAGCAGTCAGATGCACGGTCCAGGGGTGAGTTCGCTCCCCCTGAGGTGATACGACGCTGGCGAAGGCAGGGCCGGAATACGGCATTAGAGCAGTGGGA
>OX387379.1:46400940-46406108 GCA_947563715.1 Lycia hirtaria
TAGGTTAGGTTAGGTTAGGTTAGGTTAGGTTAGGTTAGGTTAGGTTAGGTTAGGTTAGGTTAGGTTAGGTTAGGTTAGGTTAGGTTAGGTTAGGTTAGGTTAGGTTAGGTTAGGTTAGGTTAGGTTAGGTTAGGTTAGGTTAGGTTAGGTTAGGTTAGGTTAGGTTAGGTTAGGTTAGGTTAGGTTAGGTTAGGTTAGGTTAGGTTAGGTTAGGTTAGGTTAGGTTAGGTTAGGTTAGGTTAGGTTAGGTTAGGTTAGGTTAGGTTAGGTTAGGTTAGGTTAGGTTAGGTTAGGTTAGGTTAGGTTAGGTTAGGTTAGGTTAGGTTAGGTTAGGTTAGGTTAGGTTAGGTTAGGTTAGGTTAGGTTAGGTTAGGTTAGGTTAGGTTAGGTTAGGTTAGGTTAGGTTAGGTTAGGTTAGGTTAGGTTAGGTTAGGTTAGGTTAGGTTAGGTTAGGTTAGGTTAGGTTAGGTTAGGTTAGGTTAGGTTAGGTTAGGTTAGGTTAGGTTAGGTTAGGTTAGGTTAGGTTAGGTTAGGTTAGGTTAGGTTAGGTTAGGTTAGGTTAGGTTAGGTTAGGTTAGGTTAGGTTAGGTTAGGTTAGGTTAGGTTAGGTTAGGTTAGGTTAGGTTAGGTTAGGTTAGGTTAGGTTAGGTTAGGTTAGGTTAGGTTAGGTTAGGTTAGGTTAGGTTAGGTTAGGTTAGGTTAGGTTAGGTTAGGTTAGGTTAGGTTAGGTTAGGTTAGGTTAGGTTAGGTTAGGTTAGGTTAGGTTAGGTTAGGTTAGGTTAGGTTAGGTTAGGTTAGGTTAGGTTAGGTTAGGTTAGGTTAGGTTAGGTTAGGTTAGGTTAGGTTAGGTTAGGTTAGGTTAGGTTAGGTTAGGTTAGGTTAGGTTAGGTTAGGTTAGGTTAGGTTAGGTTAGGTTAGGTTAGGTTAGGTTAGGTTAGGTTAGGTTAGGTTAGGTTAGGTTAGGTTAGGTTAGGTTAGGTTAGGTTAGGTTAGGTTAGGTTAGGTTAGGTTAGGTTAGGTTAGGTTAGGTTAGGTTAGGTTAGGTTAGGTTAGGTTAGGTTAGGTTAGGTTAGGTTAGGTTAGGTTAGGTTAGGTTAGGTTAGGTTAGGTTAGGTTAGGTTAGGTTAGGTTAGGTTAGGTTAGGTTAGGTTAGGTTAGGTTAGGTTAGGTTAGGTTAGGTTAGGTTAGGTTAGGTTAGGTTAGGTTAGGTTAGGTTAGGTTAGGTTAGGTTAGGTTAGGTTAGGTTAGGTTAGGTTAGGTTAGGTTAGGTAGGTTAGGTTAGGTTAGGTTAGGTTAGGTTAGGTTAGGTTAGGTTAGGTTAGGTTAGGTTAGGTTAGGTTAGGTTAGGTTAGGTTAGGTTAGGTTAGGTTAGGTTAGGTTAGGTTAGGTTAGGTTAGGTTAGGTTAGGTTAGGTTAGGTTAGGTTAGGTTAGGTTAGGTTAGGTTAGGTTAGGTTAGGTTAGGTTAGGTTAGGTTAGGTTAGGTTAGGTTAGGTTAGGTTAGGTTAGGTTAGGTTAGGTTAGGTTAGGTTAGGTTAGGTTAGGTTAGGTTAGGTTAGGTTAGGTTAGGTTAGGTTAGGTTAGGTTAGGTTAGGTTAGGTTAGGTTAGGTTAGGTTAGGTTAGGTTAGGTTAGGTTAGGTTAGGTTAGGTTAGGTTAGGTTAGGTTAGGTTAGGTTAGGTTAGGTTAGGTTAGGTTAGGTTAGGTTAGGTTAGGTTAGGTTAGGTTAGGTTAGGTTAGGTTAGGTTAGGTTAGGTTAGGTTAGGTTAGGTTAGGTTAGGTTAGGTTAGGTTAGGTTAGGTTAGGTTAGGTTAGGTTAGGTTAGGTTAGGTTAGGTTAGGTTAGGTTAGGTTAGGTTAGGTTAGGTTAGGTTAGGTTAGGTTAGGTTAGGTTAGGTTAGGTTAGGTTAGGTTAGGTTAGGTTAGGTTAGGTTAGGTTAGGTTAGGTTAGGTTAGGTTAGTTAGGTTAGGTTAGGTTAGGTTAGGTTAGGTTAGGTTAGGTTAGGTTAGGTTAGGTTAGGTTAGGTTAGGTTAGGTTAGGTTAGGTTAGGTTAGGTTAGGTTAGGTTAGGTTAGGTTAGGTTAGGTTAGGTTAGGTTAGGTTAGGTTAGGTTAGGTTAGGTTAGGTTAGGTTAGGTTAGGTTAGGTTAGGTTAGGTTAGGTTAGGTTAGGTTAGGTTAGGTTAGGTTAGGTTAGGTTAGGTTAGGTTAGGTTAGGTTAGGTTAGGTTAGGTTAGGTTAGGTTAGGTTAGGTTAGGTTAGTTAGGTTAGGTTAGGTTAGGTTAGGTTAGGTTAGGTTAGGTTAGGTTAGGTTAGGTTAGGTTAGGTTAGGTTAGGTTAGGTTAGGTTAGGTTAGGTTAGGTTAGGTTAGGTTAGGTTAGGTTAGGTTAGGTTAGGTTAGGTTAGGTTAGGTTAGGTTAGGTTAGGTTAGGTTAGGTTAGGTTAGGTTAGGTTAGGTTAGGTTAGGTTAGGTTAGGTTAGGTTAGGTTAGGTTAGTTAGGTTAGGTTAGGTTAGGTTAGGTTAGGTTAGGTTAGGTTAGGTTAGGTTAGGTTAGGTTAGTAGTTAGGTTAGGTTAGGTTAGGTTAGGTTAGGTTAGGTTAGGTTAGGTTAGGTTAGGTTAGGTTAGGTTAGGTTAGGTTAGGTAGGTTAGGTTAGGTTAGGTTAGGTTAGGTTAGGTTAGGTTAGGTTAGGTTAGGTTAGGTTAGGTTAGGTTAGTTAGGTTAGGTTAGGTTAGGTTAGGTTAGGTTAGGTTAGGTTAGGTTAGGTTAGGTTAGGTTAGGTTAGGTTAGGTTAGGTTAGTTAGGTTAGGTTAGGTTAGGTTAGGTTAGGTTAGGTTAGTTAGGTTAGGTTAGGTTAGGTTAGGTTAGGTTAGGTTAGGTTAGGTTAGGTTAGGTTAGGTTAGGTTAGGTTAGGTTAGGTTAGGTTAGGTTAGGTTAGGTTAGGTTAGGTTAGGTTAGGTTAGGTTAGGTTAGGTTAGGTTAGGTTAGGTTAGGTTAGGTTAGGTTAGGTTAGGTTAGGTTAGGTTAGGTTAGGTTAGGTTAGGTTAGGTTAGGTTAGGTTAGGTTAGGTTAGGTTAGGTTAGGTTAGGTTAGGTTAGGTAGGTTAGGTTAGGTTAGGTTAGGTTAGGTTAGGTTAGTTAGGTTAGGTTAGGTTAGGTTAGGTTAGGTTAGGTTAGGTTAGGTTAGGTTAGGTTAGGTTAGGTTAGGTTAGGTTAGGTTAGGTTAGGTTAGGTTAGGTTAGGTTAGGTTAGGTTAGGTTAGGTTAGGTTAGGTTAGGTTAGGTTAGGTTAGGTTAGGTTAGGTTAGGTTAGGTTAGGTTAGGTTAGGTTAGGTTAGTTAGGTTAGGTTAGGTTAGGTTAGGTTAGGTTAGGTTAGGTTAGGTTAGGTTAGGTTAGGTTAGGTTAGGTTAGGTTAGGTTAGGTTAGGTTAGGTTAGGTTAGGTTAGGTTAGGTTAGGTTAGGTTAGGTTAGGTTAGGTTAGGTTAGGTTAGGTTAGGTTAGTTAGGTTAGGTTAGGTTAGGTTAGGTTAGGTTAGGTTAGGTTAGGTTAGGTTAGGTTAGGTTAGGTTAGTTAGGTTAGGTTAGGTTAGGTTAGGTTAGGTTAGGTTAGGTTAGGTTAGGTTAGGTTAGGTTAGGTTAGGTTAGGTTAGGTTAGGTTAGGTTAGGTTAGGTTAGGTTAGGTTAGGTTAGGTTAGGTTAGGTTAGGTTAGGTTAGGTTAGGTTAGGTTAGGTTAGGTTAGGTTAGGTTAGTTAGGTTAGGTTAGGTTAGGTTAGGTTAGGTTAGGTTAGGTTAGGTTAGGTTAGGTTAGGTTAGGTTAGGTTAGGTTAGGTTAGGTTAGGTTAGGTTAGGTTAGGTTAGGTTAGGTTAGGTTAGGTTAGGTTAGGTTAGGTTAGGTTAGGTTAGGTTAGGTTAGGTTAGGTTAGGTTAGGTTAGGTTAGGTTAGGTTAGGTTAGGTTAGGTTAGGTTAGGTTAGGTTAGGTTAGGTTAGGTTAGGTTAGGTTAGGTTAGGTTAGGTTAGGTTAGTTAGGTTAGGTTAGGTTAGGTTAGGTTAGGTTAGGTTAGGTTAGGTTAGGTTAGGTTAGGTTAGTTAGGTTAGGTTAGGTTAGGTTAGGTTAGGTTAGGTTAGGTTAGGTTAGGTTAGGTTAGGTTAGGTTAGGTTAGGTTAGGTTAGGTTAGGTTAGGTTAGGTTAGGTTAGGTTAGGTTAGGTTAGGTTAGGTTAGGTTAGGTTAGGTTAGGTTAGGTTAGGTTAGGTTAGGTTAGGTAGGTTAGGTTAGGTTAGGTTAGGTTAGGTTAGGTTAGGTTAGGTTAGGTTAGGTTAGGTTAGGTTAGGTTAGGTTAGGTTAGGTTAGGTTAGGTTAGGTTAGGTTAGGTTAGGTTAGGTTAGGTTAGGTAGGTTAGGTTAGGTTAGGTTAGGTTAGGTTAGGTTAGGTTAGGTTAGGTTAGGTTAGGTTAGGTTAGGTTAGGTTAGGTTAGGTTAGGTTAGGTTAGGTTAGGTTAGGTTAGGTTAGGTTAGGTTAGGTTAGGTTAGGTTAGGTTAGGTTAGGTTAGGTTAGGTTAGGTTAGGTTAGGTTAGGTTAGGTTAGGTTAGGTTAGGTTAGGTTAGGTTAGGTTAGGTTAGGTTAGGTTAGGTTAGGTTAGGTTAGGTTAGGTTAGGTTAGGTTAGGTTAGGTTAGGTTAGGTTAGGTTAGGTTAGGTTAGGTTAGGTTAGGTTAGGTTAGGTTAGGTTAGGTTAGGTTAGGTTAGGTTAGGTTAGGTTAGTAGGTTAGGTTAGGTTAGGTTAGGTTAGGTTAGGTTAGGTTAGGTTAGGTTAGGTTAGGTTAGGTAGTTAGGTTAGGTTAGGTTAGGTTAGGTTAGGTTAGGTTAGGTTAGGTTAGGTTAGGTTAGGTTAGGTTAGGTTAGGTTAGGTTAGGTTAGGTTAGGTTAGGTTAGGTTAGGTTAGGTTAGGTTAGGTTAGGTTAGGTTAGGTTAGGTTAGGTTAGGTTAGGTTAGGTTAGGTTAGGTTAGGTTAGGTTAGGTTAGGTTAGGTTAGGTTAGGTTAGGTTAGGTTAGGTTAGGTTAGGTTAGGTTAGGTTAGGTTAGGTTAGGTTAGGTTAGGTTAGGTTAGGTTAGGTTAGGTTAGGTTAGGTTAGGTTAGGTTAGGTTAGGTTAGGTTAGGTTAGGTTAGGTTAGGTTAG
>OX387380.1:0-10000 GCA_947563715.1 Lycia hirtaria
TTTTAAATTAATCATGTAACGCCCTTACCATAATCAACTCTACTTTTATCATACATTCAGTATCTACACCCTTCAATATTTCATTTTAGCATTTCAATACTACTTAAACCTAAACAACTCACAACTTTATCTGCCATCCCCCTTTTTTTTTCCTTATTTAATTGATTCCGAATACCCTTACTGACACTGACACTTACTAACTTACTGACATCTACTCAACAACCCCGACTCACATCACTGAACACACTTCAACTTTGCTCTGGTTAGTCACGCTTGATAAGGGATCTTTTCCTAACACTTGGCAAAGATTCACTATCAGGTGTGATGGGCCGGGGCTCGGTGGAGGTGGGTTCGGTGGTGATTAGGTTACGAACAAGGTCCCATTTCCTATTTTCTTCCCACCATAACACTTATTATTTACCTTACTTCACCCCACTTCCAATTATTTTTCAACCCACTTAACCCTCACCTTAATAAATCCAAACAAATTAGTGATAGGATGAGAAGTACACATAAAACACTCATCACTAATCACTACAACCCACTTATCACTGGCAGCAGAGGGAATGTGTATACCAATAGCGCTGAACCCCTGCTGCCAGGATCAAACACTCATACCACCCTCAAACCACTTTAAAAAAAAAAAAAAAAAACCTAACCTAACCTAACCTAACCTAACCTAACCTAACCTAACCTAACCTAACCTAACCTAACCTAACCTAACCTAACCTAACCTAACCTAACCTAACCTAACCTAACCTAACCTAACCTAACCTAACCTAACCTAACCTAACCTAACCTAACCTAACCTAACCTAACCTAACCTAACCTAACCTAACCTAACCTAACCTAACCTAACCTAACCTAACCTAACCTAACCTAACCTAACCTAACCTAACCTAACCTAACCTAACCTAACCTAACCTAACCTAACCTAACCTAACCTAACCTAACCTAACCTAACCTAACCTAACCTACCTAACCTAACCTAACCTAACCTAACCTAACCTAACCTAACCTAACCTAACCTAACCTAACCTAACCTAACAACCTAACCTAACCTAACTAACCTAACCTAACCTAACCTAACCTAACCTAACTACCTAACCTAACCTAACCTAACCTAACCTAACCTAACCTAACTAACCTAACCTAACCTACCTAACCTAACCTAACCTACCTAACCTAAACCTAACCTAACCTAACCTAACCTACCTAACCTAACCTAACCTAACCTAACCTAACCTAACCTAACCTACCTAACCTAACCTAACCTAACCTAACCTAACCTAACCTAACCTAACCTAACCTACCTAACCTAACCTAACCTAACCTAACCTAACCTAACCTAACCTAACCTAACCTAACCTAACCTAACCTAACCTAACCTAACCTACCTAACCTAACCTAACCTAACCTTACCTAACCTAACCTAACCTAACCTAACCTAACCTAACCTAACCTAACCTACCTAACCTAACCTAACCTAACCTAACCTAACCTAACCTAACCTAACCTAACCTAACCTAACCTAACCTAACCTAACCTAACCTAACCTAACCTAACCTAACCTAACCTAACCTAACCTAACCTAACCTAACCTAAACCTAACCTAACCTAACCTAACCTAACCTAACCTAACCTAACCTAACCTAACCTAACCTAACCTAACCTAACCTAACCTAACCTAACCTAACCTAACCTAACCTAACCTAACCTAACCTAACCTAACCTAACCTAACCTAACCTAACCTAACCTAACCTAACCTAACCTAACCTAACCTAACCTAACCTAACCTAACCTAACTAACCTAACCTAACCTAACCTAACCTAACCTAACCTAACCTAACCTAACCTAACCTAACCTAACCTAACCTAACCTAACCTAACCTAACCTAACCTAACCAGTCATCGTCGGGAGCTCGAGGCGAGCGGACGCGTCCACCGCTTCAGGTCCCCAGCGGTCCCCGGGTCGGGTACGGATTGCCCCCGGGTACGAACTGCCCCCGGGTACGGATTGCCCCCGGGTACGAACTGCCCCCGGGTACGAATTGCCCCCGGGTACGAATTGCCCCCGGGTACGAATTGCCCCCGGGTACGGACTGCCCCCGGGTACGGATTGCCCCCGGGTACGAGTTGCCCCCGGGTACGGATCGCCCCCGGTACCAGTCCCCGGCAACCTCATGCGACGAGGTCGAGGGGACACAGTGAGCAAGTAAGGCCCCCCTCCCCTTCCCCTTCCCCCTCACCCTCACTCCGCCCCTCACCCCCCCCGACCGCTCCTCACGCGACCGCACCTCAGTGGTGAGACGTCCGCCGCCGGGAGCGGACGCTCGACAGTGAGCCGTGCCCCCGGGTACGCGCCCCCGGGTACGAATTGCCCCCGGGTACGAACTGCCCCCGGGTACAACCTCCGGGGACCAGCCCCCCGACATCGCGAGCAACACACCGAGTCCCCGGGTACCTGCCCCCGGGTACGAACTGTCCCCGGGTACGGACTGCCCCCGGGTACCTGCCTGCGACATAGCGAGCACCACACCGAGTCCCCGGGTACCTGCCCCCGGGTACGAACTGCCCACCGGGTACAAACTGCCCCCGGGTACGGATTGCCCCCGGGTACGGATTGCCCCCGGGTACGAATTGCCCCCGGGTACCTGCCTGCGACATAGCGAGCACCCACACCGAGTCCCGGGTACCTGCCCCCGGGTACGAATTGCCCCCCGGGTACGAATTGCCCCCGGGTACGAATTGCCCCCGGGTACGAACTGCCCCCGGGTACGGATTGCCCCAGGGTACCTGCCTGCGACATAGCGAGCACCACACCGAGTCCCCGGGTAACTGCCCCCGGGTACGGATTGCCCCCGGGTACGAATTGCCCCCGGGTACGAATTGCCCCCGGGTACGGACTGCCCCCGGGTACCTGCCTGCGACATAGCAAGCACCACACCGAGTCCCCGGGTACCTGCCCCCGGGTACGAACTGCCCCCGGGTACGAAGTGCCCCCGGGTACGGATTGCCCCCGGGTACCTGCCTTCAACATAGCGAGCACCACACCGAGTCCCCGGGTACTTGCCCCCGGGTACGAACTGCCCCCGGGTACGGATTGCCCCCGGGTACGAATTGCCCCCGGGTACGAATTGCCCCCGGGTACGAATTGCCCCCGGGTACGGATTGCCCCCGGGTACGAATTGCCCCCGGGTACGAATAGCCCCCGGGTACGAAGTGCACCCGGGCACCAGCCATTATATCGGTTTTTAGTGTTTTAACAATTTAACAATTAAGTGATTTAGTGATTTAGCAAATAGTGATAGTGATTGGTGACGTCGTAATCCAACATCATCATCTCACAGTGCCAAATAAGTTCGGTTACGTGCAAGTGTGCAAAAGTGCAAACATCTACCCGGACTGCAGTGACTTGGTGTATAGGGAGTACGGATAAGCAGCCGCAGTATGTTCGAGACCTGGTAAGTACCCCAGTCTGGGGTCCCATGCCACGTACTACTAGGGCGACCTCCGAGGCACACACAGAGCCACCCCTAACCAAGGCGACTTCCGAACCCAGAGACCTTGAAATCGCTACTCGTAAAATAACTTTCTGCCGAGATCATGTTTCACTCATTTTAATTCATCTAAAACTCTAAAAATTCCAACAAAATTAAAACAACGTAACTAGAATCAGACAGACTGGGAACAATAGTGATTCAGTGACACAGTGAACTTAAAACGTGAACGTAAATTAATAAATAAAAACTTTTGAATAATAAAACAACTAAAGTACCATAACCTTTTGATGCAAAGACACACACCCGACTCGCGAATTCAATATCCATCAGAATATAGGGAAATATCTTCGCAGCTAAGCAGCTACACACCAGATTCCGGAGGCAGTCGCCCACGGCCCACGACGCTTTTGTTTGCCAACGAACAGTGGCACATGAAGGCATACCCGAGTTCAACAACATTTCAGCAACGACAGGTGGAGACTTATCGCTGCTGAGACACCATATCTGTGAATTAACTGTACCCGTGTTATACTTGTGTTGTGTTTTATTTTGTTTCCCAGGGATTTAAAATCATGCAAAGATAACCCTAATATAAGTGCAAATATTGTCAATTACTTGTGTTATGTGGTGTATGCTTATGTTTATGTGTTTGTGTGCTGTTTCCTTATAACATTTTGGGTGGACATTGGCCGCTAGGACATACCAGTACCGGTACCAGAGCAACTCTCATACATTTTCATATCACCTTCACTCCCTCCCTTTAGCATACAGGTGAACGAGACCCCAGCAACTGAACCACCACTAACAGTAAAGCCCGTGCAATCTACCGCGATCGCCTGACCTCGCCCACTTCCACCCAGCATAGTTCGCTGTAGGTCAGGCGCGTCCACTTTCGTTCGAATTCGTTCACTCCATCTGATTTTCAGCACCTATCCGGCTCCATCTAAATACAATTAGCACCCTATCTAAATCTAATTTGCAGTCCTGTAAAAACCAGAACTTATAATAGCAATTAAACATTCAAACAAGTAATCTAATAATAAAGACACCTATAATGCTAATAACAAACGTTAAGCGCTAATAACAAATAACAAACGTACGTACACAATAAATAACAACAAAATAAATAATAATAAATAAAAAGAAATAAAATAATATTCGGTACAATAATCAATTAAAAAAAAAAAAAAAAAAAAAAAAAAAAAAAAAAAAAAAAAAAAATTAAACTTGGAATTCAAATAAAGAAGTGCCTCATTGGAACCAAAATGATAACAACAAGAACGCCACCCAGGTCAAGAACTTGCACTCCTCCACCTTCACAAGGAATAAACAGCGACACGGAAAACTCACAAACCTGTTACAACACACGCAGTCAAAATTCAAACAACATGACACTCACATGCAAGGAATCGGAGGTAGAAGGACCAAGATACCCGGGCATACAAGAACAAACCAACATTAAAAAAATGGCCATGCAAATAATAGAAAGAGTCAACATAAACAAAAGTGTCACCAAGGAAAGTAAAGAAATAATTATAACACTGGCCAAGGACATCATCAACACATCCGAAGAAAACCAACACACAATTAATCAACCAATATTCACCCAAGTGAACACAGACAGGGAGGAAATCAAAGAATTAATTAAAAAAGAAATCAACGCGATGTCACACAACCTCATAAAAGAAATAAACGAAACCATGGAACGAAACCACAATCAATACAAAACAACAGTACCACTTGAAGCAAAAGAAACCGAGGGGCTCAAACAAGAAATAACCAAAATACAAAATAATATCGATGAAATTTCGAAACAACTCAACCAAATAAACAAAAACACGAAACAAGCAACAACCCAAAGTAGAGGAAATACCTATGCCGAAATTCTACAGAAACACACCATTGAACAATCAACATCGTCGGCTAAGGCAAACACACCAAGAAACCTCAGCACTCTGCCACCACTGAAACCGGCACTAATTATCAAAGCAAAAAATAACGAATGCAGTGCAACCGAAACCCTAACCACCTGGCACCAGAAAACAACCTTCACAGATACCAACTTCGCACCATCCACAGTTAGACTCATGAAAAAAAACAACAGCATCAAAGTAACATTTGAAAACGAAGAACAGAGACAAATTGCCATAAACAAAACCAACTCTACGGGAATACTGGTAGCAGAACCCACTAAGAAACTATCACCTATGGTGCAAATTTTAGGGATCTCAAAAGAATATGCACCTGAAACAATAACAGATATCATAATCAAACAAAACCAAATCCTCAACGACATCAATAAGGAAGAATTGACCATGAAATTCACAAAAAACAACAGAAACAACAAACTATACAATCTATACCTGAGCACCTCCACCGAGACATTCAAAAAACTCATGAAATTAACAGGGATCAACATAAATCACCAAAAGGTTCACCTGGAACCATACATACCGCTCCTACAATGCTTTGAGTGCCTTCAGTTCGGGCACACGCGGAAGAGATGCACTAGTAACAAAACAGCGTGCTCCCACTGCGCCTCACAAGGGCACAAGTACGCTGACTGCCCCTACAAAGAAGACAGCCAGAAACTCAAATGCTTCAACTGCAAAAACAGCAACCACCAAGGAAACAGGAACTCCAACATGACCCATTATGACTACGCTCACACGCCCACGTCCAACAACTGTCCAATTAAAGTCAAGCAGGCCAAAGCAATCGAGGAAATTACTGACTATGGGAGAGAATAATCATCATAATCAAACTAGTACACCTACAACAATCTATGGCTGCGTACAAATCAACCTTAGACGCAGCTACAAAGCACAACATGAGCTAAAAAATTACATAGACAACAACGAAAAACCTCCACAGGTAATACTGATAACAGAACCATATACAGGAAAGGACGGAGTATTAAAGGGAATAAATGACTACAACATATTCCAACACAACAAGGGGAAACAAACAGAAGAAAGGGAAAACGAGGAACACACCAAAGCAGCAGTACTCATACATAAAAACGCGTTTAGTGGAGTAAGTACTAGCAAATTCTCCTCATCAAACATCATGGTGGTACAGGCAACATCCTCAAAAGGGAAAAAGGTGTACATTACATCAATCTACATCGAACCGAGAACAGACACCCACCAAACAATAGAAAAACTACAATTACTTCTAGACAGCACACCAGGCGCCATACACATAATAGGAGGAGACGTGAATGGAAGACATAATAGCTGGTGTGAAGGACAGCCGAACAAAAGAGGAAGCATCATATACGACTTAATAACCCAATACGACCTGACACTGGATAACAAAGGCAAGAGACACACGTACATTACCTCTACGGAAACCGGAATCAGAAAGTCAGCAATCGATCTTACGCTACACACCAATAACAAACACACAACCATCAACAATTGGGAAATCAACGATGATATCTGCCCCTCCTCAGATCACTCAGCTATAACTTTTAATATAAATCTAGAATTCAAATTAAACAAAGCCATCAGGCAGACTACATTTAGATACAACACCTCCATTGTTAAATGGGAACTTATAGCTGAGGAACTCGAGAGAGAAATAAACAGTATGCTAACAAACCAACTAATCGAGGAAATCAACCTAGCAGGACCCGAACAACTCAACGCAGCTATTAAAACAGTTACAAACATCATCCAAACGGCATGCGACTCACTCCTGCCTAAATACTCCTCCAGAAAACAAAAACCACCATGGTGGACCGATGAGCTCGAACTAGCCAAACAAAAGGTAATAAATAACCACCATGCGCTGACCAGAGCGGTCAGACAAGGCAGCTGCATAGAAGAAATATTAAAAGAAAGAAAGGAAACAAAAAAACAATACTCGGAACTTTTTAATACTACATCAACCAATCACTTTAGAGACTTCTGCAATAGCCAGGGGAAGGAGGACGTATGGACAATCACAAACAAAATTATACAAACTAGACCATCGCCTAAGCCACCCAGCACCCTGGAACTTAGCAACGGGGAACATACCAAAGACACCAAACATACAGCCGAAGCTCTTATCAACAGCTTCTTCCCGGAAGACGATCCGGACTCCACACCACAGCAAATTCACCTTAGAAATAACATGAAAATAATAGCAAATAGTAACCCCGATGAGGAATTCACACACACCGAAATTCTGGAATGTATAAAAACATTTTCACACAAAAAGGCACCAGGACAAGACCACCTTACTGCGGACATATGTCTATTCTTCGCAACCCACTTCCCGGAAATAATAACAAACATCATGAATAAATGTCTCCAACTACAGTACTTCCCCGAAGTGTGGAAAGAAGCACTAGCCAAGGTCATACCAAAACCAGGGAAAGACGACTACTCTAAACTCAATGCATACCGACCGATCGGACTCATCAACATTTTTGGGAAAACACTAGAAAAACTAATCATTAATAGAATAAACCATCACTGCTACACGAACCATATGGACACCGAAAATCAATTCGGATTCAAAGTAAGAACATCCACGAACCAAGCAATCGAAAAGGCACTAACTAAAATAAATGAAGCAAGAAGCATTGGCAACCAGACCCTAGCTATTTCACTAGATATTACGGCAGCATTCGACAACGCATGGTGGCCGGCGGTCTTCAACAGACTACAACAACTCAATTGCCCAACCAACTTACAAAACACAATGATCAGCTACGTCCGCGATAGAGTTGTTATCCTAAACTATGGGGACTGCACGGTCAAAAAAGCCATGACAAGAGGATGCATCCAAGGATCGGTGTGTGGCCCCACAATGTGGAACTTGGTGTTGGACTCGCTACTTACGACCACCCTACCAGACGGATGTCACATACAGGCCTATGCGGATGACATCCTGTTAGTTACCAATGCTAAAGATATCAACACACTCACCGAAAACACTAACAAGGCCCTCGACAAAATCCTCGAGTGGGGGAAAGAAAACAAATTAAAATTCGGAGCTGAAAAAACGCAAATGGTAGCATTCACCAGGAAAGCTGAAAAATGCAATATCAAATTCAACAATGTACCCCTCAACAATAATAAACATATGAAATACTTAGGAATCATAATAGATAACAAGTTAAGATTCAATAAACACGCCTTATACATCCTTGAAAAAGCTAAGAAAATATACAACAAGATAGCAACCTTCGTTAGACCAACTTGGGGCCTCAACTCACAAAACATAAGAATAATTTACAATCAGGTTATACAACCCATTGTCACATATGCAGCAGGCATATGGGCCACTAAGGCTCTAAGAATCAATTATGTAAAGAAAAAAATGCTGTCAATGCAAAGACTATTCGCCATAAAAATTATAAAGGCCTTCAAAACTACTAGAACTAACACGGCTATATGCCTAGCTGATATAACCCCCATCACGCTAAAACTACAAGAAATAGCCCTGGTTGAGACTACCAAAGCCACAGGACATAATATCTTCACACCTATGGACCTCAATCTAGAAAAACCTATAAGCCCAGCGGATCAAATGCACCCTGCACACAGAATGGGAATTGAATTCGAGGTTGCAAACAATACGGAGGAATACGGAGAACTTTGCATAAACAACATCGATAAATGGCACATCTTCACCGATGGAAGTAGACTGGAAGAAAGCAAAGTAGGGGCCTCCATAGTAATCATCAACCCGGATGGTACCAGAATAACCAATAAAAAATTTAAACTACACGATACATGCTCCGTATTCCAAGCCGAACTGCTAGCAATCTATAAAGCAGTTCAATACATAAATAACAGCACTAATCCAAATCTAGACAAAATAAACATATGTTCGGACAGCAGATCCGCCCTAATAGAGCTGAAAAACCCTAACACCATCATCAAAAACGCAGTAAAAACCCACAAGGAACTCCGAACGGCTGCAACCAAGGGTAAAACAATCACATTCACCTGGGTTAGAGCACACTCCGGAATCGAAGGTAACGAGATAGCTGATATAGCAGCAAAAAAAGCGGCAACACTTAAAAAAACCCCGGACTACAATAACTTCCCAATTAGCTACGTTAAAAAAAAGGGCCGGGAACAAAGCAAAAACCTAATGGAAGATTTCTACAGTAGAGCAAGTCCTGCACTCTTAAATCAAATAGACAGCTATAGTAACATGACCAAGGTAATCACGTCCATTCATCCGTCCTTTGCATTTACACAACTACTCACCGGACACGGGCTTTGCAGACAATATTTACATAGATTTAAAATAGCTAACACAGACACATGCCCGTGTGACAACACCACCACACAAACTTTCAAACATCTAGTGGAGGAGTGCGACAGATTTGAATATACCAGACTAAAATTCATCAGCACAGTCAATCACGAAGGAAATCCTTATGACCTCCTGAATATAATAAAAAAGGACAGGACCAAAGAGGCATTTCTAGAACACTTGAATGACATTATAAGAAATCTAAAGGAATTCAATACAACTTAATAGTATA
>OX387380.1:15000-32500 GCA_947563715.1 Lycia hirtaria
CCACGTGCTCCCGACTAAAAAATTCGGAAAAAATAGTTTTTGTGCTCCAATTTAGAAGTGAAAAGTGCCAAATTGTGCGGAATCACGTTATCTATGTGATAGCGCTTTGTGCAACCCTAAATTGGAAAGTGCCGAAGTAGGAGTGAGAAAAAACCACTTTTGAGGTTATTCAAAAAGCTTATAAGTGAAATAAAAGCTAAACGAGTGCTACAACCTAAAAATTTTATTGTGCCATCTGAGGTGCAACCAGGAGTTGCACCTTCCCCAACTTTTGCCAGATTTTTCTGGTGAAAGACTCCGAAGTTATTAGCAGAAAAACAAGAACCACGTGGACACGTGGTCCTGGAAGGAGACCCGCCAGGACCACCATCTCTTGCAGCCAAGTAGAGGGCCATAAGGGAACACCTTTAGAAAAAATTTTGGAATTTTAAGATAAGTAGTTTTTAATTAAAAAATTGTCTAAAATTGTATTTTTAACACGTGATAATTCAGGAACCTGATAAAAATTTTAAAATTTTCAATTGCTATTAGTTGCGCGCTTGCCTGTTTTACAAAAATTTTTCAAAATTATATTTTTCTTTATCCTGGTTGCTGAATTGTTTTTAATTTTGTAAAATTTTGAGTTTTTTATTTTTAATTCTTTTGTTTATTATAAAAATTTTATAAATTGTGTGTGTTCTTATAGTGCTCTATTTATAGATAATTGTGATTTTTTTTCCGGATTTTTATCGCTTTTGGTTCCAAAGTTATTAAATTTAAAGTGAATTTTGCTCATATATTAGAAAATAATAGACATAAAAATATTTTAAGTGTACCATAGTACTCAGAGTGTCCATTGGGCACCCAGGAACCAAAGTTGTAGGTCCCTAACCCCTCTGGGGCCAAAGTAACGCGAAACTTGACCTCCGACCGCCATTTTGTTTCTCAAGTGCAAAACTTTGACCCCAGATATCTCAGGAACCGACAAGCTTAGAGAGACCGGAATTGCTTAGGGAGTGATGGGAGGCTCTAGAGAGTAGTTAAAGACTGGTTTCGTTCGTTTTTGGCGTCTCGGAAATTTTTCGGCCAAAACGTATATCTACACCTAGCCCAAGTCGAGCTTAGTGTCCCAGTCGAAATCCGGCTCTCCTACGTCCCATAGAACCCGAGATAATAGCGATAACGCGAAGCACTTGACAGTTGTGACGTCACGCTGTGAAACTTTGATCAGTTGTATCTCGGGAACCGTGGGGTCTGGGAGATCGGGAGTTTGACGGGGGGGCTCTGCGGGCAGTACTCTATAGGAATTAGACACTTTTTTGAAAATCGGAGCCGAAAAATTTTTGGGCAAAATAAACGATCGCGCCGGGTAGAGGAGGTCACGCTGGTCAGGGAAGTCTGAACGCCGCTGCTCTGCGACTACTGGAACCCGAGTTATACTCGATCGAAAATCGATTTTGACAGTTGTGCCGCCATTTTGAAAATTTTCGATCGAGTATATCTTGGAAACCGGAGGTCGTACGGGGCCCGCGTTTGGACTGGTGACCTCGGCGGGACCTCGGCTACGAGATAGGACCCGAAAATTGTAATTCGGAGTCCACAAAATTTTTTGTTAAAATAAGACCAACATCGTGTGGGGGGGGCCGCGCCGGGCTGGTAGGACCAGACGCCGTCGCTCTACGACCAATAGAACCTGAGATATTCACGATTGAAAATTGATTTTGACAGTTCCGCCGCCATTTTGAAAATTTTCGATCGAGGATATCTCGGGAACCGGAGGTCGTACAGATCCCGCGTTTGGACTGAGGATCTCGGCGGGGCCTTGACTACGGGATAGGACATAAATTTAAAATTTTAAATTTTAAATTTTAAATTTGACAAGAAATTTTTGAAATTTGATTTGTTTGGACAAAATTTTACCGGCTTAATTTGACTGCTGAACAAACTAAACGGTGCTCTACATAGAGCTAGATAACAATAGGAAACAATACGTGTTTTTAATTCAAAAACCAACTAAAATTGACCTTAAACAAAATTTAACGCCGCTCAGTACTGAGTAACAGTGGTATAGACCCAAATCGAACTCTACAAAGAGAGACAATCGACACCAATCTTCCTATTGGATATTGGTTATTGTTGTTTAATATATCATAAATTATATAACCATAACGACGCCTTATACACGTCGAATATTTTAATAGACAAGTATATATAGTAATCTATATATAAACGACGATCTACCATGTCCCTATACAGATCGCCCGCAAAAACTAATATGGACCTAAACGAAGGATCGGATCAGGACACCATACGAGACACCGCAGGACGGAGTCAAAATAAAGCCGCACGTAAGATCCAGGAAGCGAAGGATATTGTAGAAAACGCGAAACTGTTTTTATCCTACAGTGGCAACCTCAGAAGAGACGTCAAACAAACGGTGACGGAGGCACTGGACGAACTCCTTTTGATGGTCATAGAGGGGGCCACCAACGAACGAAAAGAATACCCTGGACAAACCCAAGATTTGGGAAAAGTAGAAACACAGACAGGACTTTCAATTAACGCAAAGAAAATAGAAGAAATGCTAGAACAACAGGCATACACCTTACAGATGAATACTGAAGAAGTAAGAAAACTGAGGGAAGCGTTAGAAAGTCAAAATCAAACGGAAAGGACAGGAGATGAAATAGGAAATGAACAAATTTTAGAGGAAGTGGCTCAGATTAGACAGATAGTGGAAGTCACTGGACAAGAAGTCACAGCTCTCAACACTCAGGCCGAACAGAGGACCTACGCTAACATCACTGCAACTCCAAACTGCAATAAACCACCTGAACACGTAACCTACCATTCTCTGGTGGTGACTTCCAAAATCAGCACCGACACCGGAGATCAGATTCTGGAACAAATCCGAAAGGAAGTAAACGCCACAGAGAAGGGTATCCAGGTGGACAGAATTAGGAAAGCAAAGAACCGGAAAGTGATTGTAAGCTGTAGGTCCGAGAAAGCTAGAGACAAAGTGTTGCAGAAATTGGAAAGAGCGGAAAAACTCGAAGTAGAAGAAATCTATAATAAGAATCCTCTAATAATACTAAAAGATGTCCTACAGGATGTACTACTCCGAAACAATTTCCAGGATATAGAAGAAGCAATAAAAAGGCAAAATAAACAATTACTACAGGGACTGGAAGGCACGGATACCTTAATAGATGTGTTATATGTGAAAAGGGCCAGAAATCCGCACACAAGCAGCCTGGTTGCAAGGGTCTCGCCAATGATATGGCAACGCTTTATCCAGGCCGGGGCAGTTCATTTAGACCTGCAGCGAGTACGGGTGGCTGACCAGTCACCCCTTGTACAATGCTCGCTCTGCCTCGGTTATGGGCATAGTAAAAGATTCTGCAAAGAAACGCAAACAACATGCAGCCATTGTGCGGGACTGCACATGAAAAGCGAGTGTGCGGATTTCCTGGCAGAAACACCGCCAACGTGTAGTAATTGCCTACACGAAAAATTAGAAAAAGTAGAACATAATGCATTTGCTGAGGAATGTCCGATAAGGCGGAAATGGGACTCTCTCGCCAGAGCCTCTGTGGCCTATTGTTAAGGTGATGCCGGATACCTATCAGCATATAATTAAAATCACTTTTAAAATAGTAGCTCGTGCTAAGGAGACAATCTACAGCATACCAAAAATAAAGCCAGTCTTTGATAAAATACGACCAAAAACATATTTCTCGGAGTATTCAAAATTAAAAAGGAACGGTAAAATTAATATGAGAAACAAAGCAGAACAACGAATAGTTGATGATATAGTGACCTATACCTCCCAACCATTGCACCAAAATAAGAGCGAACAAATAAACCATGTAATGAAAACAAAAAGAAATAAACAAAAGTGTCCAAACCAGTACAAAACCTTACTGCGACGTCAAATATTAACAAGCACAAAAAGGCAAGTAAATAAGCTAACAAAATATTGTTGAAGTATATATATAAAAATATACCCACCAACAATAGTAAACAATACCAAAAGTAAAAAATCAAAGATATATAAATGAATAAAGACGTGGACACGATATAATTATCAAAGACAGTAATATGTGTAAAAAACTGTTTGTATAATAATTAAGTATGTATAATAGTAAACAATAAATGAATTATAGTGGTCCTTATATAAGTATACCAAGTAAACAATATAAGTAAAATAGAAATGTAAGAAATAGATAAAACAAAAATTGTAAGTTAGCAATATAAGAACAATTAATATTAAGAAATTTATGTATAATTAAAATTAGCATTAAAATGTTAATAACTAGTATGTAAACATAAAAAGAAAAATAAAAACCATAAATGGCAATATGTAAAGACTAAATATAGTGTAAAAACAGGCAAGTAAAATGTAACCCCATATCATTAAAATTTGGAATTACACATAAAATTTTAAAATGAAAATGAGTTCCAGCGATCAAGAGCCGCGGCATTGACCGTTTGAACTCGGACTCAATATTGCAAATTAGTAAATTTAGAACAGTCAAAAGTACATATAATTAAATAAACTTAAAATGGAAAAGTAATAAATAATGTAACAAGAAATAAAGCTGAGAAATAGGAAGGAAGTAGAAGCTAAGATAGAGATAAATGTAAAAATGTTGTAGAAAATCCATGTAACTAAATATAATAAATATATAGTAAAAACAATAAAGATGTAAAATGATATATAAGTAGAGAGAAAGGAACGGAAGTAGAAGTAAGAAAAAGTATATAAGATTAAGTGTAGATAAACTATGTAAACAAACAAAATAAATAAATAGTTGATAGGTAATAAAGAAACCCTGGCACGTCATATCCTTGACCACCATATTAGGAAACCTTAGCTCGCGGGCCGGGCCTATGCGCCCGGACAGGTAGAGAAAAAAAAAAAAAAAAAAAAAAAAAAAAAAAAAAAAAACCTAACCTAACCTAACCTAACCTAACCTAACCTAACCTAACCTAACCTAACCTAACCTAACCTAACCTAACCTAACCTAACCTAACCTAACCTAACCTAACCTAACCTAACCTAACCTAACCTAACCTAACCTAACCTAACCTAACCTAACCTAACCTAACCTAACCTAACCTAACCTAACCTAACCTAACCTAACCTAACCTAACCTAACCTAACCTAACCTAACCTAACCTAACCTAACCTAACCTAACCTAACCTAACCTAACCTAACCTAACCTAACCTAACCTAACCTAACCTAACCTAACCTAACCTAACCTAACCTAACCTAACCTAACCTAACCTAACCTAACCTAACCTAACCTAACCTAACCTAACCTAACCTAACCTAACCTAACCTAACCTAACCTAACCTAACCTAACCTAACCTAACCTAACCTAACCTAACCTAACCTAACCTAACCTAACCTAACCTAACCTAACCTAACCTAACCTAACCTAACCTAACCTAACCTAACCTAACCTAACCTAACCTAACCTAACCTAACCTAACCTAACCTAACCTAACCTAACCTAACCTAACCTAACCTAACCTAACCTAACCTAACCTAACCTAACCTAACCTAACCTAACCTAACCTAACCTAACCTAACCTAACCTAACCTAACCTAACCTAACCTAACCTAACCTAACCTAACCTAACCTAACCTAACCTAACCTAACCTAACCTAACCTAACCTAACCTAACCTAACCTAACCTAACCTAACCTAACCTAACCTAACCTAACCTAACCTAACCTAACCTAACCTAACCTAACCTAACCTAACCTAACCTAACCTAACCTAACCTAACCTAACCTAACCTAACCTAACCTAACCTAACCTAACCTAACCTAACCTAACCTAACCTAACCTAACCTAACCTAACCTAACCTAACCTAACCTAACCTAACCTAACCTAACCTAACCTAACCTAACCTAACCTAACCTAACCTAACCTAACCTAACCTAACCTAACCTAACCTAACCTAACCTAACCTAACCTAACCTAACCTAACCTAACCTAACCTAACCTAACCTAACCTAACCTAACCTAACCTAACCTAACCTAACCTAACCTAACCTAACCTAACCTAACCTAACCTAACCTAACCTAACCTAACCTAACCTAACCTAACCTAACCTAACCTAACCTAACCTAACCTAACCTAACCTAACCTAACCTAACCTAACCTAACCTAACCTAACCTAACCTAACCTAACCTAACCTAACCTAACCTAACCTAACCTAACCTAACCTAACCTAACCTAACCTAACCTAACCTAACCTAACCTAACCTAACCTAACCTAACCTAACCTAACCTAACCTAACCTAACCTAACCTAACCTAACCTAACCTAACCTAACCTAACCTAACCTAACCTAACCTAACCTAACCTAACCTAACCTAACCTAACCTAACCTAACCTAACCTAACCTAACCTAACCTAACCTAACCTAACCTAACCTAACCTAACCTAACCTAACCTAACCTAACCTAACCTAACCTAACCTAACCTAACCTAACCTAACCTAACCTAACCTAACCTAACCTAACCTAACCTAACCTAACCTAACCTAACCTAACCTAACCTAACCTAACCTAACCTAACCTAACCTAACCTAACCTAACCTAACCTAACCTAACCTAACCTAACCTAACCTAACCTAACCTAACCTAACCTAACCTAACCTAACCTAACCTAACCTAACCTAACCTAACCTAACCTAACCTAACCTAACCTAACCTAACCTAACCTAACCTAACCTAACCTAACCTAACCTAACCTAACCTAACCTAACCTAACCTAACCTAACCTAACCTAACCTAACCTAACCTAACCTAACCTAACCTAACCTAACCTAACCTAACCTAACCTAACCTAACCTAACCTAACCTAACCTAACCTAACCTAACCTAACCTAACCTAACCTAACCTAACCTAACCTAACCTAACCTAACCTAACCTAACCTAACCTAACCTAACCTAACCTAACCTAACCTAACCTAACCTAACCTAACCTAACCTAACCTAACCTAACCTAACCTAACCTAACCTAACCTAACCTAACCTAACCTAACCTAACCTAACCTAACCTAACCTAACCTAACCTAACCTAACCTAACCTCACAGTCAGCCTTGGACCACCGAAGCGAACGCACGCGTCGAGCGCTCCAAGACTACTTACCGCGACCTCCGCAACCTTCGCGACCTGCGCCACCGCAACTCGCGCCACCGCGACCTCTGCCACCTGCGCCTCCGCAACTGGCGCCACCGCGACCTCCGCGACCTGCGCCTTCGCAGCCGGCGCTGCCGTGGCTCGCGCCTCCGTGGCTTGCGAGACCGCAACACGCGTGACCGCGACCCGCGCCACCGCAACCGCGACCTACCGCCGCGACGGTCGACGGACGACTGCGAGGCGCTGCCGCAACACGTGCCACCGCGACCGCAACCTGCGCAACCGCAACCTGCGCAACCGCAACCTGCACAACCTGCGCCACCGCGATCTGCGACACCGCAGTCGCAACCCGCGCGACCGAAGGAGGACTGCGGACGACTTCGTTTGAAGTAGCCGCCGGTGTGACCGGACACGCCGTGACCCGAGCAACTGCGACCCTGCAACGGTGCAACACGCACAACCGGACAGCGTGACCGAGGGCGGCCCCAGTAGCCGTACACGCCTGACGCAACCGGACACGACGTGGCCGGAGCAACCTGCGCAACCTGCGCGGCGCGACTGTGCGGCCGCAACCTGCGCCACCGAAACCGTGACCTGCGGTTTCTGAAGACTGTGGGGATCTCACGCCACTGCCACCTGAGCTGTCGCAACACGCGCCACCACAGCCGCGATCAGCGCCACCGAAACCGCGTGACCAAATCCCTGCCGCAGCAACCGACGGAGGATTGCGGGGGATCCCACGCCACGCACCGCCACCTGAGCTGCCGCAACACGCGCCACCACGGCCGCGATCGGCGCCACCAAAACCGCGTGACCGAATCCCTGCAGCGGCAACCAACGGAGGACAGCGAGGATCCCACGCCTTGACAGCCATCTGCGCTTTCGCAACACGTGCAACCGCAACACCTGCAACCGTGACTCACGCCACCGCGACCGCGACCTGCGCCACTGCAACAGCTGCTCTGGCTGCTGTTGCGCAACCGCAACGCAACCATCTGCGACGAGGTGAGCCGAGCTAGCGTCGGCAACGGTATACCGGAGGCGTCACCATCACCGGGACTGCTGCCCTACGACCGGAACACGGCAAGTGCTCCTAGGAACTTAACCAACTATAGGATTTAAGTACCACTTAGTAACTATTGTTTTCTGTATTATCAAAACCTATACTTTGATTTAACTTCATTGCTTCGGGTTATCATTAGGTGTGGAATCTAGCAAGAGTTGAGTCTGCCCTGGGCGGTACTAGTGGGGAGTGAAACAGTTGCTCACCGACCTACACCATAGTGTTTCGCGGTAGGGCTAGGAGCTGCAGTACAGGTTGCGCCGGCAGTGCCCGGTTGCGGTGGAGCGAGGAAACCGGCCGGCTGGATCCACTTGATGTAATTCTTGATTTGTGTGTCAAACTCTTTATGAATAATCTTATTGCATTCAACCTACTTATAAATCTAACCTATTATTGTGTATTACTGTGCCTTACTTATCTTAATAGCGTATAAAAGCGCTGAATAGCGTGTAGAGCCGCCAGTAAGCGCGTCAAATTCATCAAAACTACTGTGAGGGAAGGCTGTTGTAGCTCTGGTCAATTATCATCGGCGACAACGATCTAGGTTGCGCCAGGTTGCGGTCGCGTCGCCGGTTGCGGTGCCGCCGGTTGCGGTGCCGCCGGTTGCGGTGCCACCGGTTGTGGTTGCGCCGGTTGCGTCACCGATTGCTACTAACTAGGCATTTCGGAGTTGCTGCTGAGGTTGGAGACGCGGCCCTTGGAAGAGAAGAAGTAGACTGGGCCTGAGGATACGTTCCGACAATTAAGATGTCCACCAAATCTACGGGTACAAGGGCGGACCGGAAGGAGAATGCGGACCGGAAGCCACGCTCCGAGGCGGGGGGACGCAGGCAAGTGGTGGCAAGAGGGGGATCGGCGACGTCAGCGGCCTCCGCCCTTAGGCTGAGTGCTGAAACGGCAGGAGCTAGTGTGACCAGCCTCCACAGAGCGGAGCCAGTGCAGTGTCTGGTCACACCTGCGGAATCGGCGCTCGACATCGAGATGGACAAAGGCAGGGAGCTCGCTGAATCAAAAGCGGGAAGCCCTGCTTCTGGCAGCAGGCCTGTTATAATAGAAATGGCATCTGACTGCTCGGACGTGGAACTTCCAACGTCCGGCACTGGAATTGTAACAGGATTCTCGGCTAGGGGCCATTTGTCGTCACAGGCTAAGGATGCGCTCAACACTATGGAGCAGAGACAGAGGACCGCAAGAAGCACAAGGTCCGAGCCCCTGATTAAGAAAGCCCTGACCCAGAGCACGGCTGCAGCCGCAGCCTCTGAATTGCAACCGGGTGCACGGCTGGAAGTTGTCTTGCGATCACCCGTGGGCTCGATTGCCAGCGTCACTGACGACGAAGATTGGTCGGACTTGGAGGGGGGGGGTAGCGTGGCGAGTGGTCGTACGAGCATTCTCCCCTCCTCAAAGACCGGACCAACGTTGACGATGGAGCATGCTGGCAGGCGGGCCAACCAACTCCTGCAGACGGGAAAGGAAGCTCTGGAGGCAGCAGGGAATATGAAAAGGGAGTGTAGAGTGGCTGCAGCTGACTCACTCCAACAGCTATATGAGATGGTCTTGGCGATATCAGACTCCCGATCTAGGCATAAAGTCAATCTAGAACAAGAGATGAAGCGGTCGGCGAGGGAGGTCGTAAGAATTGAAAGACAACATAACAAACAAATTGCTGATATACAGAAGAACCACTCAATGAGAATAAAGGAAATAATGGAAAGGCAGGAGGCGACCCACAAAGTGTCGGAATCAGTCCTGGGCTGGCTAAACTTTGAACTCAGCGACCCCTTGAAAACAATAGGGGAGATTCATAATCAGCTCAAAAATATCGAAGGACAGCTCAGTGAAGCAAGTAGTACTCACCCGACTGACTCTGGCGAAATGTTAACTAAGGAGTATAAGGAAATTTCTGAGAAACTTGGCTTCCTCAGAGGAGACGTCCATGAAGTCCAATCTTCCATACGCGCAGTACATAGACAGATACAAGAGACACCATTGCCGTTGGCAACCGCAACCGCGGCCGCGGCCGCAACCTCTGGGGTTGCGGTTGCGGAGGAGGCCGCAAGCGGACGAGTCGAGGCGGGCATATCAAAGGTATTGGAGGAAATTAAGGACTTGAAAGAGGACGTCAAAAATAGTAGGGAAAGCATGGATGTGGAGTCACCAGCGGAAGCTATACGTGTAGAACTCACGCCCATAAAAAGCCAATTAAAGGAAATACAGCAATCCATAAGGGAGATGAGAGAGGCGAGAGAAGCGGACCTAGCGACCATACTAATGAGCGGGCAGGCAGAAGGAGGAGGAGTAGGCACGGAAATTGCCTTTACGGAAATTTCAGGCAAACTTGAAACGCTGGAAAACGCACTCCGAGATGGAACCCTGGTAGCTTCACCCGCCACTGGAGAAGATCAGGATGCTCGAAACCAGCGGAAAATGCCCCCTACAACGTACAGAGAAGCACTCCTACGGCCGCGATACCCGATAGTTGTTGAGTCGGTTAATCCACTGCACTCCAGCCAGGACGTGGCAGGAAACCTAAGAAAGGGCGTTGACGTCATAAGATTGGGAATAGCAGTAAGCGGAGTTAAGAATATAAAAAACCAAAAGATAGTAGTTAACTGCGAGTCTGAAAACGATCGCATCCGCCTCAAGGATGCAATTATATCCTCTGACCAAAAACTAACAGTGTCTCAGCCAAGAACGCGGAAACCTATGATTAAACTCATAGGGGTGGCAAATGATCTGAGCGATGCTGAGATTGAATCAGCGATAACAAAGCAGAACGCCAAGCTTGTATCAGAATTAAGCGAGGGTGACACTAAGGTTAAAGTTTTGAGAAGGATAAAAAACCAGAGCAATGCGCGAACAAGAATTATAATGGAAGTAACACCTGCATTATGGAACAGGCTTCGAGAACAGGAGGTCAGGGTGGGATACCAGATAGTTCGAGCAATGGATCATTCCCCGATTACGCAATGTTACCACTGTCTGGGCTTCGGACATATAGCACGCGAGTGCAGGAGCGAAGCACATTGCGGATACTGCTCAGGAAAACACGAGACGCGAGAATGCGGAAGCCGAGACGGACCGCCTAATTGCATCAATTGCATGCAAATAAAAGGCGGGGCAAATAATTCGCATCCGGCGTATAGCGAGGTGTGTCCTGAATGGAAAAAATGGGACAGGATATCAAGAATGGCAATAAATTACTGTTGTTAATTAGAAAAGGGCACTACAAATAAAAACACAGGCAGACTAAATCACGCGACGAGAGTTTGCCCCTCGTCCAACCAACATAAAATAGCAAAAATAAAGTTCGCTCAGGCGAACCTTGGAAGAGGTTTTTCTGCCACAAAAGAATGTATTCATGCTGCTTTGGTTAGTGGAGTGTCTATTTTGATGTTGCAAGAGCCGTATGTAGGATCGAAAGCGCACCTCTCTGGGGGTGGATTAATCATACAGAAAAAAACCACCGACAGAAATAAACCGGTTAGAGCGGCAATTGTCATCATGGATAAAGAAATAATTCCAATTATAAATACAGACCTCATAACAGAGACAGTGGTGGGAATCATAATAAAAACTGAAGATAACAGTAAACTGGGTATAATAAATGCATACCTTGATGCGACAATGCCCCTTTCAGACGACCTTGAAAGGATACAAGCAGTTATGGAAACAATAGGGACAGACAGAGTGATCTTGGGGGGAGATTTGAATGCACATAGCCTCTGGTGGGGTAGCGCAAAAGAGGATAAAAGGGGACGGGAGTTCATGAGACTTGCATCACAAATGGGGCTACATGTCCTTAATCACGGTACAACACCAACTTTCAGCGTATATAGGCAGGGGAGAATGTGCACTAGCATAGTTGATGTCACTCTCTGCACCGAAAATTTAATAAATAAAATAAAAAACTGGAAAGTTGATACTCACGCTGTAGCCCTCTCGGACCACAGACAAATAGTATTCGAGTTGGAAACAAATGGGAGACCGACGACAGTATATAAAGGAACGCGCAAGTATAACACGAAAGGGGCGGATTGGACGAGTTTCAGGGAAAACTTTATTAGCAGCATAGCAATTTACTCCCTAGATGTGAAAAGGGTAAATGAAGCAGAAACTCCAGATGAATTGGAAAAAATCGTGGTGGACTACACTATGGCGGTGGAGGAAACATGTAAAAAAACATTGCCAAAAATCTCCACACGCAGGAATCAGAAGGGAGCTAGATGGTGGAATGAGACCTTACAGGAAAAGAAAAGAGAAGTAAACCGTCACCGGAAAAAGATCCAACAATCAAAAAACCCTAACAGAAGACCTCATTTAATACAAGAGTATATAAGCCAAAAAGAAGAGTATCGGGCGCTGATAGAAAAAACAATTAACGAAAGCTGGAAAACATTTTGCACTCTTGAAGAAAGAGAGACGGTTTGGCAGAGGTCCTACCGAGTTCTCAAGATATGTGACGATCATAAAGAGGACCAATTGCTAAGACCTACACCTACATCAAGAATGCTGGACACGGAAAGGTCGGCGGAATTGCTTGCCGAAACATTCTTCCCACTAGATAGCGAAAATACCGACAACCTTGAACAGAATAATATTAGGAGATGTTCAGAAAAAATTAGTGATAGTATAAAAAACGACTCCAACTACCCAAATGAGTATATTCATTTTACAACAGACGAAATCGAGGCGGTATATAAGAAAATGAATCCGAAAAAGTCACCAGGAGACGATGGTTTTTCGTCGGATATATGTATGCAAACATATAAAGCCAGCTCGGAAGTGCAACGAGGGATTTTTGACAAGTGCCTTCAAATTGGGTATTTCCCAAAGGTCTGGAAGAGGGCGCGGATTAAGGTTATCCCAAAACCTGGAAAGGATGACTATACGCTGCCCAAGTCATACAGACCTATAGGTCTCCTCCCAGTCTATGGCAAGGTGCTAGAGAAACTGTTAATGACAAGAGTGGGATGGGAACTGGGTGTTGCGGGGAAACTCAATGGTCGCCAGTATGGCTTTGTACCACAAAGGAGTACGGAGGACGCGCTCTATGACGCCCTACAAATAATTAAAAATGGTATAAAAGAGAAGAAACTGGTGGCAGTGGTTTCATTGGACATAGAAGGCGCGTTTGACAACTGTTGGTGGCCAGCCGTGAAAACAGAATTGTTTAAAAAGAAAGTAAATGGGAAGGAGCTACAACTCATCTTTAGTTATTTACAGGACAGAGAAATCACACTAAAATACCTTGAGGAAACAGTAAAAAGGCCCACGAACAAAGGATGCGTACAGGGGTCAATCGGGGGCCCTCTTATATGGAACGTACAACTTGACCCGCTCCTAAACGATGCGGAGCGACTCGAAGCGCACATTCAGGCATTTGCTGATGACATACTGGTCGTGGCCTCGGGAGGGACCAAAGAGGAATTGGAAACGAAAATAAATGGAGCACTAAAGGTGGTAGCTGAATGGGGCATTAATCAGAAAATGCGATTTGCAGCCCATAAAACCCAAGCTATGATCATTACAAAAAGACTGAAATATGAAATGCCGGTTTTGAAGCTATCGGGTGAGGTACTCGGGTATACTGACTCCATTAAATATCTGGGGGTATTAATAGATAAAAGGCTAACGTTTGGTCCCCATATCGAAGGTGTCACGCGCAAAGCGCTAAACATCTATAAAATGCTATCACGGGCGGTTAAGACCGAATGGGGACTAAACCCGGAAATTACAAGGCTGCTTTACCTGGCAGCGGTCGAGCCTGTCATTCTGTATGCGTCTAGCGCTTGGAAAGACGCATGCGGCAAAAAGAGCATTCAAATGAAGTTAAACAGGATAACAAGGCAGTTTGCCATAAAAATAAGTAGGGCACATCGGACCACTTCCTTGATGGCGAGCGCACTTCTAGCTAGGATATTCCCACTGGATCTGAGAGTTGTAGAAAACGCGGGCTTATACGAGATTAAAAGAGGGAAGCCTCTCGCGGAACTGCCTGGTCGCAGAATGGAAGAGAGGGTTCACCCCTACCAGTCTGGACACCCGGCAAGAAGGTTGCGCCTAAAATACAGATCTATCACTACCCAACAAGAGTCAGACGACGTAATTGGTTTAAAGATCTATACTGATGGTAGTAAGATAGAAGGGAAAGTGGGCGCAGCGATGTCTTGCTGGGATGAAGGTAGGGAGTGTAGTACTGCGAAGATGCCTCTGGCCAGTTACTGTAGCGTATATCAGGCGGAACTGGTGGCTATCAGCAGGGCAGTTAGATATCTTATCCATAGAAAGCAGGGGGCAATTATTAGCGATTCAATGTCAGCTCTAGAAGCGTTATGCGACCAAAGCACGGAAAACCCAATAGCAGCAGACATCCGGAGTGTAATACAAGACAATGCTATAGATGTGGATCTATACTGGATAAAAGCACACGCAGGCATAACTGGAAATGAAAGAGCTGATGAGCTAGCTAAGGAAGCGGCTCTTAAATCTAAGACAGCTCCAGCTTATGACGCGTTTCCACTCTCATACGCGAGGCGAATTATGCGAAATAAAACAAAAAACGTATGGAAAGAAAGATATGTGGCAAGCCCCTCGGCAACAACAACGAAATTATTTTTTCCAGACCCAATAACCGCGTATGGAATATTAAGTAAGTTAGAGGTGGAAAAAGTCCGAACACAGCTCCTTACGGGGCATTGCGGGATTAACCAATATCTGCATAGATTTAAACTCAAAGACAACCCGTCCTGCACTTGCAATGACAATTCTCCGGAAACAATCTTGCATATACTGACTGAGTGCCCAAAATATGGGCTGAGGAGAATGGAGTTCGAGTGGAGGACGGGCAAGTCAATGACTAGTATAATGTTACAGGACATTGTTTCGGATAAAAAAAGCCGTAATGCGTTCTTTGAATTTGGAGAAACGATATTAACGATCGCGGCAAGGGCGAACGGAGCTCGGCTATGAAACAGAAATCACCTAGCAGTATTGAAAACAACCGCAGATGAGACACAAAATAGTGGCGCAACCGGGGTGGCGGTGTTAAATAGTGGCGTAAATTGTGTTACCGGAAGCCGCATCTCGCATCTCGGGGGCGCAACCGGAAGCTGAGCAACCGGTGGCGCTGCAGTCGGATAAGCTAAGGTGCACTTAAATGTTTTATGCAAGGCATGCAACACTATGTAACGTGTATTTAAGTTTGCTTAGCAGAAAAATGTGAATTGGTTAATAAACTGTGTTACCGGAAGCAGCTTCACCGGTTGCGGCGATGCCGCGGGCTGCGTGGCTGGCGGTGTGGCAACCGGTGGCGGTGCAACCGATGGATAGAATAACGAAAAGCTAACCTAAATAGCTAAAATCAATCTTAAAAGTAGTTTTAGTGAATAAGTAGCCTTAGAAGTTAATAAATAGATAGGTTTGTAATATATAATTAATATTAATAAATTGTGTTACCAAAAGCCGCATCTCGCATCTCGGTGGCGCAACCGGAAGCTGAGCAACCGGTGGCGCAACCGGAAGCTGAGCAACCGGTGGCGCTGCAGTCAGATAAGATAAGGGGCACTTAAATGTTTTATGCAAGGCATGCAACACTATGTAACGTGTATTTAAGTTCGCTTAGCAGAAAAAGGTGATTTGGCTAATAAACTGTGTTACCGGAAGCAGCCTCACCGGTTGCGGCGATGCCACGGACGACGTGGATGGCGGGGTGGCAGCCGGTGGCGGTGTAACCGATGGATAAAAGAAAAATGTAATGTGGTTAGTAAAATATGTTACCGGAAGCAGCTTCACCGGTCGCGGCGCTGCCGTGGACAGCGTCGCTGGCGGGGTGGCAACCGGTGGCGGTGTAACCGATGGATAGAATAACGAAAAGCTAACCTAAATAGCTAAAATCAATCTTAAAAGTAGTATTAGTGAATAAGTAGCCTTAGAAGTTAATAAATAGATAGGTTTGTAATATATATATGACAAACTCTGTATCTTTAATTATTTAGCAGTATCTTTAATCATAAGTTAGTGAATAAGTAGATTATAAATGTGGCGGTGTTAAATAGTGGCGTAAATGATGTTACCAAAAGCCGCATCTCGCATCTCGGTGGCGCAACCGGAAGCTGAGCAACCGGTGCCGCAACCGGGAGCTGAGCAACCGGTGGCGCTGCAGTCAGATAAGATAAGGGGCAATTAAATGTTTTATGCAAGGTATGCAACACTATGTAACGTGTATTTAAGCTTGCTTAGCAGAAAAATGTGATTTGGCTAATAAACTGTGTTACCGGAAGCAGCCTCACCGGTTGCGGCGATGCCACGGACGACGTGGATGGCGGTGTGGCAGCCGGTGGCGGTGTAACCGATGGATAAAGAAAAATGTAATGTGGTTAGTAAAATATGTTACCGGAAGCAGCTTCACCGGTTGCGGCGCAGCCGTGGACAGCGTCGCTGGCGGGGTGGCAACCGGTGGCGGTGTAACCGATGGATAGAATAACGAAAAGCTAACCTAAATAGCTAAAATCAATCTTAAAAGTAGTTTTAGTGAATAAGTAGCCTTAGAAGTTAATAAATAGCTAGGTTTGTAGTATATATATGACAAACTCTGTATCTTTAATTATCAATATGTAAAACGTAGAATATAAGTAGCAATATAAATAAATTAAAAGTGTACTTAGAAACGGCGCCGTGGCCGGCGCAACCTGCGCCTCCGCAAAGTGCGCAACCGCAACATGCGCAGCCTCAACGTGCGCGACCGGATGCACGTGTTGCGGTGGCGCGGGTTGCGCTGGTCATGGGACACGCCGTGACCGGCGCAACCTGCGCCTCCGCAGAGTGCGCAACCGCAACATGCGCAACCGCAACATGCGCGACCGGATGCGCGTGTTGCGGTGGCGCACCATCGCCACAACTAGGTAATAACTAGGTAGTCTACCTGTAATAGCTGTAATGTCTAGCTAGCTGTCTTTAATCATAAGTTAGTGAATAAGTAGATCATAAAAAAAAAAAAAAAAAAAAAAAAAAAAAAAAAAAAAAAAAAAAAAAAAAGAGGATTAAACTTAACAGAAACAACACAAATGATAATAAAGCCTTGTATTATTCTGCAACAAGGAATTTAAACGGGAAAAAAAAAAAAAAAAAAAAAAAAAAAAAAAAAAAAAAAACCTAACCTAACCTAACCTAACCTAACCTAACCTAACCTAACCTAACCTAACCTAACCTAACCTAACCTAACCTAACCTAACCTAACCTAACCTAACCTAACCTAACCTAACCTAACCTAACCTAACCTAACCTAAC
>OX387380.1:42500-57500 GCA_947563715.1 Lycia hirtaria
ACCTAACCTAACCTAACCTAACCTAACCTAACCTAACCTAACCTAACCTAACCTAACCTAACCTAACCTAACCTAACCTAACCTAACCTAACCTAACCTAACCTAACCTAACCTAACCTAACCTAACCTAACCTAACCTAACCTAACCTAACCTAACCTAACCTAACCTAACCTAACCTAACCTAACCTAACCTAACCTAACCTAACCTAACCTAACCTAACCTAACCTAACCTAACCTAACCTAACCTAACCTAACCTAACCTAACCTAACCTAACCTAACCTAACCTAACCTAACCTAACCTAACCTAACCTAACCTAACCTAACCTAACCTAACCTAACCTAACCTAACCTAACCTAACCTAACCTAACCTAACCTAACCTAACCTAACCTAACCTAACCTAACCTAACCTAACCTAACCTAACCTAACCTAACCTAACCTAACCTAACCTAACCTAACCTAACCTAACCTAACCTAACCTAACCTAACCTACCACCTAACCTAACCTAACCTAACCTAACCTAACCTAACCTAACCTAACCTAACCTAACCTAACCTAACCTAACCTAACCTAACCTAACCTAACCTAACCTAACCTAACCTAACCTAACCTAACCTAACCTAACCTAACCTAACCTAACCTAACCTAACCTAACCTAACCTAACCTAACCTAACCTAACCTAACCTAACCTAACCTAACCTAACCTAACCTAACCTAACCTAACCTAACCTAACCTAACCTAACCTAACCTAACCTAACCTAACCTAACCTAACCTAACCTAACCTAACCTAACCTAACCTAACCTAACCTAACCTAACCTAACCTAACCTAACCTAACCTAACCTAACCTAACCTAACCTAACCTAACCTAACCTAACCTAACCTAACCTAACCTAACCTAACCTAACCTAACCTAACCTAACCTAACCTAACCTAACCTAACCTAACCTAACCTAACCTAACCTAACCTAACCTAACCTAACCTAACCTAACCTAACCTAACCTAACCTAACCTAACCTAACCTAACCTAACCTAACCTAACCTAACCTAACCTAACCTAACCTAACCTAACCTAACCTAACCTAACCTAACCTAACCTAACCTAACCTAACCTAACCTAACCTAACCTAACCTAACCTAACCTAACCTAACCTAACCTAACCTAACCTAACCTAACCTAACCTAACCTAACCTAACCTAACCTAACCTAACCTAACCTAACCTAACCTAACCTAACCTAACCTAACCTAACCTAACCTAACCTAACCTAACCTAACCTAACCTAACCTAACCTAACCTAACCTAACCTAACCTAACCTAACCTAACCTAACCTAACCTAACCTAACCTAACCTAACCTAACCTAACCTAACCTAACCTAACCTAACCTAACCTAACCTAACCTAACCTAACCTAACCTAACCTAACCTAACCTAACCTAACCTAACCTAACCTAACCTAACCTAACCTAACCTAACCTAACCTAACCTAACCTAACCTAACCTAACCTAACCTAACCTAACCTAACCTAACCTAACCTAACCTAACCTAACCTAACCTAACCTAACCTAACCTAACCTAACCTAACCTAACCTAACCTAACCTAACCTAACCTAACCTAACCTAACCTAACCTAACCTAACCTAACCTAACCTAACCTAACCTAACCTAACCTAACCTAACCTAACCTAACCTAACCTAACCTAACCTAACCTAACCTAACCTAACCTAACCTAACCTAACCTAACCTAACCTAACCTAACCTAACCTAACCTAACCTAACCTAACCTAACCTAACCTAACCTAACCTAACCTAACCTAACCTAACCTAACCTAACCTAACCTAACCTAACCTAACCTAACCTAACCTAACCTAACCTAACCTAACCTAACCTAACCTAACCTAACCTAACCTAACCTAACCTAACCTAACCTAACCTAACCTAACCTAACCTAACCTAACCTAACCTAACCTAACCTAACCTAACCTAACCTAACCTAACCTAACCTAACCTAACCTAACCTAACCTAACCTAACCTAACCTAACCTAACCTAACCTAACCTAACCTAACCTAACCTAACCTAACCTAACCTAACCTAACCTAACCTAACCTAACCTAACCTAACCTAACCTAACCTAACCTAACCTAACCTAACCTAACCTAACCTAACCTAACCTAACCTAACCTAACCTAACCTAACCTAACCTAACCTAACCTAACCTAACCTAACCTAACCTAACCTAACCTAACCTAACCTAACCTAACCTAACCTAACCTAACCTAACCTAACCTAACCTAACCTAACCTAACCTAACCTAACCTAACCTAACCTAACCTAACCTAACCTAACCTAACCTAACCTAACCTAACCTAACCTAACCTAACCTAACCTAACCTAACCTAACCTAACCTAACCTAACCTAACCTAACCTAACCTAACCTAACCTAACCTAACCTAACCTAACCTAACCTAACCTAACCTAACCTAACCTAACCTAACCTAACCTAACCTAACCTAACCTAACCTAACCTAACCTAACCTAACCTAACCTAACCTAACCTAACCTAACCTAACCTAACCTAACCTAACCTAACCTAACCTAACCTAACCTAACCTAACCTAACCTAACCTAACCTAACCTAACCTAACCTAACCTAACCTAACCTAACCTAACCTAACCTAACCTAACCTAACCTAACCTAACCTAACCTAACCTAACCTAACCTAACCTAACCTAACCTAACCACCGCCGAGCGGTCCCGGCGTTAGAATAGGACCGCCCCCTATCTTCCCGCGGGTGACGTAGAAGTCGTCTAAGGGACACTCGCTGAGTCTCAGAGGGCACACCCCATCTCATGCCCTCTGCACACCAACCCACTTCACAACACCTTTTTCAACAACTTGTATCATCACTATCTTCCACCCAACTCACTTCAAACAAACTTACAGCATTACATCTGCTTACGACTATTCCAACCCTTTTATAAAATATGGCACCCCCCTTTTATTATTGATCATGTGTTTGGTACATGCCACCCCACTTCTCGACCTACACCCACTGTAACACCGACCTACCACCGAGCGGTCCCGGCGTTAGAATAGGACCGCCCCCTATCTTCCCGCGGGTGACGTAGAAGTCGTCTAAGGGACACTCGCAGAGTCTCAGAGGACACACCCCATCTCATGCCCTCTGCACACCAACCCACTTTACAACACCTTTTTCAACAACTTGCATCATCACTATCTTCCACCCAACTCACTTCAAACAAACTTACAGCATTATGCCGAGCGGTCCCGGCGTTAGAATAGGACCACCCCCTATCTTCCTGTGGGTGACGTAGAAGTCGTCTAAGGGACACTTGCAGAGTCTCAGAGGACACACCCCATCTCATGCCCTCAGCACACCAACCCACTTTACTACACCTTTTTCAACAACTTGTATCATCACAATCTTCCACCCAACTCACTTCAAACAAACTTACAGCATTACGCCGAGCGGTCCCGGCGTTAGAATAGGACCGCCCCCTATCTTCCCGTGGGTGACGTAGAAGTCGTCTAAGGGATACTCGCAGAGTCTCAGAGGGCACTCCCCATCTCATGCCCTCTGCACACCAACCCACTTTACAACACCTTTTTCAACAACTTGTATCATCACTATCTTCCACCCAACTCACTTCAAACAAACTTACAGCATTACATCTGCTTTCGACTATTCCAACCCTTTTATAAAAAATGGCACTCCCCTTTTATTATTGATCATGTGTTTGGTACATGCCACCCCACTTCTCGACCTACACCCACTGAAACACCGACCTACCGCCGAGCGGCCCCGGCGTTAGAATAGGACCGCCCCCTATCTTCCCGCGGGTGACGTAGAAGTCGTCTAAGGGACACTCGCAGAGTCTCAGAGGACACACCCCATCTCATGCCCTCTGCACACCAACCCACTTTACAACACCTTTTTCAACAACTTGCATCATCACTATCTTCCACCCAACTCACTTCAAACAAACTTACAGCATTACGCCGAGCGGTCCCGGCGTTAGAATAGGACCGCCCCCTATCTTCCCGTGGGTGACGTAGAAGTCGTCTAAGGGACACTCGTTGAGTCTCAGAGGACACACCCCATCTCATGCCCTCAGCACACCAACCCACTTTACTACACCTTTTTCAACAACTTGTATCATCACAATCTTCCACCCAACTCACTTCAAACAAACTTACAGCATTACGCCGAGCGGTCCCGGCGTTAGAATAGGACAGCCCCCTATCTTCCCGTGGGTGACGTAGAAGTCGTCTAAGGGATACTCGCAGAGTCTCAGAGGGCACACCCCATCTCATGCCCTCTACACACCAACCCACTTTACAACACCCTTTTCAACAACTTGTATCATCACTATCTTCCACCCAACTTACTTCAAACAAACTTACAGCATTACATCTGCTTTCGACTATTCCAACCCTTTTATAAAAAATGGCACTCCCCTTTTATTATTGATCATGTGTTTTGTACATGCCACCCCACTTCTTGATCTACACCCACTGTAACACCGACCTACTGCCGAGCGGTCCCGGCGTTAGAATAGGACCGCCCCCTATCTTCCCGAGGGTGACGTAGAAGTCGTCTAAGGGACACTCGTAGAGTCTCAGAGGGCACACTCCATCTCATACCCTCTGCACACCAACCCACTTTACAACACCTTTTTCAACAACTTGTATCATCACTATCTTCCACCCAACTTACTTCAAACTACTTACAGCATTACATCTGCTTACGACTATTCCAACCCTTTTATAAAATATGGCACTCCCCTTTTTATTATTGATCATGTGTTTTGCACATGCCACCCCACTTCTCGACCTACACCCACTGTAACACCGACCTACCGCCGAGCGGTCCCGGCGTTAGAATAGGACCGCCCCCTATCTTCCCGTGGGTGACGTAGAAGTCGTCTAAGGGACACTTGCAGAGTCTCAGAGGGCACACCCCATCTCATGCCCTCTGCACACCAACCCACTTTACAACACCTTTTTCAACAACTTGTATCATCACTATCTTCCACCCAACTCATTTCAAACAAACTTACAGCATTACATCTGCTTACGACTATTCCAACCCTTTTTTAAAATATGGCACTCCCCTTTTATTATTGATCATGTGTTTTGTACATGCCACCCCACTTCTCGACCTACACCCACCGCAACACCGACCCGATTGACCCACCCCACTTTTTGATTGACACCGACTCGACTTACCCAACCCACTTTACAACACCTTTTTCAACAACTTGTATCATCACTATCTTCCACCCAACTCACTTCAAACAAACTTACAGCATTACATCTGCTTACGACTATTCCAACCCTTTTATAAAATATTGCACTCCCCTTTTATTATTGATCATGTGTTTTGTACATGCCACCCCACTTCTCGACCTACACCCACTGTAACACCGACCCGATTGACCCACCCCACTTTTTATTGACACTGACTCGACTTACCCAACCCACTTTTTGAATTACACCTACTCCGACTTTCACACTGACTCGACTGACTTACACCGCTGAGCGTGCTTGAACTTTGCTCTGACTACTCACGCGCGATAAGGGCTCTTTCCTTCTTAGTGAGTTAAGAGTCACTATCGCGTGTGACAGGTCGGGGCTGGGTAGAGGTGCGCTCAGCGGTGTTTAGGTTAAGATAAGGTTCCCTCCCCTTTCCCCTTCTATTACAGCCCTCTTCCTCCACAACACCTATCCTCCAATCCACTCTCCTTCACTCCAAACCTCACAACCACCGTCTTCCCCAACCCAACATATACAAACAACCCACTTTTCCCTCACCTACACCACCACCTAAGGGACATCAGAGGGAATGTGTATACCATTAGCGCTGAACCTCTGATGTCCCAAACACTGGCGGCAGAGGGAATGTGTATACCAATAGCGCTGAACCCCTGCTGCCAGGATCAAATATCTCATACCACCCTCAAACCACTTTTTTAAAAAAAAAAAAAAACCTAACCTAACCTAACCTAACCTAACCTAACCTAACCTAACCTAACCTAACCTAACCTAACCTAACCTAACCTAACCTAACCTAACCTAACCTAACCTAACCTAACCTAACCTAACCTAACCTAACCTAACCTAACCTAACCTAACCTAACCTAACCTAACCTAACCTAACCTAACCTAACCTAACCTAACCTAACCTAACCTAACCTAACCTAACCTAACCTAACCTAACCTAACCTAACCTAACCTAACCTAACCTAACCTAACCTAACCTAACCTAACCTAACCTAACCTAACCTAACCTAACCTAACCTAACCTAACCTAACCTAACCTAACCTAACCTAACCTAACCTAACCTAACCTAACCTAACCTAACCTAACCTAACCTAACCTAACCTAACCTAACCTAACCTAACCTAACCTAACCTAACCTAACCTAACCTAACCTAACCTAACCTAACCTAACCTAACCTAACCTAACCTAACCTAACCTAACCTAACCTAACCTAACCTAACCTAACCTAACCTAACCTAACCTAACCTAACCTAACCTAACCTAACCTAACCTAACCTAACCTAACCTAACCTAACCTAACCTAACCTAACCTAACCTAACCTAACCTAACCTAACCTAACCTAACCTAACCTAACCTAACCTAACCTAACCTAACCTAACCTAACCTAACCTAACCTAACCTAACCTAACCTAACCTAACCTAACCTAACCTAACCTAACCTAACCTAACCTAACCTAACCTAACCTAACCTAACCTAACCTAACCTAACCTAACCTAACCTAACCTAACCTAACCTAACCTAACCTAACCTAACCTAACCTAACCTAACCTAACCTAACCTAACCTAACCTAACCTAACCTAACCTAACCTAACCTAACCTAACCTAACCTAACCTAACCTAACCTAACCTAACCTAACCTAACCTAACCTAACCTAACCTAACCTAACCTAACCTAACCTAACCTAACCTAACCTAACCTAACCTAACCTAACCTAACCTAACCTAACCTAACCTAACCTAACCTAACCTAACCTAACCTAACCTAACCTAACCTAACCTAACCTAACCTAACCTAACCTAACCTAACCTAACCTAACCTAACCTAACCTAACCTAACCTAACCTAACCTAACCTAACCTAACCTAACCTAACCTAACCTAACCTAACCTAACCTAACCTAACCTAACCTAACCTAACCTAACCTAACCTAACCTAACCTAACCTAACCTAACCTAACCTAACCTAACCTAACCTAACCTAACCTAACCTAACCTAACCTAACCTAACCTAACCTAACCTAACCTAACCTAACCTAACCTAACCTAACCTAACCTAACCTAACCTAACCTAACCTAACCTAACCTAACCTAACCTAACCTAACCTAACCTAACCTAACCTAACCTAACCTAACCTAACCTAACCTAACCTAACCTAACCTAACCTAACCTAACCTAACCTAACCTAACCTAACCTAACCTAACCTAACCTAACCTAACCTAACCTAACCTAACCTAACCTAACCTAACCTAACCTAACCTAACCTAACCTAACCTAACCTAACCTAACCTAACCTAACCTAACCTAACCTAACCTAACCTAACCTAACCTAACCTAACCTAACCTAACCTAACCTAACCTAACCTAACCTAACCTAACCTAACCTAACCTAACCTAACCTAACCTAACCTAACCTAACCTAACCTAACCTAACCTAACCTAACCTAACCTAACCTAACCTAACCTAACCTAACCTAACCTAACCTAACCTAACCTAACCTAACCTAACCTAACCTAACCTAACCTAACCTAACCTAACCTAACCTAACCTAACCTAACCTAACCTAACCTAACCTAACCTAACCTAACCTAACCTAACCTAACCTAACCTAACCTAACCTAACCTAACCTAACCTAACCTAACCTAACCTAACCTAACCTAACCTAACCTAACCTAACCTAACCTAACCTAACCTAACCTAACCTAACCTAACCTAACCTAACCTAACCTAACCTAACCTAACCTAACCTAACCTAACCTAACCTAACCTAACCTAACCTAACCTAACCTAACCTAACCTAACCTAACCTAACCTAACCTAACCTAACCTAACCTAACCTAACCTAACCTAACCTAACCTAACCTAACCTAACCTAACCTAACCTAACCTAACCTAACCTAACCTAACCTAACCTAACCTAACCTAACCTAACCTAACCTAACCTAACCTAACCTAACCTAACCTAACCTAACCTAACCTAACCTAACCTAACCTAACCTAACCTAACCTAACCTTACCTAACCTAACCTAACCTAACCTAACCTAACCTAACCTAACCTAACCTAACCTAACCTAACCTAACCTAACCAGTAGCGACTCGATTCTCGCCGAAACAACAGCTTTTTCCACGAGCTCCGCCTTAAAAAATTCGGAAAAGTGGTTTTTTGTTGTGCGATCTACAAGATCGAAGTGTCAAACGACGCGGAATTGCGCGATCTACGTAAAGACGCTCTGTGCCACCCTTTTAAGTGAAGCTCCGAAGTAGGAGAGTGGAAAAACCCATTTTGAGGTTAAGTGAATAAGTTGAAAAAAGTTAAAAAGTGAAACGCCAGCGAATTGAGATCTACGACCCTATATTTTTCTTCTGCCTCCCGGTGCGGACGCAGGAGCTCTACATTCCCCAATTTCCGCCGGATTTTTCCGGTGGAAATTCATCGAGTTATAAGAGGAAAAACAAAAACCACGTGGCAACGTGGTCCAAGAAGCAGACTAGCTGGGACCACCAAATTCTACAGCCACGCGGAGGACATCATCCTTGGACATCCGGCGAAGAAAAATAAATTTTTGGATAAGTAGTTTTTAATATAAAAATTCTTGAACTTTGAAACTTTGGCTTGGAATAACTCGAGAACTTCAGTCAGAACCTATATTTTTTCTTAAACATTCCGTTGCGCGCTTAAATAGTCTATCGAAATTATATTTTTTCAAAAATTTTTCATTACTAGTTCTCGAGTTGTTTTAAAATTTTGAAATTTTTGTGTTTTTGATTTTTAATTTTTGTGTGTTATTGAAAATTTTTATTTTTTATATTAGAGTTGATAGACCCCGATTTTATATTATTTGTAAGATTTTTTCCAAAATTTTTGAAGTTACGGATTCGGAGATACAAATTTTTTAACGAATTTTATCAATTAATAGGAAAATAATAAACTTAAAAATATTTTGAAGTTACCATAGTCTTTTAAGTACTATTTGGACATCCTAGAACCAAAATTTCAGCTTCCTAACCCATCAGGAAGCCAAACTCCGCGAAATTTGGCCTCAGGCAGCCATTTTGTATTGCGTGTGCAAATTTTTGACTTCGAATATCTCCGGAACCGTACAACCTAGAAAGACCGGATTTGCGTAGGGAGTAATAGGAGACCCTAAAGACTGGCTCTAGAGTAATTTTGAGTGTTTTCGGCGTATCGAAAATTTTTTGTCCAATTATCATATAGCGACCTAGCCTATAGCGACCTAGCCTAGGTCGAGCCAAGTGTCTCGGTCGAAATCCGGCTCTCCTACGACCCCTGGAACCCGAGATATCAACGATAAAGCGAAGCACTTGACAGTTGTGACGTCACACTGTGAAACTTTGACTGGTTGTATCTCGGGTACCGTGAGGGCTGGGAGCTCGGGATTTCGACAGAGGGGCCCTATAGGCTGTTCTCTACACGGCAAAATTAGATTCACGAAGATCGGAGACAGAAAATTTTTGAGTCGTTTTTTCGCTACAACGGGGTGGGGGAGGTCACGCCGAGTCGAGGGAGTCCAATCGCCACTTCTCTGCGACCATTGGGACCCAAGTTATACTCGATCGAAAACCGACTTTGACAGTTCGGCGCCATTTTGAAAAATTTTCGATCGGGTATAGCTCCGGAACCGGAGGTCGTACGAGGTCCGCGTTTGGACTGGGGATCTCGGCGAGCCCTCATCTACAAGACTGGTCAAAAATTTTGAAGATCTGAGCCATCAAAATTTTGACTCTAAAAAACGACGGATTCCGGTAGAGGAGGTCACGCCGAACCAGAAAAGCCCAAGCGCCACCGCTCTGCGATCAGTGGGGCCGGAGATATACTCGATCGAAAGTCACTTTTGACAGTTGGACGCCATTTTGAAAAAATTTCGATCGAGGATATCTCGGGAACTAAAGGTCGTACGAGGTCCGCGTTTGGACTGGGGACGTCGGCTGGACCTCGGCTACCAGATAGCATACTACTCTCAAGGTCAAAATTGTCAAAAAATTGTAAAGGTTTTTATACCAGAATCAGGTACACATAAAGTTGTACATCCCAAAACTCGAAACCGTAGTGCGATAGCACCAACGGATCCCGAGATATAGCCAGATAGAATTGTGGCGGCCATTTTGAATCGCCATCTTGGAAAACTTCAAACGTACATATCTCGAGAACCAGAGGTGCTGTCGCGACGGGACTTCGACTGTGGATATAGGCAACGAAAGCTCTACTTTTTGGGCTCTACATTTGTATAAATAGAGCTGACTCTATGTAGAGATAATTTTAAAATATTATTTAATTAACTTAGAGACAGGCGGTAGAAGGCTGCCACTAATTTATTGACAAGCTCCTGGAGAGCTGATAAAACGAAGCTCTACATAGAGCAAAAACTGTATAATTATTCAATATTTTGACCTTATTTTATATTAGATTAAGTATAGATAAGACTACGGGCTTTACAACCGTATTAAAATAGATACTGTGCATACACCGCGGCAGACTGTGTGCGCATATTGAAAACTCTTAAAGACTCAGTTAAGTGCCAAAATTTGCTCAAAACACACCCACGCATACATACAGGAACACTTCTCACAGACATCACACACACACATACATACTTACACTCACGCTTCACGGACATTCATACACTTTTATACACACATATACTTACTACTACTCCGCCGACAAACACGCCAGGGAAACCGCGGGCGTCGCTGGACGAGCCGTAAAAAGCTGCAATCTGAAAAATAAATAAAAAATTAGGTTAACTCAGTATCTTAAATTATTTTAAAAATATACAATATACAATTTATACAATTAAATTTCAAAAACTTTTAAAACTTATACAAACTTTTGAATTGACGACCTACCTAGCGAGCGGTCCTTAAAAACCAAATAATCATGTACCACACACCGATCCAGAATCCTAAATCACTCGTAAGCCTCCTAGACACAACGATTACGCTGACAGATACAGTAGAGATACATGAACATCCCTCAAATGTCAGACGTAGTATAGACAAATGGGAAAACGGGAAGATCCAAGATCAGATACAGACCGAATCTCCGAAGGAAGATGTGGAGACAGAGATCAAAACACCTAAAGCTAGCCAGAAAGATGAAACTTCCCATAACACAGAGATGGATGATAGCCAAACAAACCCGAAGAAACGAACCTTCAGAGTTTCTGGAAAGGTTACAGAAGCCAGGATATGTATGGAAAAGGCACTAAACCATCTCGAAAAATCCCGAAATCTCAAAACCGAAATTAAGGAAGGTGTAACGGAGGCAATAGAACGACTATTCCAGCTGGTCAAAGACCTGAGTGCTATAAAGAGCCAGAATGATAGGATACAAAAGCCGCAGCTACGTCGGGGTGCGAATTCTATTGATTCGCCCACAGACAAAACGGCGAAAAAGCCTCAGGAAAACGGAGAAAAGGAAAAGAGAGAGAAAGATTGGGAGGAACTTATAGAAAGGCATTCAGCCCTCCTACGCGAAAACAGCGCAAAAATGGAAATCTTACAGGAGACTCTAGCCAAAAAGACCTATGCAAATGTGGCGGCGGAGACAACCCAGAAACGCTTCCCAGAGCGGACAGCGCTCCATTCGGTGGTCGTCACCGCCAAAGACGAAGCACAAACAGGCGAAGAGGTACTGGACCAAATCCGAAAGGCTGTGGACGCGAAGGAGGGAGGAATGAATGTAGAAAAAGTTAGGAGAGCAAAGGATCGAAAGGTAATTATTGGATGTCGCACAGAGGAAGAGAGGAAAAGGGTTAAAGATAAGATCAGAAGGGAGACGGAGCTGAATGTGGAAGATGTGAAGAACAAGGATCCACTGGTAATCCTTAAAAACGTCCTACAATTAAACAGCAACGAAGACATTCTGAAGGCTCTCAGAAATCAAAACCGAAATGTTTTTCGAGACATACCGGAAGAAGAGTTAAGGATGGAGGTAGCCTATAGAAAGAGAACAAGGAATCCGCATACTGGGCATGTAGTGTTGAGGGTCTCAGCCAAAGTGTGGCAACAGATGCTGGCAGCCGAGGCAGTACACGTCGACCTGCAACGGGTGAGGGTGGAAGACCAATCCCCGCTGGTCCAGTGCTCACTCTGCCTCGGATATGGACACGGCCGGCGCTTTTGCACACAAAAAACGGAAAAGTGCAGCCACTGTGGTGGACCACACCTAAAGGCACAGTGTGCGGATTGGTTGGCTGGAGAGACTCCTTCATGCGTGAACTGTCTACACGCAAAGCTGGAAACTTCGGATCATAACGCATTCAGCCCCGTTTGCCCAATTCGTAGAAGATGGGATACCCTTGCCAGAACATCTATAGCGTACTGCTAAAGTTGCTCCAGGCACAATACTTGGTCGAAAAAGAGACAGGCCATACCTGGTAGCTCAAGCTAACCTGCAGCGTAAGCAGCAAGCAACAAACGAGTTAATGCTAGAAGCATACCAGAAAGGGGTGGCCTTCGCTCTTCTGCAGGAGCCTTACGTCGGGGGAAGGGGCAGTGTAGGTAACTACCGAGGAGTACGAATTTTCCAGAATTCTAATAAGGGAGACGGTACAATTAAGGCGGCGATTGCGGTGTTTGACGAAGAACTTGACGTAATACAATGTCCCAAGTATACTACAAATAACATCGCAGTCGTAAAGATCAGAACCGCAGCCTGGGAAATGGTGGTTATCTCCCTGTACTTCGAGCCCAAACCGACACCGATTGAGCCTTACCTGAGACAAGTGACCGAGATTGTGGAGCACTTTGGCAGGAGCATCATCTTGGGAGGAGACACTAATGCGAAGAATACGTGGTGGTGTAGCCCGATAACAAATGACAGAGGAGATGAAACAGCAGCAACCCTAGACGAGCTGGGAATGCAAATATTAAACGTGGGCACAATACCGACCTACGATACAGTAAGAGGCGAAGTGCGTTACACTAGCTATGTGGATATAACGACCTGCACAACGGATCTACTCGGACTTGTGGATAACTGGAAAATCGACGAGGGCATGACGTCGTCGGACCACAACACGATATTATTTGAAATTAACCTTATTAGAGCGAAAGGAATGGACGTAGCGAGAACAACCCGGAAATACAACAGTAAAAAGGCAGACTGGTGCCATTTTCATGAGAAAATGGCCCAGTTGCTCTCAGATTATCAAAATTATACATTAGAAATAGAAAATATTAATAATAAACAAGATTTAGAAAATAAAATAAACAATTATATAGACATAGTAAAAGTAGCATGTGAGGAAAGTATTCCAAAACTCAAAACGAAAAATATTGTAAAATTTCCGTGGTGGTCCGACGAATTAGCTGCCCTGAAGAGGCAGGTTGCCACAAAAAAGCGTAGAATCCGTTGTGCGGCTCCGGTCCGCAGGGCTAGGGTAATAGACGAGTATTTGCAGACAAAACGAAAGTATGAACAAGAGATAAGACAAGCACAAACGACCAGCTGGAAGGAGTTCTGCACAAAACAAGATCGGGAGAGCGTATGGGATAGCATATATCGAGTGATCGGTAGGACTAGCAAACGGCAGGAGGACATTCCCTTAACACACGCAGGCAGAACGCTTGACAAACGCGAATCCGCCAGACTTCTTGCTGATGTATTTTACCCCGCAGACAATCCAACTGAAGACCATGAATACCATACGAGAGTCAGAACTCGAGCTGATCAAGTAAATGTGTTGGGTCATAATGAAAACCATGATCCACCATTTACCTCTGCGGAACTGTCGTACGCGGTCAACAGTTTTAATCCGAAAAAGGCCCCTGGCGCAGACGGCTTCACTGCCGACATATGTAAGAAAGCGATAAGCCAATTTCCCAACATTTTCCTATCACTGGCCAACAAATGCCTTGAGCTCGGATATTTTCCGGCAGCCTGGAAGGAGGCTGTTGTCGTAATATTGAGAAAACCAGGAAGGGACGACTATACGCAGCCAAAATCCCATAGACCGATAGGGCTGTTGCCAGTGATGGGAAAAATTTTGGAGAAAATGCTAGTGGGCCGAATAAAATGGCATCTCGTCCCACGACAGAGCCCCTACCAGTATGGCTTCACGCCACAAAAGAGCGCCGAAGACTCCCTCTATGACATGATACAGTATATAAAAGCGAAAATAAACAGTAAGAAAATTGTAACGCTAGTATCGCTAGACATAGAGGGAGCCTTCGACAGCGCCTGGTGGCCAGCCATTAAAATGAGACTGGCGGAGGAAGAGTGCCCAATAAACATCAGACGGGTAATAGATAGCTACCTAGAAGGTAGAAGAGTGAGGCTGAGGTACGCGGGAGAAGAAATCGAGGTAGCCACAACAAAGGGATGTGTCCAGGGCTCCATTGGTGGACCCACCCTTTGGAACCTCCTTCTCGACCCGCTGCTGAAACAGCTCCATCAGCAGGGAGTCCACTGTCAGGCGTTCGCTGATGATGTGGTGTTAGTGCTTCACGGGGATACTGGAATGGAGGTACAAAAGTTAGCAAACGATGCCCTCACACATGTACATAAATGGGGAATACTAAACAAACTTAAATTTGCCCCCCATAAGACTAATGCCATAGTCCTGACGAAGAAGCTGATTTATGACCCACCACGATTAAGCATGGGCGGGGTGAATATATGCCTCTCAAAGGAAATTAAACTGTTGGGGCTC